>JANEYF010000411.1:0-30000 GCA_029963845.1 Rhamnusium bicolor
TCATTATTATAACTTAATTTATATTTATAAATGTGCTGCTTACTAGCTATCACTCTGACCTGCTGCATATGGTCAATAATGTATCTAAAGTGAGTAAATAAAGAGTATCTATACATCTATCTATCTAACGAGTTACAGTAGCGGAAAAATGAACATTTTTCAAAATAATGTCAAACTCCATTTTTGTTGGTAAATGTTTAAAAACAGATTACAATATATAATTTTTAACATTTTTTCCACACCACAATAAGATAATATAGCGAAATCTATTTCAAATCACAATGATTTTTCTTGTTGCATATAAATTTTCTAACCGCCGCCGCACGTACAGAATATTAATATTAGTGTATGGATGTTTGAAATTTCATTCTGTTTTTTGTAGCAGAAGTTTCCTAGAGCAGGTACAGATCGTCTCTCTACTTCTTTAGTAATGGCTGAAAAGGGCGCTCCTTTCTCCGCTCTCTTGAGAGAGCGGCACGACAGCATACCACGCGGCCGCAGTCGTGATTCAACATACACAGGGTCAGTGACTATTGTTGTTAACCCTACCGATTTTGCGGTAAATCTACCGATCTCTCGACCAACGTACAAATCCTAGCAAAAAGAAGACACGAAACTATAAATCTAAGACTAATCTATTTGAAAAATAGTTCATATCAATTTGAATCCTCATTACAGTTTACAGTGACCTGTATCTACAATTATGCATACATATGTAATTGTATCGTCGCCTCCTGTCGGAAAAGAGAAAAAAGTAATAATATAATCGCGAAACTGGAACATCTGCGGATTGGGCCTCTGGGGATACCAAAATAAAAAAACGCTCCATTTGCTCTACCTCATGATGGTGTGGAACTGAGTTTACTTTGAGTTTCCAAAATTATTATAAATATGTAATGAATAGCCAGAAATAATAAACTAAAGTAACAAAAATTGGAATGACCATTTTTTGGAAGATGTTCTTTTCGCCACTGTAACTCGTCACATATTAGATTAAAAAAAAATGTATATACAAAAAGTGTAAGGAACTTTGTCTTATTTAACTTTGTCCTTGACGTTTTTATCGTTGGATCAACGGTTGCGGAGTTATTTTAAGAAAAACAATGTCTTGCACCTTTCATTCAGGATGGCGGCTCCCACCTCCCCCCCCAAGGTCGAAAATTTGTGTTTTTCAGTGAACCGATCTAAACAACATATATCTACCCCATCTTTTATAAGGCAAAAATCTACACTGACTGTAGTATTAGCAATATATGATTTAATAATAATTATTGGTATTTATGACATTCCCTGTATTGATAAGCGTCGTTTGTAGAACTCAATTTTCTGTGCTCGTGATTTAAAATTATTTGTGTTTCTGTAATTGGTCTTTCAATATTCCAAATGAGAAATACATATAATTAAATGAACCCATTTAAAAAAAATCCTGGAAAAAAATTATAGTTAAAAGTCCAATTTAGGAAATGATACATCCGTAAACAGCAATATAAAATCAAGCCACGGGGTGATTGCAGGAAAATGTGAGATAATCTGTGGAAAGAGCATTGAAACCTTTTGTGTTTCAGATGTGCCTATTCTCCACCTGTCTCTTGGCTCCAACCTGAATCCTGACGACATCGAAGAGGGAGATGATGTTTATTTCGAATGCAAAGTGAACGCCAACCCTTGGGCATACAAAGTACTTTGGAAACACAACGTGAGTTACTATTTTATTTTCCGGCTATTTTAATTAGTGAAGATGTTAGCACGAGGAAATGAAATAAACGTTTTAAATTTACGTGCCAAATAATTTACTTGCAGGAATTTTAAACATTTCAAACTTAAAGGATATGATATCAAAAGTAAACGTCAATTTAAGGTGCTTATTTATTAAAAATATAATAACTAATAAATACAAAATTTGTATTTTTTTAAACAACTACTTTCTCGGCTATTTACCATAATATGTATTGAATTATAAAAAAGATGACATGCACATTAATTTCAGGTCAATTAGCACAATGATATTATTTTTCTGCAACTGTGTAGAAAGTTAACTGTTTTTGGCAAATTTTTTTAGTGGAAAATACATATTTACTGGTCTAGCACGATAAAGTAACATAAGGGATCGGTACAGTATACTTCATTACGAGTTCAGAAACTAGGCCGAACGGAAGTCACACAAGCACGGGAAAAGCTAGCAGTTTATGGGTGTATTGAACGATATTTTTCGTTATACCTTTCTAAAAAATAAATAAAAGTACATTCTGTAGAATATATTTATAATAAAAATTACAAACAAACATCTAAAACAATGCTAAACAAACATTGCTAATGAAATTTCAATTGCATGTTTTATTATTAGACCAGTAAAATTAAAGGTTTTTCGAAACGATAATTTCCAACCATTCCCGACACATACCATTCGATTCAGTATGTTTTTGAATTCTCATGGTCAATTTTGCCGTACGTTATATGAGCAAAAATTTAATTTATAAACAATTAAAGTTGTGAAAATGATGAAAATCGACTTCAAACGCTGCGAAAACGGCAACAGATAGAGAAAAATTGCTCAGAACATTTCTTATAGAGCGTTAAATTCCCTTCAAAAAAGTCCACGATGGCATATCTCTATGATGAATAGTTAAGGCGTTACAATGAGTTAAATATTTATTATTCTTCTACTGTATATCAGTCAGCTGTACAAGTAACGCGCATGCGCGATGAACAGACTCAAATGTATGCCGCGTAATGGCCGCCTGCGCAGAACATTTGAAAATAAGACTTGCTGTAAATCTTTCATAATTTTCTTATTTTTACAACGTTAGCAAATGTATTTATCACTTTTTTGGTCTAGATATAATTATTATATACTTTTATGTATACTCAATGACCTGGCAAATTATTATTAACTTATAAGATAAATTATTATTAAGTTATGAGCTGTTCAGTTTGATGCTAATAGTCGTCGCAGTTATAACGCAGTTATACAGTGTACTGGTTGTGAGCAATTTTTACATTATCATTGTGGTTGTGCTGTTGATTAATATAAAATAAACCGATCAAAAATGTCGCTAGAAGAAAATTGTTTTATATGTGAAGGAACTCTGCAAATGGGCAAGACTGTAGCAGTAAAACAAAAGGGAATCGATCGTTTATAGAAAACAGCAAGAAACGTGAGGATAAGAAATGGAATGAAATAGAAAATGTTAATGAAGTTACTGTTCATGATAAATGTAGAAAAGCGTATTCCTCAAAAGATAATTTGAAGCCTGGCTCTGGAATTCCAAAAGAGCGATACCCATGTCGTTTAAGTGTGCCGCAATTTAATTTCGAAGAAAATTGTTTCTTATGTGGAAAAAAGTGGATACGCGTTGCGTATACAGCTGACCAGTACGCAGTAGAAAAATAATAAACATTTAACTCATTGTAACGCCTTAACTATTCATCGTAGAGAAATGCCGTCGCGGACTTTATTGAAGGGACTTTAACCCTCTATAAAAAATGTTCTGAGCAATTTTTCTCTATCTGTTGCCGTTTTCGCAGCGTTTGAAGTTGAATATTTAGAAACATCGATTTTCATCATTTTCACAACTTTAATTGTTTATAAATTAAATTCTTGCTCATATAACGTACGGCAAAATTGACCATGAGAATTCAAAAACATACTGAATCGAATGGTATTGGTCGGGAATGGTTGGAAATTATCGTGAAAGTGGGCCTGCTTTTTGCTTAATTTGATTGGTCTATATGTGTGACAAAGTAGGCAGCCTCAATATATTTATGACAGGTAATGTAATAAGAAAAAAAACAAATACTGACTTAATAATTATAACATTTAGGCTATTTAACAATTTAATGATGCAGAATGTAACATAGTGTTATTAATTAAATTTATTTTATTTTATAGAATACTATGCTTATTTTCTAACTAACTCTACCCTAAATAGATATGAAACATGATGTTTTCAGAAAGGTATAATGAAAAAGTCTTTACCGATCCGTTATGCCACTTTTGGTAGACAACAGTATCTGGTAACAATTAAAAATGGTCTTATTTGACGGTAAGCGTTTGACATCTATCAGTTGAATTTTATAAATTTTGTTGAAGTTATAAAGTGTTTTAAAAGTATCAAAAATGGTTGCAGAAAAAATATTGTACGCAACATACTCGGAAAGTGCCTTTACTGGGCTCACTGGTTTACAGGGCTCGCCAGGGCTAGCCCTTGAAATTGCCCGTTCGCCCAGTAAAGAATCAGTTTTCAGACTTGTTACGAAAATAACTATTTTAATTAAAACTATTCTATCCAATAAGACCAAAAATGAAAGAAACAAAAGGGCACTTAAGTGCAAGTATAAGAATCTTTTCGAACCATTCACAGATACGTGTTTCTGCATTTTTATGTGATTCTGTTGAGACAATCAAAGCAATTGAAAAATTTTAGAAATTATTTCTTCAATAAAAAACAGAAAAACTTTATTTCCTATTTTTATTGCTAGAGACTTCCAGCCAAGTACATGAACAATTTGTCCTACGTTTCGTCCGAGTTTTCGGACTTTTTCAAGGTTAAAAGCTAAAAATATTAAAAATAATGGTTTTACATAAGTCGTAAATTAGATTAGTGACAGAATGCATATCTAAAAAAGTGTTTTCTTACCTAATATAAATTTCCTATTTTAATTTCATTGTATGGGTGGGTTTTATTTTGTTTTTCATCATTTATTTATTTGATAGATATGTGATGTACGTACATCACATATCTATCAAGCGTTATAGAGGCATCTGGTAAGTTGTTCGCGATTGGCCGCAGCACTATAGGTGCATCTGGCAAGTTTGCTCGCGACTGGTATCGATATAGAGGCATCTGTCACGATAAATATCAGTATGTTTTATTAATAATAACTGCAATACAAATTATTAATTTATTTATAAATATACAAATTGTTTTTTTTTTAACGTAGGAAAAATATTTTACACAACTCGCTGAACAATGTCATAGTTTGAAGGTCTCAGCATATATCAGTTATAAATAATACAATTAACAGGGGTCTCGAAACCGAACCCTGTGGAATTCCTGAAGTTGTTAATATTTCAATAGATGAAAAATCACAGTACTTCACATTTAATGTTCTTTTACCAAGATGAAATTAAAAAAACTCAAGAAAGTTTAAAGGTAACCCATATTTTGATAATTTTTGCAATATGACCCATAACCGAGCCTGCCAAACGCTTTTGACAGGTCTGTATAAATTTCATCTGCTTGCCCACCATGATCCACTATATCCGCAATAACATGAGTAACACTTACGAAGTTAGTAGTTGTAGAATATAGATCTACCTTCTATAAATCCATGTGGATAATGTGAGATTGAGATTTGACATGAAAGGAAAATATGTGATATAAAACAATTTCAATTGAATTTATAGTTTTCACTAGCAGTTTTATCACCTTTTTTTAAAATGGGACAAATTTTATATTGAATCCAGATATGAGGAGAAGTAGTGGTTTGAGAGGCTAAGTTGATTATAATAAAAGGCGGAAGTGCAAAAATAACGGCACAATCATTTAACAAAAAAGCTGGGATGCCATAAGGAACTGTTGTAAATTTATTTTTAAATCTCCTTAGTGCATTGAATTTGGTATACTAGGTGTGTTTTTCATACTATTATGAAAAAACAAAAAGTAGTTCGAGTTGGATTTAATATATGATTCCGTATATTACTCACTGTATTTTTTATGTGCTATATCAGTATCTCTTTACTTTCTTAAACCTAATATAAGGAAGTATAGTAATCGTGATTTTTTTCAACCCTGCAATTTTGTCGGTTCGTGTGTGTGTCTGGATGTGTGTGGATGTGTGTATGTGTGTATCCGCAATAACTCAAAAAATACTAATAGGAGAATTTCCAAATATGGCAATTAAGATTTTCAACAACATTTTAGGTGATACATTAAATTTGGTAAGTGTGGTACCACCAGAAGAGACATAATTAATGAAAGAAGAAAAAAAGGTACAATTTCGGAAAATAAATTGAAAATTTTTATTGCGTTTCTAGGTGAATTTCGACCAATTATAATGAAAAAAAAATCTGTCGGAATGTCTGTAGTATCACGATAGCTGCCACAGTTTTTGAGATAAACCTTTCAAATTTGGTATACATGTTCTAAAGGTCAAAGGCAATGATAAATTCGGTGATGCGCAAAATTGGCCAGCTGAAAGAAGGTTCACAGGACCCAAACTTGTTTGTATTTGCCTTTACAAAAAAAAAATTCTTGATTAAAAATTATAAATCATGTCTACTATATCAAGCTAATAAAATATATTTTCCAAGTACTTAAATAAAGCTGATGTAAGCTGAAATTTTTTACACATTTGACTTCATAAAATGGGGTTAGGGTAAATTTAACAGTTTGACATTTGAAATGTCTAATTTAGTTACAAAAATGTCAATGTCAATAAGAAATTATTAAAATATATGACATGAATTATTATTGACAATATCGAATGGCGCAGATAATTAATTCAACAAAAACCTTTTGTTAGTTAGTAGCGCTATTAATATAGGTTTGTAGCTTGATGAGCACTTCCCACTCACATAACAACAAAATTTTATATGCGTCTTAAATTACTTTATTCAAACAAGCACCTTTCAGACAACCACCTTAAGAACAAATTTTGTGAAAGTCTAGTCACTTCCTATATTGTGATATTTGATATTGGATACTAGATATGCATGGAATATATGTCCGCCAAACGCACAAAATATTGTTGTCGATTCATTAATATTTAAAGATTTTAATGATACATTTCAAAGTACACTATTAAAATTTAATTGAGGTAAGTGAAGAATTAAATAGAGTGATTTTTTTAGATCAGGATGATATATACCATATAAGAAAGTTATGTGCTGGCCACATCAGACATTTTATTTTGGACAGTAAATATTTATATTGATTAAAGTGAAGCATTTCATCTAGAGTATGTCTGTCATAGACGAGATTTCTGATGATGTCCATTTCTTTAAGTGTGTGTATTAATTAAACATTATAAAGAACGCGCAGTTAAGACTGCAATGCTACAAAAAGTTGCAGGTGTTAAAGAACGATCTAAATACAAGAATCCCTAAAATGATAAATTTAATACTGACTCAGATATTTAATTTTACCTGTGTTACGAATAATTTTAGCATGAATTATCTTTTTACGATTTTAATACATCTGTCATCCTTATTAACCACACAGAGCTATATTAGCAACTGCGACAATTTTGCTTAATTTAAATGCAAACTCTTCATCTAATTACTCTTAAGAAATCGAGATTTCATTATATCGTCATTCAAGCCAACCATATTCCGAAGCTGAATGTTCACTTTTAATTAAGTTAATTAAAAGTAAGACAGTGGTGGTGAATAACAGTCAGGCGGACTTGAAATATGCTATTTATATACAAAAGTGTTTCCATTTAAGAAGTATCTTTATCACTTATTTGAATAAAAATTACCCTGATTAGTAAACTCTTCTCCTCCACAAAACTTATATATCTAATTAAAGATAACGATAGTCGACTAAGTATGAATATACATATTTTTTTAAGTCCATAATAAAATTATATTATAATAAATTCTTCTTCCAGGCCACCTGAAATATATCTAATCATTCTTTAAAAAATAACAGTAATCCTGAATTAAGAATAAACAAGCAGTAGTCTCAGATAAAGTAGTCAATAATATCTAATGATTTCGGCACATATACTCAGTGACATTGAAATTTCAACAAACAGAGTTTAGGTAAAAATTTGGTTAAATGTGGTGATAATTAAAGCTGGCCGAGGTCACCTGGCCGACAGAGCTGTCATATGACTCATATGTTTACATCATATCATAATACTTGAATAAGTACAATAAATGGAAATAAATTTTAACAATAATGTTACATTTAATAAAAATTTGTATAAAACTCACCCTTTTAAGCAGATTTATCAAGTAGTTTGGTTATCGTCATCACAAAGTGGGGAAGATCTATAGTATAATAGCATCCTTTGGTGAAAAAATATGTTTGTATTTTGAAAATGACTGTTCGACATCTACGGATGTAATACAGGCATAAGTAAAACAATCTGTGAACTCACTTAACGAAGTTGTAGATGCACCATCACAAATTTGTCTTAATTTGCTAAAATCAGGATCTTTCTGTAATACACTCTCGAATTTTTCACTGACGCGAATATTTTTTGCGTCATTTATAGCCTGTAGCTGTGTTTTTACGTCGTCCACTATTTGCAGCGATTCCACTAACGACAACGAACTATTTTGCAATTTTTCTATTGCGTCGTGTAGTCCCCTATAATTGTTATTAATACTTTTTAAATCTGTTTCAAGGGAAACGCCTTGAAAGCTTGTCTGGCTTGCCCTAATAGCTGCAGCCTCGTTAGGGTATCACAGCTTTTATTTGTTGAAAATATTCAGCATAATAAAAAGCCACTTTCAACCACGTTCCCCAACGTGTAAAAATCGGCTGTCTGAAATGCTCGAAGCCGTTTGGGAGATTTGAGAAATACTTTTTTTGTATTTGCTATTAATGCATCTACCTCTGGAAAACATTTTCGAATCGTTTCTGCCACAAGATGTAATGCATGCACTTTACACGTAACATGTAAAAACCTACAATTGTCTCCTTGAAGAGAACGGCCTGCCCCGCGCATTGTCGCGGCACCATCAGTCACAAACATCAATACTTGACTTGTTGTTGTTCAAATTTTTCGAATGTCTCCAACACCACACGCGTAATTATTTCGCCAGTACACGCAGTTAGTCTTTTACTAGCTAGTAAAAGTGGAAATGTTGGTTTAAGAGGGTCCAGTACACGTACTATAATATTTAAAATAGAATTTTTTTTACAATTTGTCGTCTCGTCAATACATAACCAGAGCCGTGTATTTTTTAATCCACATTTAATCCTATTTACAATGTCTTCACGAACAGCTGGAATATATCTACGTAACGATGTACGACTTGGTAAGTTCACCTGGGGATTGTATTTATTCCAAAACTCCCGAAATGGTTGTTTATCCAGTATGTGTAGCGGAATATTACAGGCTATTAACATTAACAATAAATCCAACATAAACTGAGTTGTCAAAGGCATGCCATTTTTTTTATTTTGATGTTGCACGGTATTGATATGACGACGACAATCTGTTTTGTGCCAGCACATTAAGTCTTGATTGCAAACTTTACAAATTATTTTGCATCCGTCATAGAATAAATCCGGAAATTCACCGATAAATTTATTCACTGTGTCCGCGTACAGTCGTTTTTTACCCTTTGGCGCGTTTGACATTATGTATAATTTATAGGTACAATCTCACGCATTAATCTTTCAAATAAGACTGCAGCGTAAATCACTTCTAAATCGGCACGTGTGACGCCAGCGCAAGACCGTGGCTGTACTCCAGCCACGTCGGCCAGCTTTGGTGATAATGTTTAGGTTCCAAAAAATTGAAGAACGTACTATTTTTTTAGTACTTACTTTAAAGAAAAATCTATTTTGTATTAAATCCAGGTTCAATTTTTAGCTAGCTTTGTTTGTTCTGCATACATCATTGACAACGCCTCGAGTTCGACAATGTGTGATTTTCAAAAATTAAGTCAGTTTGAAATGGGTGGAATTGTAGGGTTACGAGAAGCTGCTATTTCTTTATGGGAAGTTTCGAATAGGGTTGACAGAAATATCTTAAAAGTGATACGAAGATGGAACGCGTGAAACGAGGAACAAAGAACTACTTACCTATCAAGCATTATCCCTGATCTATCAAAGTTTTTAAAAGTTATTCAGTTAGAGACTCATAGCAATTTTGTCAATCTTTTCCAAAGTTATTAATAGATAGATAGGTAAATATATAGATTGATGGATGGACAGATAAACAGATAGTTCTTTATTGATCATATAGACAATTATATGTATTTTGACAAGTCAGGAATATAAAAATATAATAAAATATTATAAAAACAGTCTAAAAACGAATGGGTTGTCACAGATAATACGACAGTAATAACAACAACAATAAATCTTTCAAAATGAAAGAGAAAATCCAAAATTTGTATCGATTCCATTCGATCCTCGATTCACTCGTGGTATTGATATGATTTTTAATGACAGTAGCTCATTCATCGAGAAATAATCTACAACAACTTTTAAGCAATCCAAAAGACAAAATTGAAACAAACGAAATTAGGTTAGCCAAACGAGCGTCAAATGCAGTATATGGTGTTTTGGTGTTTTGTGGAAAACTACGTCAATGTTCCAAAAAACGTATCTTGGATTTTCGGGCGAGACAGTCGCTCCAGATATGGCGTTGCAGCATATTTAAGTTTCTGTCTTTTTTAAACCTGTTGCTATGAGCGCAATATGTGTTGGCTGAAATGGATAAAAATAAACTAGTTACACCCTGTATCTGAGAGTGAAGATTTTTAAAATTGAAAATTAACCCAAATATCCTATAAAATTTAATTGTGCCCTCTTCCTCCTTAATTTGATGGTTTTAATATATTGTTCTAAAAACATATATCTGGAGTAAAATAAGAATAAGTACTTCTTATTAATTGTTAATTTTCTCACCTTCCTTCCTCCTATTAAGAGTTCGAATGACCAAATCAATTTTGGGAATTCGCACAAAAGAAAATTTAAAAAATGATACCATCGCATCTTTACGAAGTTGCACACAGGACCCCTAATATGATCTGCAAAAAAAAATTTTTTCTAAAAATGTTTGTAACAGAAGCCGGTTTTTGAGTTATTTGCGTTGAAAAATATCTGATTTTCTTATGAAATATGCAAAAATTAACTTTTATTCTTTTGTACGTTCACTAAGCCACCAAGAATAAAGTACTACTAGTATTATTTGCCTACATCGAGCTAGTAACCATATTGGACATACGTGAACTGAAAAACAGGTACTCATTTTACTTTAAGAGATCGTAGTTGCCTTATGCATTTTTCTGACATATTCTTAGTGAACAAATTGTCTTAAAATGTTACTTTTTTTGATAAACTGGTAGCCTTTGAATTTTAGTACACTAGTTGTAGATCACCCTGTATTGATATGCCATTAACTTGACAAATTGATGTCTCCTATATTTGCAAGACATGTGCAAGTAACTGTTTTTGCCAAAGAGATTACGCCACATCACCAAAATGAATACTGTAAAGATATCATATTTTTCTAATTTAAAGTCTAGACTGCGATAAGGTAAATTCACTTTTATCAAGACGTAGATTTGTAGTGTAAAAAAGAGCTGTTTGGTTTAAATTGTAGCCATGTAAACCGACTGGTATATCAAAAAAATTTTTTACTTTGTCTGCACAATATACTTAAAAATTCAAAATTTATTAAAAAAATGTTTTCATTAATACCCTCTGTGCTAAATTATCCTACACCACATTGCTTTAATCTACCGTATGATATACATAGACTAGAACTGTATAAAAATATCCCACGATAGATGAGATTAAAACTTACAACAACAGTATCTGAAAACAATTAAAAATAATTAGTCCAGTCTTCTTTGAAAGTAAGCGTCTGACATTTGTTAATTGAATTTGGTGAAATTAATGTTAAAAAGTTTTTTGAGAACGGTTGCAGAAAAAATATAGTACACAACACACCCGGAGGTTCACTGGTTTTCAGTGCTCGCTAGGGGTCGCCCTAGAAATTGCCAGCTCGCCCAGTAAAAATCACTTTCCCGTCTTGTTACGTAAATAACTATTGTCGTCATTATTTATGTAGTACCTATTGTAATTCTATACTTGTGACTGTATTTTGACTTGTTCCATATTATTATTCAATAAGTATTGAATGATTTAGGTATTTAACCTATGTACTTAATATATATTTGATATTTTCCCACAAAATAAATTTCTAGTATGAAAGTTTAAATACTTATTTTAACCTGCATAAAAGATCATCTCAATTTATTTAAAAAAAGAAGCATCCTGGATATTTTCCGATAAGAATGTTCGCTTCTAGCAAACTGGAGCAGAAATTCTCAACTTTTCACAAGGTATTCAACGAACAACAAACATAAAACTTCTCCGATTTCTGAAAACCCATACTGTTATTTAAAAAAAGTTTAGTATTACTTGATAAAATATATATCTAGCCATTATCTTCGAGTTTTATTTTGCATAATGTGACTATAAATTTAATTTAAAATACAGTTTCGTTTTTTATTTCCCATCGATCAAACTTTTCAAATTTCTAGTTAAATTCAAACTAAAATAATTTCTTATCGATATTAATAACGATTCTCAAGCAAAATGTGTTCTAATGATGGTAAAATATACATTGTGGGGCGGATTTTAATTGAGTCAAGGAAAAGTACATCTAAATGAAAATGTCTTATTAACTTATTGAACAAGAACATTTATTTTTAAGTAACGTTTCCGCAGTGTGTGATTCTAGCATATTTGAATCCAAAAATTGATTTTATACTGAGAAAAAAATTGAAATAATAGTTATTTATGACACAAGGATGAAAAATGCAGTTTTTTGTATGATTACGGCCACCGTATGAGTACAAAACACATTTTCGTCCGTGTCACACACTATTTTATTCGACCGTAACAAGAAAATAAGTTTTTATTTTTTATATTTATATTAGCTAAAAAAATCTGATCGTAATCTACTTCACGTCACTGACACAATTTAATAATAATATATCATGACAGTTTGTTTCATTTGTTTATGGCATCCATTATTTTGTTCACATTTGCTTACCGCCCAAAAAAGTACTTTTTGGCCGGGAAAAATAATCGCTTAGCAACCACAACCTACAATAATTCCTATTATAAAAAAGGGATCTTTTCGTCCAGATATTCGAACAAGGAAACATAACATTTTGATACAATCGCAGAAAAACGGTATTTTAAATTTATGTATTAAAAAAAACAATTGTTATATCTCTTAACTGCAGTTTTGTAACATATTATAACAACAGTTAAGACATTAAAATTTGACAGTTGAATCCTAAACAATTTTCTTTTTTCTAACCAAATAATTAGCGTAACAGGACAAATGATAAGAAAATTGTTATTTTTCCTACGTTTAATTTATTCAGCTATAGGCCCTGAGGAAGTTCATTACTGAATAAGCGAAACGTAGGCAAGTTAGCAATTTTCTTATCCTTGGTCCTGTTCAGAAAATTTTTCAGGAAAAGGTTAAGATATTGTAAAGCCCTTTAGAAATATTATTTTAAATTTATTTACATGATAAATTGCATTAAATATTGTATTCAATTACTTTTTATGGTAAAATATTGGTATTCTCCTTGTTTCAAGAAAAATTATAAACTTGCGGGTTATAATATAGTTAGTCCTTTCTAGTATTTCTTTGTTAAAAAAAAACAAAATAAATCAAGCGGATTTAAGTCAGGTGAATATGGTGGCCACTCAATACACCGCCCATACCTAAATGAAATATTAACGAATTAAAAAAAATACCTAACGTATTAGTCAAACTGACGTGTCTTGATTTTTATTCCAATGGCTAGCGTACTATCTTAAAAGTTATTAAGAATGTTTTAAAATATTTTGTTGTGTTCCTCTAAAAAAAATTCTTATGTAATAGTGCGGTATTGCACAGTTGTAAAGAAAAGAAATATCTGTTCCATAATACTAAACAAGGATTTTAAAAAAACTGACATTTTGAAAATAACTGATTATGCAAATGAAAGGTCATAAAATATACATTGCAATACTTTGAAAGGTGAATTTGTTGCAATGCATATAATTCTGCATCACACAGGGTGTTTCGGTATGTAATCACAGTCTAGGAGTTTGAGGAACAATAATTTTAAATAAAATATTTATAGTAAACTTACACTCAAAACTGTTGTACGTATTCTGATATACTTTTGTATTTCGACTGCTGCCTCAAAGGCCTATAAGACTCTTATTTTGCCGTAATATCTTCAGTATCTTTAGTTCTTCACGGGTAAGTTCTTCTTTGATGCTCGAGATCTCCTATATATAATGTGTCTTGACGTATAATTTTAGCTATGTTATTATCCATATTGAAAATGGTTGACACGACGACAAATTATGGATGACAAATTAAGTCTTCTACTAGAATAAGTGGTAATTTGTCAGATTGTAAACTATCCTAGTATGTACCTTCTAGCAGTTCGACTTTTCTAACTGGGTTTTGTTTTGGAGTTGAAGACGGTCGAATTGCATCTTCTGCTTTCACTCAGTGCAGCTGATGAAAGAAACTGTAGTTGCTTAATCGATGTTTCAGCAGCATCATTGCTGCCATCTTCAGGTTCTCCTTTGATAACTGCTTACTGCGGCTTCTCCTGCTACTCAAACTAAGATGATTTTGTCCATTTCGAGTAACGATAAGCTATAGTAAGCAGTTTAGGAGCACTAATTCAACTAATGGGGTTAATAATAAAAAAATAACAACATAAGTATTTAAATTCTAATAAACATCTTTATTTATCTGACTGTATTAAAATTACTATCCTTCATACATATAAGAATCCACCTTTTCTAAGTCAAGAGACAACCCACACTTTTATTTAATAAAATATCGCATATAAAAAGTATGACTAAAGGAAATTATAAAGGAAATTCTATCTGGAGTCCTAAGTAATCAAGTTCCAGTGATGAAATATCGTAACTGATACATTTCTTTCTGTTTAACTTACGAACAAAGGTCAAACTGAAATTCAGAACTGTCTGTGGCTGCTAGATAAGTTAATCTGGTCATAACCCACGTCATATTAAACTTTGTAGAAATCAGTTTGTTTCGTAGAGAACGGATATAGAGATCCACGATTAAATCTATAATGCAAATTCTCAACTGTATTGTGCTCTAGTAGCTTTGTTGTGGCCAAAACAGCAAACTCTTCGAGTTCTAATGTTCTGCAGCATCCAAAGGTTCACCGAGCATTTACAGAAAAACAATCGTCGAAATAGTTCTCGGTATGGAAATAGGTATTTGCTTGAATAATGCGGTTATGCATAAGTTCCTAAAAAATATATATTCATGTAATCTGCATAAATAGAATGGACGGAAAATGGTGGTTAAAATAATGGGTACTCTCATATTTTGCAGACGATTTCAGTCGTATTAAACGTCGCTAATATACTATGGCACAAAAAATTACCGAGCGGCTTTAGTGCAGTGGCGGACTGTGAATTTGTGAAATAAAGTTATAAATTTACGGTACAAATTATATTTTTTCTACGACAGTGCATACTATTTTTTGCACTGCTAAAAGAGAGCCTTTCTAACGTCAGTGCGCAAAAAAAATCTACTGTGCATAAAGTCACTGGTCTTTACTTTGACACTTCTTAAGAAAATACAGCATTTAACGTGGGAATATTATTTAAAAAAGACTAATCGAAAATGAGAACTAACATTACTCTAACTAATAAATAAGATCAAAAAATGGCATGTAAATTATAGAATTACTGTAATTGGAGATTTATTCCTGTAGGTGCAACATCGTGTGTACGAGGAAATTGGAGAGTAATAGGTATAATTCTGAATTTGCTTCAACCTCTTTTAATTGTGTAGGTGTTCTTGTTCCTGTAATATTTTTAGCAATCTCCATTTTGCCTTGAATGGAGTTTTCGATATAACATTCGGCAACTTCGTCGATTTCCAACCTCCATGGCGTTTCAGAGCTGCAATGTCGCCCCTGCATCGACAAGTAGTGTTGCTAATGTTCTTTTAATAAAATGGCTTATATAAGCCGTTGCATCAGACAATTTAAAAATCGCTGCAAGTTGAGGGGATATTTTACTGATTTTGTTATGATAAGCGACGATGATCAACAATAACAAATCAAAGAATAAATTATTCAGGGCAAAAAAACGTGTTTACCGTCTCCAACAGGAATATATCATCTGACAAATGTCTGCATCTCTTGTTTCGCAAAAATTTTCGCACTTATTCTTTCAAAGATAACGGTCAATTTCAACGTTTTCTCTTATCGCCAGTGTCAGTTTCAATATATAATGTGTGACCACATTGTTGAGCTTTTCAGTAGTGAGCAACTCGTTGGTAAAGCTATATTTGTAAGCTGTAATTTTGATTTAAATAAACCCTATAAAATGCACAAAACATCCTTCGCCCCAATTGTGGCGGGGAAGCTTAAGTTTTACTAGTTTCGGGAATATACGTAAATGTTTTTTCTGAAAGCTCCTGAAATAAAGCTATGTATATAAATATCTGCCAATTAACTGATACTCCTTCAACAAATCGATTTTCCACTCTGTTATTTTGCTACAGAAGTTAATATCTGACTTTAATAAAGCAAATTTGAGGGCAGGAAAAATTAGTTCAAGGAAATTAACAAACCAATTGCACTAACGAAAAGTAAAAAAGCGAGAACAAAGTTTAAGATCAACACTAATAACGAAGGCTAGTACCTCAACAACGACTTTTTCTCTGCTATACACGAATTTCTCTTTATTAAAAAACAAAAACAAGGCGGACGATGTTGTATATCCGTCCCTTAGTCCCTTGTTTGTCTTTTATCTCGACCCACATACTTATTTGAGAGAGAGCCCAGAAACTACAATTAATAAACGAAGTTTAAGTCAACGGAAATTCGCTGGCTGTAATTTTAACAACGATGCAATCTGAAATGCTACCGGGGAGAAACTTGTCACATTATTTCTGCTGTCTGTTTTCGAGAAATACACAATGTAAAGACAATATCGCACAGAGGCATTCAGTCTTTCCTTTGGTTCCAAGAATATTTGTGAAATTTACGGCATTCTAGCTCTCAACTTGTACAATAAATTCAATTACAAATTGGTGCTTTAGATCGTTTCTCTGTCTCAGAAATATCATTTCTTTTAAAAAGGTGTTTTTCACTTTATTCTATACAAAATTATGTAGAATGAAACACTTCGGTCTACAAATAACAACTCAAATTAAATTACATTGAATATTTTAGGAATTACTATACCATGTGTCACAAATTCGATGCTCATCATTGCGATCTAGGAAACCATAACAGCTACAAGATCGGTAAAATGGGATAAGCTTTAACAAATTATATGCTGATTCCAAATTCGAGGAAGCCACAAAGGTGCCACTGGCTACCTGTCCTGTACTTTTGTTTTGTTTTTCATAGCGAAACTATAGCTCTTACAATACAATTTCAAATGATCAGATTTATCATTCATTAAAAGACCCTCATTTTGCACATACATATTTTTGGTTTACGATAACTATTCTTCAAGACATCTTAACTTTAATTTGGCTGAAATTGAGATTTTTGTTCTTCCGGGGAGCTGTAGAAATTGGAATTTTTGGTAGAAAAATTTTTTTTTCATTGTAGAAAATTTCTCCACAATGCGTAGAACGTCCATGAGTTTTTTAGACTCGTTTCAATAGTGACAAAATGGACACAATGAATGAAACAACTAAGAGGGTCAATACAGCCCAGCCGCTTCCGCGCGCTAATTGTTTTGATTATACAACTTTGATTGCAGTTTACGTCTAAACTGTAAAAGATAAATATATACCGCCCTGGACTTTTTTTTGGGAATTTTGTCCTCTACAACTTTAGTTCTATACAATTTTAAGGAATCTGTTACGGTTTTCTCAGCGTTTTGGGTAAAGTGTCGCGGAGCACCTTTTTTTAAAATGTTTTTTAATTTCTTTGTATACTTGTTCTGTCGGTCGAATCAGAAACTTTGGATCATTGTACTTAGTTTTTAATTCTGAACAACTTTCAAATATTTTCAATCACTACCTAATTATTGTCAACTTAACATAGGGAAATTGTGTCTATTTCTTATACTATTAAGAAAATGTACATGCTTTAAACATACTTCAGGTAATAGCTATAAGTAGATGTTGAGCTGTCATTTTCATTTATTTATGCATGAAAATGTTTCTCTTTCTTTTAGACCGTGTCCGAAATATATACCTAATCTACACTTGAAATATTTAGTAACCGCGTGATAAAAAATGGACCCGATTACATAATGTTAACCTTGATTGTGCTGACAATAAGCAACGTATATTAAATGTCTCTATGTAACTGCAATATTTTCATATAATAAAAAAGGAAAACAAATGACTCCTCTTTATTCCATGAATATTTCAGTTAAATGTAATTGGCTTGTTTTGAGGACAAAGGGCGACGAATGATAAAGAATATCGATAATTAGATTCTTGTTGTTTTGTGAATGTAAGAAAGCACGAGATAAAACACCTACTATTTACTACAATAAACAGCTGCAATAAATAATTCAAGGTGGTCGGTTTACACTAAGAAGATTCATATTGAAATATTTATTACAAGGAATTAAGATATTGCATTAGGTATTTCACTAATTTACCATACCTGAATATTTAGATTTATATCCAGTGTTGGAATTCGTGCTTACTATTCTAAAGATTTATGATGATCCAACCGTTTGATTTAAATGGGTAATGCCGTTAAATTTTTGCTATTGAATCAGAAACAATAAAAATTTATCGAAAAGCCAAAAGTTATCTTTAATTTCTGTATCGTCTGTTGCAAATTCAATAATGAAAGTTATGAGGGTCTAATTAAGACGTTATAATTTTCAAAATGTAAACTGTTATAAAAAAATAAATTACAATAGAAACTTAGCTAATTATGGATTGTAAAAATACGTAAACCACTCAAGCCTTATGCGCTGCGCTGTTTGCCAAAAGCATTATGCTGCACAGTGGTTTACGGAACACGCCAAAAAGCTGGCCAAAATTATTTTGAAAAAATTAAGAATATTTTTTGAAATGAAAATGTTTTAAATCGTTGTAGTGGTACCCCTAACATTAGAAACGACCGTTAATACCGGTCCGGGTTCACTACCTGAGCAAAAATGGAAATTATATTAGTGCGACCGTGCAGCGCGTCACTTCTGGCAGCTGGCAACGCTTCAAGAAATCCATAAATTTTGTCGGTAGCGTAAAAATTCTCAAGTGGAGTTTTTAGTCTAATAAAAATGGATTCTGCATCAGAAAGTAAGTACAATTAAAATATCTCAGTATCAGATCATTGATTATTTATATGTAATTATAAATAATTATCGAAGTGAGAGTGCATTTGTAGCAATCAACGATTCATAAACTCAACTTAAAACCATAAGTTACGCGGTTGGTGATGGTTGGTCTTGAAACTTATTGGAATGTGTTCAATAAACATTTTTTTCAAAAAGTATAAAATTATCTTGCACCTTTTTGCATCTTAGCGAGATGTTGACGCAGGCTGTGAGTTGTATACGATTGCAATTGACATTCGTGCAACCATACCAACTGACTACTTTACTGATAAAAATGCGACCATGAATGTAATTCAGATAGTAATTGAATGTCTAAAATTAATTTTCAAATAAAGGTCATTACACATTTTTATTCCATGATCCCCAGATCCTAATTTTCCCGAAACAAATGAAACACATGAATTCGCTTCAATTCAATATAAATTTTTGAACTATGTATATATTTTTGACCGAAATTTTTTTTCAGGAGAATTCTATATTGGGCTACTTCATCAGCGACCCAAAAAAACGTGCTTTATACAAAGTTTTGTGAAAGATTGCAGTCGATAATTGACGATTTTTGGTATGTTTCGGGAGGATTTTATGGCCGCCATCTTTATTTCTCAAAATTCAACTTCGGATTCTTGATCAACGACACAAAAAACCCTGTATTTGCAAAATGTAAACTGTTTTAAAATATACTACAATGCCTATTATATGTAAAAAATAAGCCACCTTTTCGAGCGTTTCCGTCCAACATTGTGCTGGTTAAAAACTTATACCCCCGCACAGAAAATAAAATTTCTCTCACGAGGGTTTAGTCTTTATTTTGCAGATACTGGTTCACTATGAATTAAATTAAAACGATGTACTCAAAAAATTTCATAATTTTCAACGGGTTATTCTACGAATGGGGGAAATATTACTTCCCTGCTTAATAATTTACAAGCAACAGGCTATTTGAGATGGCGCTTTTCATTGGTAACTACTCCAAAATGGCTGTTAACAGGTCGGTTCTATTTAAATTTTTCTAAATATTGTTAATATTGTATAAACATTTGTTCTATACTCGAATTGTCATTAATATGGTATGTCCCTGACTTGTTTTTAAAGAAATAATTGAGTTTTTTATTAAGCGTGTTTTAGCTAAATTATTAGGATAACAGCCAGTCTTATAAGAAACCTGTCCAAAAAGCAAATAACTATATTGCATTATTAAAAACACATTTATTCTTACATGGCAGGACAGTAAAGTTTGTCCTGAAGTTTCCTGTCATTAACATGGAAGATAAAATAGCCAAAATAATAACCGAGTTTTTTTTTAATGTGGCAACAGTGTAAATAGTTCATGTGGATATGTTTCTTCTAGTCTGCAACTAATTTAGAATAAATCAGTAGTGTTTCAACCTTTGAGAAGGAAGTAAGTGTGTGATATTAAAAAGTTAGGTTTATTACTTGTCATTCGCATGGTTGTTGTAAGTATACATTAATTTCAATTTAAAATTAAACGATATACTAATTAGATAACTTTTATTGACTACTTTAAGTGCAAACCGGCAATACCGTAGTTTTGTTTTTTAATTAATTATTAGTTCTTATCTTCATTTTGTCATTAACATGGATGGAATCCATGTCATTAACATGGGCAAATGTTGTCCATGGTAATGACTGTTATCCGCGTTAATGACATTTTACTTCTTTGAATTGGCAGGACACCCAATACTAAATCACAATAATGGGGAGAACAAAGTTATCTGATGAAGAAAGAAAGAAAAGAAAACGAGAATGTGAGAGAAGATGACGTCAAAAAATAAAAAACGATCTAGTGGGCTGCGAATTGCAGAAAACAAAGGATCATGAAAGATACAAAAAAAATAAAGAGAAAGGAATTGTAAAACTGACTAAAAAATTTAACTCTGAGAGAAATGAGAATAAAATGAAAGTCATGGAGAAGGAGTACTAAAAAATATAGAGCCAAACTTAAAGTTTTAGATGACCTTATGCAGCAAACTTACTACTCTAACAAAAAAACGATCGTTAAAATTGCAGTACGAACGACAGAAGTTGCATAAATTAAACGGAGCAAAAACAATTGTCATAGAGTTCTTTATAAATGATAGTTATTCAAGATTATGTCCAGGTAAATAAGATACTGTTACAAGAAAGGATATAAAAATAAAGATATGTCAACAATACTATGGAAAATCTATTTACAGAGTTTAAACATGGAAAAGGTGCACCGAACGGGAAAGTTGCTACTGTAAAAGGATCTGCTAACCAGCTGGTGGCTCAGAACAAGGACGGCAATTCATTTGAAGCCTTTGTTAAAATAGTTCAAGAAACTGATCTCAAAATTTATGTTGACACTGTATTTGAAGAGGACATTCAAACTGTTGAAGTAGACTTACCTAATGATGTACAGGTGTGCAAAGGCGTGATGAAAGTTCATCAAATCACTTGGAACAGAACTAAAGACATGTTATTCCTAAATTCTCTCAGTTGCTTCGATTGTGAATTTGAGATGCTTGTAGTCATTATTAATTTCGCCGTAACAGAAATGCCTTCTCACGTGGCTGCTAGTGAAATATCAACTTCTGAAAGTTTACATACTTCAAATGAAAATCCACATACTCAATTCCTGATGCTCCTGAGCTGATGATGCTTTTCGACAAAAATGACTGGATTGTTGCTGTAGTTGATGATAAGTGGTACACGGGTATGTCAAACATTTTATCAAATAATAATAATCATTTTATATTCTATTTTTTGCCTCATAGATGTCATTGAAGATATTACTGAAGATGGAAGAAGATCCTCAATTTTTGAAAAAATTAGTTTGAATGGACGAGGCAAAATTTTCCAAGGAAGGTATTTTTAATCGAAGAAATTCGCATCATTGGAGCAACCAAAATCCACATGCTGTACGGCAGTCAAAATTTTCAATACACCTTCAACTCTAACGTGTTTTGTTTGCAAATGAGAAATAGAATTTCTTACTACACTTATGATGAAATTTTAAGAACCGTGGTCAGTAATTTTTTAGACAATTTACCGCTAAATCAATATTTTTCATAATGGTATCAACTCGATGGAGCAAGATTGTAGCGGACCAGTCAGTAACGAGCTTACTCAGATGTTTGAAGACAGACGGATAAGAGGATTGAGTCCATGGTGTTGGCCTGCACGATCTCCCGACCTGACACCGTTGGATTTTTATCTCTGGGGTCCTATAAAAGATTAAGTTTATCGATCCCCGGTCAATAATAGACAATAACTTTTGGATAGTGTCACTAGAGCATTTGAAGCTTTAGATCTGAATGATATTTATAGTACTACTACACAGGCAATAGCAGCACTGATCGAGTCCGGCAATTGGATGGATGAACGATAGCTCGTCTAACAGTCGGTAGGCTGTCAACAGACAATCCCGGGAAGGCCGCTAGCCTGATGCAGGCGGAGAAGCGAGTCCAGGTGGAAGGTTGAAGAGACCTACCCAGGAGGTTTGCCACTCTGCTAGCGGTGCAGGCGGGTAGGCCCAGGCGGTGGGTTAGATGACAGTCGAAGACCGTGGTTCGGAGTCCACGCTAAACTGTAGGTCCCTAGGTAAAAAGGGCCCATTGTGGCCTACTTGCCTAGTAAAAGAAGTAGCTACTACTACTACTACACAGGCAATAAATAAAAGAATTCTTTTGTGTTTGGAAGTTAACGGACAACATTTTGAAATTAATAAAAAATTTTATTTAAATTTAATTATTTTAAAATAAGGACCACAAAAATAACAACTAATTTAATATTTTAAATTATTGAAATATGTATTTATAGAAGAAACATTTTTCCTGTTGTGAGCTGTACCATAATCTACTGGTATATTATATTTTACCTACAATGCTATATTATATTTACTATAATACTATATTATATTTACCTACAATTCCCCCTCGAGGGTAGCAATGTTAAAATAAACTCTTGAATAAGTAAGATGATTATCATTAGACACTACTATTGCCCAATCAAGATAGTCTCCGGTTTTTTAAATCCTTTAATAATAATATTCTTTGAATTCTTATCTTTTACAAAACATACGCAAGTTTAAACTAATTCTCATCTCTTCAGATAGGCGTGTTGAGCCTCGATTTGAAACACCTTGCATATAAATGAAATTTTAAGAAAGTTAATTAAAGGTAACTTCTTGACTTTAGCACCACAAAGTAATCAAACCTGTCGAATTATAGCGATTTCTGACTTTTCTTTCTCCCAGGTCATGATGAGGATAGGTACCACAAAAACATCTCCTTTTATTTCACTAATAAAATTACCGGGTGATCCGAAAATAAATCTAAATTAAATGTATTTTAAATCTAAAGGTAAATTAAATAATTAAATGTGACAAAAAAAATTACAACACAACGGGGATCGAATAGTATCGATTAATATTAATTTATAGAAAAAATTCCCTTACGTCTATGTTATGGTAGGGAAGTAAAAAAGGGAATAAGGGAGAACTAAAAAATATGTGGTCCTACGGAAGTGACAGTTGAAAACTTCGAAAAAATTGCTACTTCATGTACGTGCTCAGAGTTAATATATTTGTGAGTAAAAAATTCCGTGTAAAATCGAAAGAGAATGAATGAAAAGAATGGAAAAATTCAAACAAAAGGAATCTTGCAGTTTATAAATGGCTGTGCTCATCATGAAGGAGATTAAGAAACGCGATGTTGTATAATAGTAGCAATATTTTATCTCCTTTGTAGTTCCCATTACCCTGATTCGGATTTAAAAATCAAGAATTCTTGTCTCAGGCAATTTTATTGGCCTTTACAATTTGCTATAGTACAATGTGCTTTCATTTATGGTATTTATTGTTTTAATTTCTAGTAAAGTCTGCTTCAGACAGGCGATTCGAATGTTGCAAGTACATTTTTCCTTCAATTTACAAACACCCGTCGCGTCGAGTTTAATTGATACACCCTTATACTTAGATTGCTTTTTAAATTTAATTCAAGAATAAAACTTAAGTTAAAGAATTATTGCTATTTTTATACAGCGTCATCCAAAATGTCCGCACCATGGGACACGTTTTTATTGTTTGATTTAGTTTCAAATCGATTATGGGGATTAGCTATTAGCTGACTATTATATGACTAAAAACACGCCAAACGATGTTTGTAACTAGCCTTCTGTTATATCAAAAATCGTGTTACTTTTAAAAATTCGTCGAAGATGAATCGTTGTTTGAATTTCGAAAAATATTGTGATAGTAAAATATTTGCAGCAGTAAAAATATTAATGAGCTTTCAGACTTTATACTGTTTATTAAATCAAACTGTTAACGATGATTCGGTGAAAAAATTATCATCAACAGATGTTGTAAAACACATAACAATCGTCATTTACATAAAAGTACTAATAAACATAAAAACATATTAACAAATAAACAAAAACTACATGTAAAATGAATAAAAATTTAAGTTTAAAAATATTCTATAAATAAGTTGATTGACAGATTAAGCTACTATTAAATAGTGAAATTGCTTATCTATTTAAAAAACTTCTATATTATAAAACACTATTTATTTATCCTTTTAAATGAAGTTAACTTCTACTTTAAGGTTATTTTACATACTGTTAAATAAAATAGCGTAAATATAGTCAAGGAGTTCTAAATGAGATTGTTTTATATACAGGAATTACTGTAATCTATGTCTGGAATATACACTGACTGCGCAAGAGGAGGGAAGGTATACAAATTTTGTTTATAAAATGTCCTTACAATTTCCCATTTTTCAATTTAAACATTAATCTTAGTAATCTTTTTGGCAAAAAAGATCCGCTGTAGGTGACTAGATCGTCCTTAGATTAGTATTGTTACATGTTTGCTATCCACACAAACACCTATACTCGTAGATTCGTTGATTGAAAGTCCAGGTAACACTTACTATTTTATTTACTAAATCTAAAAGTTATCAACAAGAGATTAATAACCGTCTTAATTTACTCACAGTTGAACACTTATAGGTCTCTTTCTTATTTCTTCTTTACTCGTTCACGTTTAATTTAAGACTGATTCTCAGCCACCGTGCGTGTTGTTTATACATCCAATTCACACGGACTAGAGCATTCCAGAATTTTCCCGACCTTGCGTACAAATTCAGTCTACACTATAACCAGTCTACACAGTTCAGTGGCGTGAAACAGTATATTTAGAGATAGATGTGAATATGGCGTAGTATAAATTTAAGAGACCTGTCTGAGCAATAATTATGTGACTTGTTTGTGAACACTAGTGAGTGATAAGTATATTCCTCTGATGGTCAGTGCTACTACCCGTCAGACTGCACTGATGTCTTACTAACTGATAGCGACCTACAAAGCAGGTACCAAGAGCTGCGACCACTAACTGGTTGGGCTAAACTATGTACTGAATAAGATTTACATGAAACAGCTACTCGGACACAAAGCCTCAACCTGCGTTGAATTAAACTTGCAAGTCCTGTTTGGTGCTGATTTTAGCTACTAAACAAGACTTGCAGGTTTAATTTAACGTAGGTTGAGGTTTTTGTTCGCTGAGTAGTTGTTTCCTGCAAATCTTATCCAGTATATATTTATAATTAAAGCTCTTACCTTTATTTATAGTTATAAAATCAGTAATGTTGAGTATAGACTACACTAGAGGAATATACTTATCACTCAGCAGTTTACAAACATAATCAATATGTAATTCTCAAGCTAATCTGCTGTCTACAAAGGTGCCTAGGAATTCAAAAAAATTGTTTTTTCACTAACGCCACGCAGGCACATCATCAGGTGTAAATTGAATTTTGTGGTAAAGTTCCTCCCAAGCAACAGCTGATGAAGAAACTGTTATATCACCTATATACATTGTGGTAGGGTCATGTTGAATGTGATCTAGTAAACCGTTAATGTATATCAAAAATAGAAGTGGACCAAAAATTGAGCCTTGAGGGACACCTAGCTTGCATTGTGAATATCAGATTGAAAATCATTGCAATTTACCGCCAACCTTCGATTTTTTATATATAAAACATTTTTACACATAAATATAAACAAATAAGTAAATAATTGACAGCCAACTATATAAAATAATTTGTAATTGTATAAAAGCATCCATCCAATTAAAGTAAATATGAAAAAAGGTGAGAAACTACACAACAGTAAAATGTTTTAGTGATAATAAAAAAAGTCATATGGATAAATATTATTGTGATCTGCAGTGCCTGTTTACAGTACCTGGTTGGATTTCTTTGTTTAAGTGTATGTTTATATTTACGTGTAGAAATGATGTTTATATGTTTTGTGGGAAAATGTTGTCAAACCTTAATTTTAAATTATGTTGTTTAAACTAAGCTTAGAATTTCTTCAAATTTACTTAATTAGTTTTAAAGAAGTTTCTTGGTTGTAGCCCTGAGGATGATAAAAAAATTGTATAAACCTCGTTTAATTTAATAAAACAATATAAAATCCGAATGCTCAAGAATTTACTTAATACGACACAAATATATTACATACATATAGTATAGCGTGTCCCCTTTTCTTTCTAAACACCCCGATCGGATATAACTTGCTTTTACACATAATAAAATGTTTTCTCTAGTAAAAAATAGTTTTAAAACTTCTAATAAATAAATTACATTTTGTCAGTGGTAAAAATGTAACCTACTACGATTAAAAATAAAAACCCAAAATTTCAGAAATCATATTACCCTTTTCATCGAAAAATGTTATTAAAAAAAAGAAAATATTTTATTCCATTTCAAAAAATTCTGTCTTCAAAATATTAAAGTTTTATTCGCATTATTTAATCATTATCACGATAATGGTCAAAAAGGGACACCCCCCTTGCGCCCCCCCCCCCCCCCCCCCCCCCCCCCCCCCCCCCCCCCCCCCCCTTTAAATAAAATAAAGGGAGAAAAACCTTTCCCCCCCCTTGGCCCCCCCCCCCTTCTTGGGGAGGGGGGGGCCCGCCCCCCCCCCCCCCCCCCCCCGTGGGGGGGGGCCCCCCCCCCCCCTGTGTGGGGCCCCCCCCCCCCCCCCCCCCCCCCCCCCCCCCCCTTTTTGTGTCCCCCCCCCCCCCTCTTTTTTTCCCCCCCCCCCCCCGCGCCCAAAAAACCCCCCCCGCGCGCCCCCCCCCCCCCCCCCCCCCCCCCCCCCCCCCCCCCCCCCCCCCCCCCCCCCCCCCCCCCTCTGCGGCCCCCCCCCCCCCCCCCCCCCCCCCCCCCCCCCCCCCCCCCCCCCCCCCCCCCCCCCCCCCCTTTTTTTTTCCCCCCCCCCCCCCCCCCCCCCCCCCCCCCCCCCCCCCCCCCCCCCCCCCCCCCCCCCCCCCCCCCCCCCCCCCCCCCCCCCCCCCCCCCCCCCCCCCCCCCCCCCCCCCCCCCCCCCCCCCCCCCCCCCCCCCCCCCCCCCCCCCCCCCCCCCCCCCCCCCCCCCCCCCCCCCCCCCCCTCCCCCCCCCCTCCCCCCCCCCCCCCTCTTTTTTTTTCTCCCCCCCCCCCCCCCCCCCCCCCCCCCCCCCCCCCCCCCCCCCCCCCCCCCCCCCCCCCCCCCCCCCCCCCCCCCCCCCCCCCCCCCCCCCCCCCCCCCCCCCCCCCCCCCCCCCCCCCCCCCCCCCCCCCCCCCCCCCACCCCCCCCCCCCCCCCCCCCCCCCCCCCCCCCCCCCCCCCCCCCCCCCCCCCCCCCCCCCCCCCCCCCCCCCCCCCCCCCCCCCCCCCCCCCCCCCCCCCCCCCCCCCCCCCCCCCCCCCCCCCCCCCCCCCCCCCCCCCCCCCCCCCCCCCCCCCCACCCCACCCCCCCCCCCCCCCCCCCCCCCCCCCCCCCCCCCCCCCCCCCCCCCCCCCCCCCCCCCCCCCCCCCCCCCCCCCCCCCCCCCCCCCCCCCCCCCCCCCCCCCCCCCCCCCCCCCCCCCCCCCCCCCCCCCCCCCCCCCCCCCCCCCCCCCCCCCCCCCCCCCCCCCCCCCCCCCCCCCCCCCCCCCCCCCCCCCCCCCCCCCCCCCCCCCCCCCCCCCCCCCCCCCCCCCCCCCCCCCCCCCCCCCCCCCCCCCCCCCCCCCCCCCCCCCCCCCCCCCCCCCCCCCCCCCCCCCCCCCCCCCCCCCCCCCCCCCCCCCCCCCCCCCCCCCCCCCCCCCCCCCCCCCCCCCCCCCCCCCGGTTGTTATATCTCCACCATTATCAACTAAGTTGCCGAGATTCTTTCTAAGGCTATGGCCCGTATATTCATGTGAATTTGGCAACTTTAAAAACGACGCAACATCTTTTTCTACGTTTGAAATTTTATGTATGCCCATCACAACACGATGACAATGATCATTTTGATATTTAATAAAAAATCTACCGAAAGTTATGACTTTTGGCCGAAGAGTAGCATATTTTCTGTATAAATTTAAATAAAAATCTCCAATTATAGTAAATGAGCGATGTTTTTTAGTTTCTGTGTTGGGAATATTTACTCCCAAATCTCTTATATCATTAACTTTTATATGAACAAGTTCAACGCATCTGCAAGCTCCTGTGACTCCAAATATTAGTACAACTTAAAAAATATATTACATTAATTTTATACAAGTAAAATAAAATTAGAAAGAGCAAAAAAAGTTAAAAGTACAGGATCGAACCCGGGGCTTCAAATTACGAGTACAACACTCTGACCACTAACCACACTTTATCCGAACTTTACCAAAGCATTCAATTCTTTTTATCTACTATTTTCATAGCAGATAGATATAAAATAACTGGAATTTCACAAATTATGACAACATTTTATATTACATATATGAAGGGGTTAAATATATAATTTTAAAATGCGTACGTACCTTTGTTGCTAAATATTTATCAATAGGTGCTTTATTAAGGAATTCATCAAACTCTTCTTTAGACAAGAGTTTTGACTTTTTTAGGTTTATAATTGTCGCCTTGTCGCTTTAAAAAGACAAGTAATTAATTTAGAATAGTTGTCAATTTTTACATTGTGTTCGATGTTTAATTTAGATTTTGCCATTGAATATTGCGCCCATAGAGTTGAACTTTTCAGTTTCTTGGATAAATGTATAAAATATGCTATCATCACATTTTCCGAATACATATGTACGTTGTTGTCCTTGGCCCATTTTATAAATTTATCGTACGCATTATCGTAAACTTGTTTGGATTTCGCGGGAATTAATGTTGCCACTGATGAATTTGCAATTTCAAGTAATTCAGGTGGTGTGCACTGCATTTCTTCAGACATTTTTGCTTTTAAATTTGAAAACCGACCCGACGTGAAATTTAAAACTGACAGTTATGACAAGTCATAGCTACTTGGATTTTCAATTCGTTGTATGATAGGTACATTGCTGTGCAAAACTAAGTAGGGCAGCACTTATTACTGTACCTATAAGAGTTAAAAAGCGAGATAAGAAGAAAGGAGTATTAAAAGAATGCCTTTAACTGGGAGACGGAGGATAAATGATGGTTGAATACGATCAGCAATTAGTAAATTGTTTGCGTGGAAAAGCAGATACGTTTATATTACATATATATTACACCACTACTGTCACTGTCCTAATTACTTTTGCACAGCAGTGTACATTGTTTCATTTTTGTCCTAGAAGAAAAAATTAAAAATATTTTTATTAGTACAAAAATAGACTCTTTCTCCAGGACGTGTTGAAATATATAATGTAAGTATTTTTATACTCTTGAAGAAAAAAATGCCTTTCTTAAGTTTGGCGTCACTTAATTGGGGAAAAAGTTCTTTAATTATTTAATCCCCCCCCCCCCCCTTTTTTCACCCCCCCCCAAATTTTTTTTTTTCCCCCCAAAATTATTATAATTATTGGGGAAAAATATTTTTTTTTGGTGGGGGCCCCCCCTTTTTTTCCCCTTCCTCCTTCCCTTTCCCCCTCCCCCCCCTCCCCCCCCCCCCCCCCCCCCATTTTTTTTTCTTCCCCCCCCCCCCCCCCCCCCCCAAACCACCCACAAAAATTTTTCCC
>JANEYF010000411.1:32500-117069 GCA_029963845.1 Rhamnusium bicolor
TCGGCTAGTGTAATTTGATAATAATAATAATAATACTACCACCCCATTTTAACTCCCCCCCCCCTTTTTCCCTCGCTGGCCTTTTGGGGGGGGGGGGCGGGGGGGGGCCCCCCATTAGGCACCCCCCCCCCCCCCCTTTTTTCCCACTTTCCTCCCCTTCCCCCCCCACCACCCCAACCCCCCCCCCCCCCCCGCCTCCCTTCCCCCCCCCCCGGGGGCCGGGGGGCTCCCCCCCCCCCCCCCCCACCCCCCCTTTTTTCTTCTTTCCCCCCCCCCCCCCCCCCCCCCCCCCCCCCCCCCCACCCCCCCCCCCCCCCCCCACCCCAGCCAAATAAATTTGACTAACTATAAAAAATAGAATTTGCGATTGACTGTCACAAAAGGAGTTTTCAACTGTAACGTCATCTTTTCATTAATATAAAACATGAAATCATCAAAAGTAGTAAAATAATGATGTATTCAATAAGTAAGTGTTTTCAAAATTACTATTTAAGCTGTAGAGAAAACACTATTTCAATTCCTTCCACTCTTGCTGTATATCGTGTAACTTCATGGTGCATAACTCTTCCAATTTGTTCCAAGAAATAAGAACACCTCCAGTGGCGATGAAAGTAAAATACTTGCCACAATTCGGCAAATCCAGGACGAGAAGGATGTAGAAGATGCCGCACAGTGGCGCTCGTTGTTTATTATATCTGGGAGGAAACACAACAACGGCGTTTAGTAATTACAGCCGAATGTCTGGACGTGTCTAGAGTTTCTGGAATTCCAGAACAGAGCAGGAAGAGGTGTGGCGTAACTCGTGCATACCGACTGTATACAGAACTCTTGACACAGAGAAATGGATACATTCATTCAACGATATTAAAGCGATGCCATGAGACATCAGGAATTTGGTGCAATTGTTTCTTTGCTGTACCAAAACACCACTGCTCTTCGACTGTTTCAAAGCAGTATATTTTCCAAAGACGTGACAACGTTTTATTGAACTAAGGACTTCCTTTTTAGTGATCCTTAGCGCTCGCTATTTTCTCTACAGCTGAACAAATATACGGCTGTTTATACAAGGATACCCAAGTGCTTTAAGGGACTAGGACATTATATTAAATCGATGTTACCCAAGCGAAGCTCTAAACTTTGTTCTTGCTACATAAATAGATTATTAATTAAAATACTCTCACTTTTCTAGAAAAAATTGATCGTTAATTGAAAATGTTTATGTTTTCCATCACATTTCTTGGAAACATATCTTAACAAAATTTTAATTAGTAGCAAGGATAAGAAAACAACATTCTTTGAATACACAAAATACACAAAAGATTGGTTCTTTGAAAAAACGTCTCACATCTAAAAATATACAGGGTATCCCAAAAATACTTTAAAAAAGAATGGCGCCTTTATTACTGAAGATTGGAAAAATTCCATTTATTTGATTCACATTTTAAAATTATTTGCAATAATTCAGGGTGTTCCCGAGAAATGACGATACAAACTTAATTGGAACATCCTATACAGGGTATCCCATGAAGACTTCGACAATCGATATTGGACCCCATTTTAAGAAAAAAAGTTTCAATAAACATACGTAATTTCGTGCATAAAATTTCTTTATACACAATCTGAAAATAATTAGTTTTACCTCATTCACGTTTTTAACTGAATCATGCAAAATAATTTCAAAATGGAGCAAAGTTCTCTCCTTATCAGCAGTTGGCAAATCGGTCCGCAAATCTCGGGCAGTGCCAGGTAGAGAAATACCCAAATACGTAAGCCAGACTTGTTTACTATTTTAGCTAAAGACTAACATTTGATTTTAGTATATTGTTATGCCTCGTGGCGTGTACAACGTAATTAATTCCTCTCCGTTGTATAGTTGATGATTTTATTTGTTGTATTTTATTCTTGATATTAATTTAATAATAAAGTATGTCAGACCTGCCCAAGGCAAAAAAGGCCATAAGCTGAAATGTGAATAAATTTATCAGTGAATTCCAGGATTTATTCTACAATGGTGCAATAATAATTTGTAACGTGTGCAGGAGAGATCTGATGAGCTGGGAAAAACGTGATTGTAAACGTAGTAAACTCTGCAAACATAAAACTAAAAAAATGACGTGGCTTCGACAACACAGTTTATGTTCAATTTACTCTTAATGCTGATTGCCTGTGATATTCCGCTGCACATACTCGATAAACAACCCGTTCAGGAGTTCTGGAATAAATACTATCCCATGGTGACGTTACCAAGTCACACATCGTTGCGTAACTATGTACCAACTGTAAGCGAAAACATTGTTACGAATTTCTACCAAATTATGATCTCAGGGTCGTATGGTACCTTTACTTTTATACCAGGTTCGGGGTTTGGCAATCGTTACATAAAATTCCGGTTTTATAAAATTATCCTTGCAATAAATTGATAGCTAATATACCAGTCAGTGCCAAAGCTATATTTAGGAATGTCGTTAAGTAAAAAAAAGGTATTGGCGCCACGTAATTTTAAACTGACTGTATATTAAGTTAACTTAGACAATATTTCTCTAAAACCACGAAACTACAGAAATACCATAATTTATTATATCAAGATAACCAATTATTGCAAGTAAACATACAAAATAAAAGATCAAGGAGCATTCACGCCACACCAAATAATAGCCGCAAATAATATCTAATATGTAATTTAATAGAAAAGTTACTTACGAAAGGAAATTGAGGAAAATTATCAGGAACATGTGTGAGCAGTGTATATAAGAAATTTTAATCAAAATATACAACAAAATATGTGAGGAACCTATAAAAGCAAAATAGGTAAAATATCTAGGATAAAAAAAATATATAAATTATCCCCAAACGTGATCACGGACGATTCACAAATTACTTAATAAGTTATAATATTTGTTATACTTTATATACACATATTATTAATAGAGCCAGTTTGAGGACATACTTTAACTAAGTAAATAATTGAAATTATATAATATATGTCAATTATATAGAGAACATGTACGAGTTTCACAATAAAGATAATCGTAAAATAAGTACTTACTTAAAATTAGATAAACTATGTACTGGAATTCGAACACAGCAATTTAAATTTTAAGAAAAGTTAAGTGCAATTTACCTCGTTTTCCTTTAAACATATGACAGTAAAATGTTAAGAACAATAATAAATTAAAGTAAGGTTTATTTGGCTTATCTGTTTGGTGGATGTGTGTAGTATATATCGCAAAACACCAGCTCCTTGGATTGCAATGCTAGAACTCCTATTCGAAACAATAGAACACCCTTGAAAAAATTCTACCAAGCTTCTAATTGGGTGAACGGTCAAATATTTCTATTATCTGACTCCTATACACGTTAATTGGAACGCAATTAAGTTCCTCTTGTAGATAATAACAGAAAGAGGGTATTTCACGAAGAAAATTCTTCAAGTAACAATTAAGTTAAAATATAGACCGGATGATAAAACCCTAAAATAATATAAAAAATTAAAGAAAATTATAACGACATACCTGGTTACTTTACCTCTAGGAGAAGAGGGTTTTAATTTCAAGTAATTGAAAATAGCCAAATGGAAAGCTAACCAAAGAACGATGACAATGTACCCTGAAAACGATAAATCTCCAATTCATCAAACCAAATATTTTCTCCAAACTGAAGAACTCGGTACCACAATTCAAAATTGTTAATTTTTGGGTTTATATAATAAATCCCTTCATGGATGTTTATAAATACAAATAAAACTTTATATGAATCCAATGTCAGTCACCATTCCTTTCAAAGAGAAAAAAAGTTAATCCTTAAAAAAAAACGCAAAAATTCCTCAACGACTGCGACTGTCCGGTTTTAACGAGATATGCAACCAGGCGTTCACAGAAAATAAAGTAGTGTTGCTGACCTTGCTTAAAATTATATTATCACACAAATTATAACATTTGCTCATTGGTAAGATTTTAAAACCGCCTTCGGCGACAATAAATTCAGACCGTCACAAGATCAAATGTGTACTTAAAAATACACGGCTGTGGTTGTGTTGACGAGACGACAGATTGTAAAAAAAAAAATCTATTTTAAATGTTATAGTACGTATACTGGACTTAATCCGACATTTCCACTGTTACTAGCTATCAAAAGACTAACTGAGTGTACTTGCGAAACAATTACCCAGGTGGTGCTGGAGACGTTAAAAAAATTTGACCTTCAAAAAGTCAAATGTTGATGTTTGTGACCGATGGTGCCGCGACAATACGTTTGGTAGGCCATTCTCTCAAGAACACGGTTGTAGGTTAGTACATGTTACGTGTAAAGTACATGCTTTACACCTTGTGGCAGATACTATTCGGTAAGGTTTTCCAGAGGTAGATGCATTAATAGCAAGTACAAAGAAAGTTTTTCTAAAATCTCCTAAACGTCTTCGCCTATTTCATAGCAAGTGTCCCGGTATTCCCGAACCACCACAGCCGATTCTTACACGTTGAGGAACAAGGCAGCTTTTTATTATGCTGATTATTTACAACAAATAAAAGCTGTGATACTACAATTCAATCCAGATGAGGCTGCAGCTATTAAGGAAAGCCAGACAAAATTTGAAGATGTTTCTGTTGAAACAGCTTTAAAAACTTTCACAAGAACTATAAAAGATTAGATGACGCCATACAAAACTTACAAAACAGTGCGTAGTCGTTAGCGGAGTCACTGCAAATAGTGGACGAAGTAAATCGACTGCTACACAAAAAATGAGCCCGTTAGAGAAAAGTTCGCACCTGTGTTAAAGCAAGACACCGGTTTTACCAGATTGAGACAAATTTGTGATGGTACTGATGGTGCATCTGCATATCCGTTAAGTGAGTTCAAAGACTATTTTAAGTATGCTTATATTATATCAATAGATGTCAAAATACAAACATATTTTTCACCACATCAAACTCTCGGAGACAACCATAGAAACATATATGATGCTGCAAAGTTTTTACAGATCTTTCCAGTTTGTGATAACCAAGCTAATTAAGAGGATAAGTTGTGCATACATTGTTATAAATTGTAACAATTTATTGCTTTTATTACTAGTTAATTTCTATTATTATGCTTATTATGATGCGTACACTATGTCCTGTGGTGCATTTTTGCCAACTCTGCCTATAACGAATATTTCGCGTTATGCACGCATTAGTTGAAATCAGAATAAGTCAAGAGGAAAACAGTTCAACGTTAAAGATTAGTGGAAAAATTTTTCACTAGACCATTTTGTGTGTAGAAGAAAGATGGGCACTGAACATTGAATTTAATAAGATTTGACTAAAAAAAAGTATGTTTCTTTTCCTATTGTTTCATTTGTTTTCATTCCTTATAACGGAATTAGGCATAAAAATGGAATAAAACTCTTTTGTTTCGAATGAAATAGAACACCCATAAGAAAATTTTTTGGAAGTTTATATCCAGGTATTTGAGAAAATTAAAAATAAAAATTTCAAAAGTGTACCCTCGTATCTCTTAAACGGCACAACTGGTACAAAAAACACAAGAATATGAGTATAGCAAATTTATTAAAAACAAACATTGTTAATAATTTTTTCTAAGATATATAGTTTACCAGATTTTTTTTAAGTAAAAATTCCACTTATCTGCATTTGTCAAAAATTGTTGTTTTACGCGACTACTGCTCCGAAAGTATGTGTAGAACCTTTTTTTGCGTAGATAAATAAATAAAAAAAAAAGTGAAAAAGCCTAGGCCTGACTTTCAGCACTGATGTCTTTTATTTTTATTTTTTATTTTATTTTTAACGGGATTTTGACAAAACTGTGTTGTCCCACTTTATCAATATATTGAAGATTATAGTTGTGTATACATATGTATGTATTGTGTTATTTCCATTATTATCAATAAAACGTAATATATTTTTCTTTCAATCGGAGATATGTGATTTGTATCAAAATCGATTCAATATGTAATATAGTGTTGAATTATTAAGGACACAATGACTGCCTTGATGGCATTAATGAGACTATATATTTTAGAAAATGGTCCAACAACAGACGCCAAAGTAGAGTAGGAATTATTTAGTAATGTGCATAATGAAATTTAAGCCGCTTGATACCTATAATATTCCTATTAAATTTGCCACTATTTGCAGATGTGTGTACATTTGGAATTTAATCGTTTTTGTGACAAAACCATTATCATGATAATAATAATATTAATTACAATTAAAATTTTACAAGGGAAATAGATAGCATGAAGTTCGTAACTCAAAAAGATATGAATATTGTACAGGGTGCATAAAACAAAAATATACAAAAGCAACTTTCATGTTATAAGCAATTTAAATCAAAAGTGTCTTTAACAAGACATGCGTTATTTTCATTCTGTTTTATAAATGGGTATAAAACTGATTGAGTAATGAATAGCATTTAATAACAAGTTCATTGATATAATAATAATAATAATAATAATAAAACGTCTTTATTAATAGTGAAATAAATACAAAAAAAAGATTGTATTTACAATAATAATATGTTTTAGATGTTGGGGAATGCTCGGCGAAGTTTAGCCAAGGCTATTCTTACACTTAACCGCGCATTTTAAGGATGCCAATGTAAAAACAGAGGCATTATTTAACAGATTTAAACTAATCTTAAAACTATAGATTATTTTACGTTATTTCCTAAAATAATAACATCTGTAAATTTGTAATATGCAGTGCATTCGGAAAATAAACCTATATCTATTTTATTACATGTATAAACAAAATAAAAATTTAAAACTAAAGAAATTTTTCACATAAAAATAACGTTACTTTTATTTATTTATTCGTCCATTTAATAATTCATTTTTTAAAGAGATTTTAAATTGCTGCAGTGACATTAATTTAAAGTTTTCTGATATACCATTGTACAATTTTACTGCATTGTATGAAAATGATCTTTGAAAAATGGCTGTGTTATGTTGGGGCATTGTGAACATGTTATTAAACCTGATGTTAACATTGTGAATAGAACTTCTGGACACAAGTTTTTCCCTAAGGTAATCTGGAGTGGAGGTCAACAGCAGTCTATGAATAAATGTTAAATAATGATATTTAGCATGATCTGCCATTTTTAGCCATTTAAGCTCTGTAAATTTATGAGTTACATGGTCAAATTTCCGCAGATTGTATATAAATCGACAACAGAGATTTTGTACCCTTTGTATACGGTTTTGAGTAAGCACATCTAAGCAGGGAAAGTATACAATGTCACAATAATCAAACACAGGTATGATTAAGGATTCACACAGTTTTTTTCTAAGTTTGTAATTCATTATATATCTGTTTGCATATAAGACTTTCATTTTAATATAGACTTTTTGAGTTAATTTAGAAATGTGAGAATAAAATCGTAGTTTTTCATCAAATATTACTCCTAGTATTTTTTGAATTCTGGGAAAACATCAGCAAAGTATTGTCTATTTTTAGTTTTAATTCATTTTTTATATCCATCCGCTTATTATCGGAACAAAATAACATAACTACACTTTTATTAGGGTTTAATTTTAAATTATGTTTTGCTGCATAAGTACAGATTGAATTTAGATCTTGATTAATTTTAAGTGATGCCAATTGAGTTTCAGATGGTTGGAAGGAGTGTAATACCAGTGTGTCATCTGCATATGATTGAATATGTGAATGTTGAATAAAACTCAAAATATCCGCAGTGTATAATAAAAATAACAGTGGACCAAGGATGGAACCCTGCGGAACACCCGAAGTAACTAATTGCGCAGCGGATGTTTGCTGGGCAACAGATACTTGTTGGTGACGATTATATAGATATGATTCAAAAAAGCGTACTAATTTGGCATCAAAACCATAATAAGCCAACTTAATACATAATAAATTATGATCACTGGTGTCGAAAGCTTTGGAAAAATCTAGCGAAATCAAAGCTATAGCAATATAGTACTGACTAATCCTGTTCTTATTACTTAATATTAGAATAACTCATGTTTTTAATCAAATTTCTATTACTGATCAAAAATAATCCGACTCGAAGGACCATAATTTAAAATATATCCCATGCTACTGAAAATTGATGTTGAATAACGTGAGTTTTAACCTAATGGTTTTTATTTGTGAAAATAGCAAGGGAATGACATTTATTTGAAATTATTGCTACCTAACACTAGTCTACTTTTAAAAAACTAGGACAATCATATTAATTATTTTACTGTTAATATAGCAGGTAATTAAAACAGTGTACGTCAGAAAGTTACACCAAAACAATTGCATTTAATAAAATATGTCGCTGTGGTATTTTTTCTTGAACGGTTTTTTTTAAATGTACCCTCGATATATGCATCTGTCACTGTTAAACCATAACATTTACTGAATTACTTTATACATTCCCTAAAATCCCTTCTAAGAATACACGATTATTGGCCAAAATTATGTTGTAACTGATATAAATTAGAGTACATGGTAATGCCAGTGACATGTAAATATATATGATATTTCAGACGGAATGTATTTCAGCCATACATTGAAACATGCCGTTGTTCAGATGAAAAGATAAGTAACCGTCCTACAAAAGGATGTATATATATATAATTTACATTCATTCTAATTAATATAACATCAAAAGAGAACTCATTTTTGTTTCTTGTATAAATTAATTCCTTATTTATACAGGTTGTCTCAACCATGTACTAGAAAATTTCTGGATTGAATGGAACAGTTAAAAATAATGTTGCAAATCTTAAAAACATTATAACCAAAAGAGATATTTTCCTCAAATTAGAAGCGTGTTTGAATTGTAAGACGATTTATTTCAAGAGGCAATAAATTAAAACACTATTGTATTCAATGGCGTAGATACTGAGGGGTAGTGTATTTGAATGGTATATCAGAGAATGGAAAGACGCGAGAGGGATATATCTGACAATATTCCGCACTATCCCATAAGTGTTTGTTGCCACGAAAACTGCCCCAGTGCAAAGTCAACGGACAGTTTTCCATACCAACAAGCACGTGTACAAAATATTCTGCTCCCATGTTATATTTGGCAAGAGAATCGAAAGAATCTCAAAAAAAAAAGTTACAAAGTTAAAATATGCCTTAATGCTTATTTTGACAAGCCAATTGTCACATATATCTTTGTTACTCTAATTGCACTATAACTAACCTGTACAAATTGTAAAAATGTTTACATTATGTAATAGTTAACTGAATCCGCAGTAGCAACTACTTTCACCAGCTGGCGAGTGAATTTACCAGCGAATGGTTGAGTAGCGCATGTTCGACTTTCTAGCCAGCAGCCGGTCACGTGACTCCCTTCTTGCAATTGGCAGCGCATTACCAGCCTAGTGTGAACCCCAGCTGGTGTTTTGTTTTTTCCTATACACTGCGCAATATGTCATAACTAGAGCTGTCTGAGGTCACCTGGCCGCCAGAGCCGTCATATGACTCATATGTTTACATCATATCATAATACTTGAATAAGTATATTAAATGGAAATAAATTTTAACAATGATATTACATTTTATAAAAATTTGTATAAAACTCACCCTTTTAAACAGATTTATGAAGTAGTTTGGTTGTTGTCATCACAAAGTGGGGAAGATCTATAATATAATAGCATCAGGTATGTTTCTACAGCTGTCTCTGTCAGCGATGTTCGCTTTGGTGAAAAAATATGTTTGTATTTTTGAAACTGACCGTTCGACATCTACGGATGTAATACAGGCATAAGTAAAACAATCTGTGAACTCACTTAACGAAGTTGTAGATGCACCATCACAAATTTGTCTTAATTTGCTAAAATCAGGAACTTTCTGTAATACACTCTCGAATTTTTCACTAACGCGATTATTTTTTGCGTCATTTATAGCCTGTAGCTGTGTATTTACGTCGTCCACTATTTGCAGCGATTCCACTAACGACAACGAACTATTTTGCAATTTTGCTATTGCGTCGTGTAGTCCTCTATAATTGTTATTAATACTTTTTAAATCTGTTTCAAGGGAAACGCCTTGAAAGCTTGTCTGGCTTTCCCTAATAGCTGCAGCCTCGTTAGGGTTGAACTGTAGTATCACAGCTTTTATTTGTTGAAAATATTCAGCATAATAAAAGGCCGCTTTCAACCACGTTCCCCAACGTGTAAGAATCGGCTCTGGTGGTTCACGGATACCAGGACACTGTCTGTGAAATGCTCGAAGCCGTTTAGGAGATTTGAGAAATACTTTTTTTGTATTTGCTATTAATGCATCTACCTCTGGAAAACATTTTCGAATTGTTTCTGCCACAAGATGTAACGCATGCACTTTAGACGTAACATGTAAAAACCTACAATTGTCTCTTTGAAGAGAACGGCCTACCACATGCATTGTCGCGGCACCATCAGTCACAAACATCAATACTTGACTTGTTGAAAGTTCAAATTTTTCGAATGTCTCCAACACCACACGCGTAATTATTTCGCCAGTACACGCAGTTAGTCTTTTACTAGCTAGTAAAAGTGGAAATGTTGGTTTAAGAGGGTCCAGTACACGTACTATAATATTTAAAATAGAATTTTTTTTACAAACTGTCGTCTCGTCAATACATAACGAGAGCCGTGTATTTTTTAATCCACATTTAATCCTATTTACAATGTCTTCACGAACAGCTGGAATATATCTACATAACGATGTACGACTTGGTAAGTTCACCTGGGGATTGTATTTATTCCAAAACTCCCGAAATGGTTGTTTATCCAGTATGTGTAGCGGAACATTACAGGCTATTAACATTAACAATAAATCAAACATAAACTGAGTTGTCAAAGGTATGCCATTCTTTTTATTTTGATGTTGCACGGTATTGATATGACGACGACAATCTGTTTTGTGCCAGCACATTAAGTCTTGATTGCAAACTTTACAAATTATTTTGCATTCGTCATAGAATAAATCCGTAAATTCACCGATAAATTTATTCACTGTGTCCGCGTACGGTCGTTTTTTACCCTTTGGCGCGTTTGACATTATGTATAATTTATAGGTACAACCTCACGCATTCACCTTTCAAATAAGACTGCAATAGTAAATCACTTCTAAATCGGCACGTGTGACGACAGCGCAAGACCGTGGCTGTACTCCAGGCACATCGGACAGCTCTAGTCATAACCCTTTGTTGATGAGGATGGGCATACGCGCTTGCGGCAGCTCTTCGTGGGTGAACATTGGGGTGGGATTTACGTAACTAGTTCAAATTGCCAGGCGCTCTTAGTTCCTTGGAAAACTAGGAAACCTAGACTAATGAATAAGCCTGGTCAAGGCCATTAATCCTACAGAGACGTACTGGGTATGCATCATATCAAAATACTTGAATAAGTACAATAATAAAAACAAAATTATTTTATATATTGTGATGTATGTTTTTGTACTATTTCGTTCGCTTTAATTCTTTTTTATGTATTTCCTTATATTTTGTAAGCTTAGTGCTGCACATTATTATTAAACTGTTAAATGACGTTCACACATGTACATTGTATATCTAAGTGATAACTAATAATAAATAAAATAAATGGAAATAAATTTTATTAATACTGGTACACTTTATAAAAATATGTACAAAACTCACCTTCTTAAGCAGATTTATGAAGTAGCTTGGTTGTCGTTATTACAAACTGGAGCACTTCTATAATAACTGTGGAGCATCAGATATGTTTCTACAGTTGTCTCAGTAAGCGATGTTCGCTGTGGTGAAAAAATATGTTTGTATTTTGAAAAAGACCGTTCGACATCTACGGAAGTAATACAGGCATAAGTAAAATACTCACTTAACGCAGCTGTAGATGCACCATCACAAATTTGTCTTAATTTGGTAAAATCAGGATCTTTCCGTAATACACTCGAATTTTTCAATAACTGGCTTATTTTTTGCTTCATTTATAGTCTGTAGCTGTGTATTTACGTCGTCCACTATTTGCAGCGATTCCACTAACGACAACGAAGTATTTTGCAATTTTTCTATTGCGTCGTGTAGTCCTCTATAATTGTTATAAATAGTTTTTAAATCTGTTTCAAGGGAAACATCTTGAAAGCTTGTCTAGCTTTCATTAATAGCTGCAGCCTCGGTAGGGTTGAACTGTAGTATCACGGCTTTTATTTGTTGAAAATATTCAGCATAATAAAAAGCTGCCTTCAACCACGTTCCCCAACGTGTAAGAATCGGCTCTGGTGGTTCCGGAATACCAGGACACAGTGTGTGAAATGCTCGAAGCCGTTTAGGAGATTTGAGAAATACTTTTTTTGTATTTGCTATTAATGCATCTACCTCTGGAAAATATTTTCGAATCTTTTCTTCTATAATATGGAACGCATGCACTTTACACGTAACATGTAAAAACCTACAATCGTCTTTTGAAGAAAACGGCCCACCAAACGCTTTGTCCCAGCACCGTCGGTCACAATCATCAACACTTGACTTGTTGACAGTTAAAATTTCTCGAAAGTCTCCAACACCACCCGCGTAATTGTTTCGCCAGAACACTCAGTTAGTCATTTGCTAGCTAGGAAAAGTGGAAATGTTGGTTTAACAGGGTCGAGTACACGTACTATAACATTTAAAATAGAATTTTTTTTACAATCTGTCGTCTCGTCAACACATAACCACAGCCGTGTATTTTTTAATGCACATTTAATCCCATTTACAATGTCTTCACGAACACTTGGTACATATCTACGTAACGATGAATGACTTGGTAAATTCACCTGGGGATTGTATTTATTCCAGAACTCCCGAAATGCTTGTTTATCCAATATGCGCAGGGCCACAGGCAATCAGCATTAACAATAAATCAAACGTAAACTGAGGTTCCACAGAAGGCACGCCATTTTTTTTAATTTTTATGCCGGTTAGTATTGACATGAATTTTGCAGCGGTATTTATTCCAGCACATTAAGTCTTGATTACAAACTTTACAAATTATTTTACATCCATCATAGAATAAATTCGGAAATTCACCGCTAAATTTATTCACTTTATCAGCCTACGGTCGTTTTCTACTCTTTAGGCTCAACATTATTTATTATTTATTAGTACTCTATGCATCGACCGACAGATAACAACTGAAGTGTGTCGTGTCATCGACTTCGTAAACAAGCGCGCGATGGCATTGGTATTGCGCCCGACCCTGAATCTACAATCGCTTGGCCAGGCTTACTAATGAACACAACACCTTCTGGTTTTCTAGCTTTTAATAAAGTTAATAAAACAATACATGTTTCCAAAAATTAAATGGTTGCCTAAGGAGTGAAGTTAAATTTGCTTTAAAATAATTAACAATTGGTACACATATCAGTCTAGAGAAAACCCTTCTATAGATCTATATTCGGTTTACACAAAAAGGTATTAAATTTTTAATTTGATCATAAGTTCAAATTTTCAAAAGCGTTATTACTATTATTAATAAATTAATTGATGATTGCACATTAAAAAATCTTTTAATTTTAAAATCTCACAGGTATGTTGTACAACAACACTTGCACAGCAATGTAATAAAGTGGTTGGATCTGACCCTTTTCATCCAGAGAACGCGCCTTCCAAGGGTTGTTTTCCAGCGTCTTTGCTTTTTAAAAAGCCTAATAGTTCAGCAGTTGTCGCAACAACTTTCTCCATGGAATCAAAAAAGACGTCAGAGTCGGACATGTCTTTTATTTTATTTTAGATTCAATTTTCACTGTGTAAATTTCAGAAAGGTGCAACTTTGTAAAAAATCAATATTTTTTTATGAAATTTGAAAACTATCGTTTTATTTTCCACCTGGTTCTGAAAAAAAAATGTTTCGCAAATATTTTACAAATCTTTTCAAAAAATAAGCTTTGAAGCTCATGATTTTCCCAACTTTTTTCGCAAATTTCAATCGCAATTTTTTTTCTGCAAAACTTCCTCATTTAGTCTTGATAGTCACGCCTTAAAGTATCGCTCATGCTCGAATACTAAGATATCACATAGTCTAAATTTCACCAACCGCCAGTGTGTCCGACACATGTACACCACTAGATTAAACTCAAAACAGAGTTTTATCGCTACCAGTCGCTGTAATACCAGCGCTGATAGTACAAATTCAAAATGTGTGTTGGAACCAAAGGTGGTGGTTGTTGTTTTTTTTTTTTAAAAGAAGGGGGAAGCGGGGGCCTTGTAAAGCAGTCTAATATGACCGCAGTTTAAGGTAAAATCCTTAGAAACGGGAACATCCATGATCAAAATTTGATTCACTATCGCTGCCATTGTCATTGATGTAATTTAATCACGTGACAGATGAGGGTGATTCTCAACAATATTGTCTTCACTCAATTTAATGACAACACCAATTTTAATAACACACAATTTTCTGTATATAATTGTTCTCAAAGCAACTCCGATTTTGTTATTTTTTTGGAAAAAAGTGTAAGAAAGACACAAGGATAATTAAAAAAAATTGTCCACTATCTACCAGTATCTACGCCACTAGATATTATTTTCTTCCTGTTTAATAAATTTTATTACTTTCTGGTACTTACCGGTCAATTTCTTATTTATTTAAATAAATATATATTTTAATCAATTTAATTAATATTTTCCTTCGGTGTGTTTATTTGAATTCATCTAAAATGCTCAAATAATGAAAACTAATTTATTTTTACAGATTCATTTTACATCTACGCTTAAAACCTAATTGGATCTTGAAAAGGAATTTTATATAAATTGTATGTAGGCGATGAAGTCATTATTTGAACGATAATTTCGTTCCTTTTTTCAACAATAAAAATGACATTTCCAATTCCAGAGAATACTGGAAAGAGATGGATCTTATTAACAAAGAAAAGCGATTGTAAATCCCTATTACCACATTAGACTTTGGATGATGCAATATCGATTCGTTCGCTTAGTTCTTTCTCATTATATACAGGGTGTTATTAAAAACTATGTCCATCACTTAATCACGTACTCTGTGCGTCAAAAAAGTTGATTCAACCTAATTTACCTCTATCCAAAATCGCACCCCTATAAAGATACAGCCCTCTAATATATTTTGACGATATTTTGTCCTAAAAGTAAGTACACGGTACTCGTAGGTACTTTTAGAACTAAAATTAAGAAGTAACTGATAAAATAAATGATTTTTCTCGATTTTTTCAATTTCACTGTTTAATTAATAGGATTTGCAATGTTTTTAGTATCTCCAGTTTCAATTGAAAATGGTTACTCAAACGAAACAGATACAAGATAAGAAAAAGCTGTATAATTAAATTTATAAAATACGTTTATAACAAAAAAATCATAGGCGTACCACTAAAAGAAGAGGGTAGGAGAGAAGGGTGTTTACCCATAAATCGGCCTTCTAGAAAATTTTAAAAAGTTTTTACTTTAAACTACCTTTGGCATACGTTTCAATGCACCGAGATTGAGAAAAATATCTAGCCATTTGAACAATATTAAAAAAAATAATTTTTTTATTTCCAATTTTAGAGGGCTATATTTTCATAGGGGTGCGATTTTGGATAGAGATAAATTAGGTTGAATCAACCTTTTTTAACGCACAGAGTCCGTGGTTAACTGATTGACACCATTTTTAATAACACCCTGTATATAACTTTTTTTGAAATATATTTGATAAAATTGTTCATCCTTGTTATATTCCGTATGTTGTTTAATACCATGATAAAAATTATTGCATTGTTACCACATACCAACAATGTACGACATACAATTCTTTAAAGATTTTTTCTGCTTTAACTTATTTTAAAAATTAAGTATTCTATTACGACGTACTAATGCTCTACTCAAGAAAAAAGGTGATACTTTAATATTCTACAAATACGGCGGAGTCCTAATGACTTTCTAATCGAGTGTTGTTCATTATTTCGCATGTTCGGATATAGATAGGTGCTTTATCGGCTCACTAATAAACTTATGTGTTCATATATAACTTAAATGCATTATTTTAGTTAAAATTCAGCATGGAAAATAAAAATAAATTCATTAGTAAGCCGATAAAGTGCCCAACACTATCTAGAGCTGAGTGTGTGAAAGAATGGACAAAGCCCGATTAGAGAGTCTGCTTCTCTAATACTATGTTGTTGCTTTAGAGTACAAAAACACCAATTTTCTCTATCAATAGTATGAGAGAGCCAGCTAATTGTAGTGAAGACACAGTATTGTCCAAGGGTCTAAATTAACTGTAACTAACAATTTTAACTGAAATAAACGAAAGCTTTTATTCAAAGGTATATTTGTAGTCATTGTAGCTGAAATACCGATGCTCCACATAGTATGCAGTGTGCTAACAAAATGCGAACCGCGATTTTCATGGCGTTAAATCGAATGTTTAGAAAGGGAATAGTCGATTGTGTATGGACTTTTACTTGATCGTCTGACGAACGGTGACGATAATCAGATTTGTGGTAATGGCTACAGCGGCTGAGCGAACTAACAGGTCAACTAAATATACCATTCTACTCGGATCTCCAAATCATAGAATCTAGAAAGGATGAATAGTGGCCAAAATCTTAATAGATCGGCGAGTACCTACGACTAACACGGGGAAATTATAGACATTGTTACAAATTAATGACTTGTGATAATTTAGGCAATGGATTTTAGTGAAAGACCGAAAGTATGAAAATCTGATATATTTTTTGCATTAAATGACTGTATGCATTTTAATATTGAATAAAGATTATTATTATCATAATTATTTTAACATAAAAATACGCAATTTTAAAACTATTTGTCCTTACCAAGTACAAATGCTACACATCTAGTAAGTAATATTTCTTAGTCATCAAAGCAAATTGTTAATTTAAATTCTAGTCTAAAGGGAAATAAAAGATTTTTAAAAGAAAATAAGCTTTCGTGGCTTACAAACAATGTGTTCTCAGGCACGTACCTCACCTATATTCTCTAATTGTATGTCCGCGGAATTTTTCTCGCAAAGTGTTTTAATATGTAGAGAACTAACAAGGACGAAGTCTATCTAGATGCAAAACTGTGCTAGTGCTCTAAATTCTATGAAATATTCCTGAGTTACACTTCAAGGTTGAATATTTCATCTACACATATGTCACTTAATGTAGCTTACGTCTTTTATTGATCCAATATGGTTTGTTTAATATTAGATTGTTTCTTGATAAAAGCTTCATACAAACAAAACAATTTTGTATCAAATCAAATCAATTATTAATTTTATTTACTTATAAGTACATATATGTAAGTACGTCAATAACAGTAGTAGTTATTTAATAAAATGGTAGGAAACTGTATAAAATATGAGCAAATACGTAAATATAAATCATGAATTGCCAATAATTAGATTTACTTATTTAAAAACAGTTCATTCAAGCTTCATTCAAAAATCTATCGATATGTTCCTAGGTTATAATTAGGGCTGTCAAAAAAAGTACCGTGGGACAGTGGCGTACGCGAAATTAATTAATACGAGAAACAATAAACTGTTACAATTTATAACAATGTATGTAAAACTTACCCTCTTAACTAGCTTGATGAACTAGCTTACTTATTACAAACTGGAGAAGATGTGTAGCTATTTTGCAACATCAGGTATGTTTCTATGGTTGTCTCCATGAGTGATGTTCGCTATGGTGAAAATATATTCTTATATTTTGAAAACGACCGTTAGACATCTACTGAAGTAATACACGCATACGTAAGTAGTCTTTGAACGGACTTAACGGATCTGGGGCTGCACCATCACATATTTGTCTTAATTTGGTAAAACCTGTGTTTATTTAACACACTTGCAAAGTTTTCTTTAACGCGCTCATTTGTTGCGTCACCTATAGCGTGTAGCAGTAGAGATACTTCGTCCACTATTTGCAGCGACTCCGCTAACGACACTGTTTTCTAAATTTTTTGTGCTTTCATGTAATGGTTTATAGGTCTTCGCAATATTTTTTAAAGCTGCTTCAACGGAAATATCTTCGAATTTTGTTTGGCTTTCCTTAATAGCTGCAGCCTCATCTGGATTAAATTGTAGTATCACAGCCTTTATTTGTTGGAAACATTCAGCATAAAAGCTGCCTGCAACCATGTTCCCCAACGTGTAAGAATCGGCTGTGGTGGTTCAGGAATACCGGGACACTTGCTATGAAATGCACGGAGACGTTTAGGAGATTTAAGAAACACTTTTTTTTGTACTTGCTGTTAATGCATCCACCTCTGGAAAACCTTTTCGAATAGTTTCTGCCACACAATGTAAAGCATGCACTTTACACGTAACATGTATAAATGTACAACCTTGTTCTTGCAAAGAACGGCCTACCGAACGCATTGTCACTGCGCCATCAGTCAGAAACATTTGACTTCTTGACAGTTCAAATTCTCTAACGTCTCCAGCACTACCCTGGTAATTGTTTCGCTAGTACACAGGCTTAGTCTTTTGCTAGGTAGTAACAGTGGAACTGTCGGTTTAAGAGGGTCCAGTACTCGTACTATAACATTTAAAATAGATTTTTTTTTACAATCTATTGTCTCATCAACAGATAACCACAGCCGTATATTTTTTAATTCACATTTCATCTTATTTACCATGTCTACGTGTACAGTTGGTAGATAGTTACATAACGTTGTGCGACTTGGTAATCTCACCTGGGCATTGTAATTATTCCAGAACTCTCGAAATGGTTGTTTATCGAGTATGTGCAGCAGAACAACACAGCCAATCAGCATTAATAGTAAATCAAACATAAACTTTGTTGTCGAAGGCACGCCATTTTTTTTATTTTTATGGTATACACTATTTACGTGAAGCCCACAATCACGCTTATCCCAGCATATCAAATCTTTCTCGCATACTTTACAAATTATTTTAGCACCATCATAGAATAAATCCAGGAATTCACCTATGAATTTATTCACATTGTCGGCAAATGGCCGTTTTCTACCCCTGCGTACGTCTGCCATGCTTTATTATTAAATTAATATCAACAATAGAGTACAACAAATAAAATAAAGTTCCTGTAGTTTACATAAACTACAGGAACACCTTATAATTGTTCACTTTTTTACACTTTCATTCTTATATTTTTTCTTTTGTATTATATTTAGTTAGGGTTAGGTGTTAGAATAGCTAATGCAGCTAAAGACTCATCCTTTTGGTAACTAGTTTTAAATTATTGTACTACTAATTATTAAATAATGACGTTTAGTATTATATTATTATTAAATACGCGCCATATTTAAAAACTGTCACAGTTTTTTGTTGTTCGTAAAATATTGTAGGCATGTTTTGTTTTTTTTAAATTAAGTCTAATTTAATTTCGTAATTAATTCACAGGTCAAATATTCATCCAGTATGTTTTTGTTAATGCAATAATTTAATTAGTTTTGGAATAGTTTTATGTTGAACACGAAAACCATTAACAAATAATCGATTATATCATTAACTGCAAGAGTAACTCGTATTTCCACGTTGGGAATTATTTACTTGCAAGGGAATAGCAATAGCTTGAAAATACACCAAGTTTAGATACTGAAAAGTTGTTCAGTGCTTCATACAAATAATTGAAATAAGTTTATTTGCTCATATGTGTAAGACTGAGATAAGAACTAAAAAAAATTAATGAAAATATTGAGGAAGGTAACAGTAATTATTATTTCAAAACTACATTTTTTTATTATGCCCCTTTGTACGCGCACCACTTTTAAAATTTATAAATTCTTAACGAATGAACAAATAATTTTACCGACCACCACATTTTAGGTAAAATAATTTAGATTCAAAGACTATTGAAGTCTCGATAGAAATATTCAAGGAATAGAAACATATTTTACAATAGTACTTATATGTGAAATATAAGCAATGTTAAAAAATTTTACTATTCAGGATTCTCTGTACTTGATAAATGCCTAAGAAGTTGACACACATGTAGAGTTAAAATTTTGAAATATTCAAAAAGCAAAATTTTCTTATGATTTTATCTAAAAAAATATTTGATTGCTGTGTCAGACAGATTCCTTGACAGTTGCTTTTGTTGAAAATAGTTCTTCTGAATCACAAGTTAAATAAATATTTGCATTTCGTGTTATGTTATTATGATGAAGCTTTAAGATTCTATTGATCTTGTTGGATAAAGTTAAAATATTTTCTCTCGTTTACCTTTATCTAACGACGACTAAATCGTCTGCTTATAAGATAAATGTTATTTCCTCGAGTGTAGAAATGTCGTCCATAAATATGTTAATTACATTGGTCCCAACATTGACCCCTGTGGGATGCCTGCACTGATTAGTTTAATAGCTGATTCATCATTACTTATTCTTATTTGAAAGGTTCTGTTTTCTATGAAGAAATGAAGAACACAAATTAATAATTAGCAGGGATACTAATTAACAGGCACACAAAAAAAAGTTCGTGTACTCAGGGACCGACCTATATACCGGTAGGTATTTTCGTCCACGGAAGCCCACGCAAGATGCCGGGGTCAAAAATGGCCGGAAATTCTACAAAATTTGGAGTCAAAAACATTAAATGATATTAAAGATAATCTTGGGGATTATAGTGAGGAGCAAGGAGAAAGATTCCACCAAGATCTCCGAGAGATAGAGCGTCGCTACCAAGGGCAGTGGGACATAAATATGATGGCAACTTGAAAAAAAGATTGCCTGAGGGAGGAAAAGGAAAAGAATGCCCTTGCACAGGTCTTTTGAATGCAAACGGGTCCGTCATAATGGCCAAAAATTAAAAAAAGAATCTGGTGAGCGCCTCGAAAAAATACTGGGAACAGGAAAACTTGCTTGAACATGTTAGAGGCTATTTGGCAGCCAATTTTAACCCCATGGGCTAATTCTGACCCAAGATTCGGTTTCAGCGGGCGAAAATACATACCGGTATATGTGTTAAGTCACCGTTTTTTTACCCGAATTTTGGCGAATTTCCGGCCATTTTTTTTATTCTTCCGGACAATTTTGACCCCGATGGACCAATTTTGATCCCGGATTCAGTTGCAGCGGGCGAAAATACATACCGGTGTCGGTCCCCGAGTACACGACTTTTTTTTGTGTGCCTGTGAATTATGATTAGTGTTAGAAGTACCTTTTTTATCGAAAACTTATGCAATATCTAAAAAACTATGATACTCTTTAATATAAAATGATACTAAAACCTTTGTGTTTGCAGGAAAACACTATCTACTATTAGTCAATGCACAATATGTTAACCATCAACAATATCAACAAACACATATTTTTCTAATTTCTAACTTGCTAATGCTTTTAATAGTAAAAATATAATACAATTTGTAAATTATTTTTGCAGGGTCAAGTGATGCAGGCTAACCAGAAAGGCGGCGTGATAATGAGTACAACAGCATTAGCACTACAAGGTGTGACCCGGAGTCAAGCAGGAAATTATTCTTGTGTGGCTTCCAACGTCGAAGGAGATGGAGACAGCAACACAGTTGAACTAAAAATTATGTGTAAGTCGGCAGCATAAGTAGTTTTAGTAACCCATTTGATTACGTAGTGTTCCTATAGGGGGAAGAGGAGTACAAATAATTATAGTCCGGTCGAAATATTTGATCCCATAGGGTTGTTGATTTTGCTTTAAAATATACTAACAATATATTTCTAGAAAAGAATAATAAAATAATTATTGGGTATTACAAAAGCATTCTTTCAAAGCTAACATGATAATAATAATAAATACCTCTTCTTTTATATTTTATACTGTCATTCTTATCTGAATGTGCCAGCATAAAAGTTTTAGGCATATAATAAATCAATTTAAAGTGTCAAAATAAATATGACAAATGTTCATATTTGAATTAGCTAATTTTAATATTTTTGTAAATAATTTGTACGCGAACTAGCCCCTTGATGAGTTCAGGAAGGACGAAAGTAGAGATATATCAGGAGGTAATCATTTCTTGAGTGTGAAAAATTTTCTTTTTGGTGAGTTAATATTTTTTAATTTCAATATTTTTTTGCTTCTAATATTGAAAACAATGCAATTCTTGCCCGTAGACTGAGTAGTTTTAAAAATTTCTGTGATAAAATTTATTGAAAGTGTTATTTTTGATTTATTATATATAAAGATAACGGCAGTAATAGCTTTTACCTTGAGAAGGGTCTTCATGAATAGGTAAATCCGTACACAATTACAACGTAGCTGCAGTTAGTTTGTATTGTAAAATCACAGTGTTTACTACACTGTTTACTAGTGAGCCGCGGCGGGCTCAATATCTAATAATTGTGATGGATTAATATTGAGAGTTGCCTTAAAATAATAATTAGAATTCGAGCCTGGCATTACAAATATGATATGCCATTTAAAATAAGGAAGTTGATGCCGATTTCCGATATAATCGGAAGAGTCACATACGTGGCATTATTTTCATTAAATAGAGCATCCCTAAAGATCTCTATGAGCAAATTTTAATTATTTGTAGTTTCTCGAAAACATCCAATAGGTCACTCACAGTAATGCACCATGTATGCGATTGCCTTCAGTTAAAACAAATATCTTTTTAAATAATTGATTGAAGATGAGGTACTTTGTGAAAATCCATTTTGATTTAAAAAATTATAAATACTATTTTTTACTTGTCTAATTTTCACTTTATTTGTTATTTTATAACTAGCTTCATCCTATTCCGACATTTTCAAGTAAACTAAAATATACATAGATTTTACTTTCATTTAAATATAAACTGAACCAAATAGAAGGATGGGTCACTTTATGGTTGATCATATAATTCAGATTTGTACAGATGTTATGTCTTTAAATGTGGGGGTTTTTTCAAGATAGTAAATTGTATTATGGTGTGATTTTTATTAACAGCATTAGGTTATCTGAACAAGTTTAATAACGGAGAATTATTTAAATCTATTTGGTCGTTTAATATGTTGTAATTTTTATTCCCATTTAATTTGTTAATTTTTAGCACTAATAAATTAAGTTTTTTACTTTACCCACAAATATGTAATATTTTAGGTTGATGGTCATCAGTTACTGTATGATCAGAATCTGTTAGGTGGAATGTTGTTTTTATGTGTGAATATGTTCTATATATCTTACCCCGAACGATCTACCTGTTTGACCTACATATGAGGCGTTACATTCTGGGCAATCTAACCGATATACACTACATTTTTAGATATATTAGTTTTTTGTTTTGCATTGAAAAGATATCTGTCTATTTTTGTTAGAATTAAATGATGTTTTAATATTAAATTTGGAAAGTATTGCTAATTGAATAAGGGAGTTGACCTGAATATGGTAATGAAATGTATGTTTGAACTTTTTTCTCGCTAATAGTGGGATAATGTTCTTTTAAGAGGGACTTATATTGTTTTTTGTAGATTAGATTGTTAATTATATGTTTAGGTTACCTGTTATTATGTGCTATAAGTCTTATTGTATCTAATTCTTCTTTTAAATCTGTCTGAGATAGTGGTAAGCTGAAGGCTCGGTGTGTCATAGATTGATATGCGGGAGAGAGGGTTATAGGAATTAAAAGGGATAGTGGGGTCTGTATAAGTTGGGTTGCGGTAAATATTATAGGAAAATGATGTTTTTTGTCTTTTTATAGTTGTCGAGAAAGTTTATTGATTTATTATCGTTCTCTGTTTCTAAAGTAAAAGATATATTATTATGTGTGTTATTGATAAAATCGAGGAGTTTTTTAATTGTCTGTCTGTCCCTTTAAAATCTATTAGTATATCATCAACGTACCTGTACCAAAAGATAATGTTTTTTTGATATTGGAGAATCCAATATAGTTTCTTCAAGATTATCTATGAATATATCGGATAAAAGGGGGCTAAATGGCGAACCCATAGGGAGCCCTGTTTTTTATATAAAGATGTCCTCATTAAATTGGAAATAATTTTGATCTAAACACAACTTGAATGTTTACAGTATTTCATTTTTAATTTTGGGATAATTTTGCATTTTTCTAGTATATTTTAAATTAAAGAAAGACATTCGAAAGGAGGCATATTAGGAAACATATTTGACACATCAAACGATACTAATTTTATAGAGTTGGGGTCAATATTTAGGCTGTTTAATTTTACTGTTAAGTCTAAGGAGTTATTAATTATATTTTTGGGCTTAAATTTTGTAATAGATTTAAACTCGTTATTAAGTAATTCAGATAACTTACTTGTCGGTGCTTTTGTGTAGGAAACCACTGGTCTAATAGGATTATGTTCTTTGTGTAATTTAACTAAGCCATACAACTTTGTGGCTTCACAGTTCATATGTGTAAGTCTTCTCTTTTCAAATTCAGAGTGGCACAAATATTCAAAACTTTGTATTGAGAACTTCGTTTCTTTTGCAAATTTGTTCGTAGGATCTTGGGTTGATTTTTGTAAATTTTGTTCATCTAGGAATTTCCCAATTTTACTGATATATTCTGTTTCTTGGAGAATAACTGTAGTATTGCCTTTATCTGCTTTTGTTGAAATGAGTTTATTGTGATGTATTTTTTCTCGGATACCTTTTATTGTGGCTGTATGTGAGGGGCTAGTCGTTTCTGTGAACTTGTTTATTTTCTGTGCTATTTGATGTTTTACGCTTTGGGATTTCATAATGGTTTTATTGTTGTTCGTTATAGCTAGTTCTGCATGTAAACCTAGTATCTCTTTTTATTTTTGTATGTTTTGTGATCGCGGTGTGAATTTTGGGCCTAAATTTAAGAGGTTCTCTTCAGTACTATTGAAATTTGTATTGGATAGGTCGACGAATCTTGGATAAAATTTTATGTTTTTATTAAATTGGTTTTTTGCTTGCCTTACTTGAACTTTTGGTAAATTGTTAATCTTTCTTTTCGTCTGGTATTTTCTATAGAGAATTTCACTTACTTGGTTTTTTATTTTATTTTCAAAAACGTCAAATTCAATTGGATGTAATTTATATGTAATTTGAGAATGTAGCACTAACAAGAAGAATTAGACACAATAAGATTTGTCGCACTAACAAGGAGAATTAGACACAATAAGATATATAGCACATAATAACGGGTACCCTAAAAATATAATCAACGATCTAATCTACAAAAAACAAAATAAGTCCCTCTTAAAAGAACTTTATCCCACTATTAACGAGAAAAAAGTTCAAACATACATTTCATTACCATATTCAGGTCAACTCTCTTATTCAATTAGCAATACTTTTTCTAAATTTAATATTAAAGCATCATTTAGTTCTAACAAAAATATAGGCAGATATCTTTTCAATGCAAAACAAAAACCTGATATCTCTAAAAAAATGTGATGTATATCGGTTAGATTGCCCAGAATGTAACGCCTCATATGTAGGTCAAACAGGTAGATCGTTCGGGGTAAGATATAGAGAGCATATTTAAACACAAAGAATATTCCAACTTTTATAAACACCTAACAGATTCTGGTCATACAATAACTGAAGACCATCAACCTAAAATATTACATATTTGTTGGAAAAGTAAAAGACTTAATTTATTAGAAGTGCTAGAAATTAATAAATTAAATAGGAATAAAAATTACAACATATTAAACGACCAAATAGATTTAAATAATTCTCCGTTATTACACTTATTCAGATAACCTGCTGCTAATAAAAAGACATATCATCTATACAAATTTGAATTATATGATCAACCATAAAATGACCCATCCTTCTACTCAGTTCAGTTTATATTTAAATGAAAGTAAAATCTGTGTATAATTTAATTTACCTGAAACTGTCCGAATAGGATGAAACTAGTTGTAAAATAACAAATAACGTAAAAATTAAACAAGTAATAAAAAGTGTTTTTAAATCAAATTTCTTTTTTATATTTTTCATCTACGCACAAGTCAGTGACCTTTGTACATTACCATTTATTAAGTTGTAAATTGTATGCTTTTTTGTAAATTTTATTTTGTAATTACCCACGTAACTTCGAGTAAAATAACAACAACAAAATTTATTAGGATATGAGATTTATTTAGGAAATGTAGTTCTGTCTAAAACATACAGACAAGGTGTTTATCATTGTATAAGCGTTCGAAAGTAATAAACCAAACATACAAAGAGCGTAATTCTATATCCCAAGCAGGAAATTTGAAAATTAGGGTGCTTTAAGTGTAAGGGATTCTAGTAGAGCTCTCGTCAAAAAATCAAATATAGCTGTTAAGATCGCTGATGCGGACAAAACTAAAATTAGAGAGGTTCACTGAGCATTCAGTGAAAAAGCCAGAGCTCATCCTGAAATACTATAGAGCATGATGTCTAAATTATATTGGGTTTGTTTTTAAGGGTGAAGTCAAGGATCCTGGGATAAAGGGTACAATAATATCGTGAACCCATCCACCGGAAACAAGGTCAATTTGATTGCCCATTATACAATATGGTTATTAATAATAATGACAATAGGAAACTCCAGTCCCTAGACTCAACGCTGTTTGATTATCAGTTTGCTTTATTATACAATTAATATTCCCTTTATTGCCCCTGATAAATTAAACACAGTTTAAATTATTTTCTGAGTAAATAACGCCTTGCTAAAATTGATAAATTGGTAACTATTGTTCTATTGAATTCAACAGTGCTATTGGTGGAAGAGAATGCTTAAGAGTATATGCAGAAAAGTATTCATGCGAACGTCAGTTTTTATATTAAAAACATGTATTAGCAAGTAATTTTTTGCAAAGCTGACAAAGGTAACACAATAACAATTTTAACAGAAAATGTGTATAACTCAAAAATATCTTCAATTTTAAATAAAAATGTAATAATAAAATTAAATCATGACCCAACTAATAAGTATCAAGCAGACACGTTAGAAACCATAAAACAATGTGTATCAATTATCCCACCGGATCAAATATATAAATTCAAAATAATGAATCCGCACCGCCATCATTTTATGGACTTAAAATTCATAAAGAAAATATACCCATTAGACCAGTCATATCCTACGTAAACGCCCCATCGTTTAAACTTTGCAAGGAATTAAATATTTAATTGCCTTCCTTCACAAGCTTCGAATCTAAGTATTCTATTAAAATTCTTTTCAATTTATAGAAAAAGTAAAAAATATCACAGTTCCTAGTAACGCAAAATTAGTTTCGTTCGACGTAAAAAGTCTTTTTACGTCAATCCCGTTGCAGACGTTATTTAAAATAATAGACAAACTTATAAATAACTCCAGTATTGACAGTGACATTAAAAACCAACTAAATTTATTGATTAAAAATTGTACTAACTAAAATTATTTTAAAAACGGGGGAAATTTATAAATTATTAGATGGATTACCAATGGGTTCACCCATATCTCCTTTACTAGCTAAAATTTGTATGTCCGATTTTGAAAATGTACTCTTTAATACAAAAAACGTTGTAGTTGAAAACATATTTTTCTGGACCCGTTATGTGGATGATGTGTTTTACATTTGGAAAGGTACGGAAAGGTAGTCAAATAAATTCTTAGGTCTTCTAAATTCACTTAATCAGAAAATTCAATTCACATTAGAAATGGAAAATGACGAGGGTTTAAACTTTTTAGACATTAATATAAATAATATCAATAATAGCTTAGAGTTTGACATTTACCGTAATTCTACTTACACAGATACAATAATTCATAGTAAATTTAAACAATCATTGCAAATAAAAATGGCACCATTCCACAGCTACATACATCGCCTATTAACATTTCCATTACGCGAGGAGAATTTTAAAAAAGAAGTTAACGTAATCAAAGAAATTGCGAAAAACAATGGCTATAAGAAAAATCTAATAGATAATCTAATAAAAAACAAACAAAAGACAAATTTACGTAAAGAGTTTTATGCCGGTTCTTCTCAGGAATGCAATACGAGATATAAATTTATTAATTATAGGCCTAAGATCAGCAATAGAGTTAGTAATAAACTGAATAAATTGGGATGTAGAAAAATTTCAGTAAATAAAATTAATTTAGGTAAATTGTTAATTAATAATAAAGACAAAACTGAAAAGCTACAAAAAACAGGAGTATGTGAGTTAAAATGTAGTGACTGTGATGCTATATACGTTGGACAAACTGAATGAAATGTAAAAAAAGCGATTCGAGCAACACAGGAAATCTATTGTAAACAATGTATATAAACGAGCATGTCAACACATTGTATAGAAAACAGACATTTTATAGATTTAAATATTGTTAAATTACTCCATTCGGAAAAGAAAGGAAAGAAACTTGATCTATTAGAACAATTAGAAATAAGTAAGGCTGTTCAAAATAATAAAAATTTAACGAATGAACAACAAATTTTTACCGGCTACCATATTTTAAATAAAATAATTTAGATTTAAAAATAAAGTAAGTAATATTCAACTTATAAAAACATATTTTACAATATTTTTATAGTAGGTATCAGATGTGGTTATATAAGCAATGAACACAAATTTTACTATTCACTATTCCCTGTACTCTTGACAAAGGCCTAAAAAGCCGAAACACGTGTAGAGTTTCTAATAAAATATTTTTGAAACATTAAAAAGCAAATTTCTTTCATATATTAAAAAAATAATAATAATAATATAGTTGTTTTTCTGATCCAAATCTTTAAATAAGTAGTAGTTATTGTGCAAAAATACAATATCTGGTTGAGATTAAAACTTTTTTAAATATTTAAAGGGTTGTTTTAACCCCTGGAACCCTTTGCAAACCGATGAAAATTCATAGGTACATAACTAACGAGTGTACCATCGATCTAAACGAAATTATGGACAAAAAGCTGGTTGAGAAATTAAATTTTTTAAAAAAATTTTTAAAGGGTTATTTTAAACCTTGGGGCCCTTAACAAGTCGATGAAAATTTACAGTACATTATTAACAAGTTTTTTTACCATCGATCAAAACGACATTATGGACAAATAGCTAGTTGAGAAATTAATAAATTTTTAAATTTTTAAAGGGTAGTTTTAACCCCTGGGACCCACTGCAAGTCGATGAAAATTTACACGTACATTACTAACGAGTTTCTTTACCATTGATCAAAACGAAATTATGGACAAATAGCTGGCTGCAAATTAAAATTTTTTGAAATATTATATATATATATATATAAAGGGTTATTTTGACCCCTGACACCCTTTGTAAGTCGATGAAAATTTATAGATACATTACTAACGAGTTTGTTTCCCATCAATCAAAACGAAATTATGAACTAATAGCTTGTTGAGAATCTGATTAGAATCTGATTGTAATCTGATTATATTCTGATTAGGAGCTGATTAAAATCTGATTAAGATCTGATTGTAATCTGACTGTAGAATACACATTAGAGCAAGAGAACAAACTGAAAGAATAAAATAACACCAATTATTATCACGTAATTAGCAAAACTACGGAATTAAATAAAACAAATTGGCGAATAGTGTGATTAAATAGGTTCTAAATGACGTATTCGATAGAATACTAAAAGGTCGACCTGCAAAACACCCTGTGTGGGAAATTAAATTGATTCACTGTTTCCACCAACTTTAAAATTAAGTATTCTTGTAGTTAGAGTTTCTATCTGGCGTGAACTAGAGTTAATTATATCATTGCTTGAACACTCTGTATAGTCTTCACGCATAGAAAGCTGTCTTGTCAAAAGGGAAGATCCAGCTTTGCCCTTGTTGTTCAAATAAAAAAAGTATGACTGGTAAAGGTAATATACCAAGATATTACATTTTACTTCTAGAAAATATATACTACAGCGAATGGGAATAAGATGATATATTATACCTTTTATCACACTATATTGTATTGAGGTCATATTCGCAATATCCTATGGATGCTGAAATTTCAGATGTTTAAATATACACAGATAACTAGAAAATCGTTAAAGTGCTATTTAGGTACCTCTAATAATAATTAAATTTTTCTCTGGCGATAAATTAATTTTTTTTTAAAGTATCTTACAACTTAACGCTGGATAATCAAAAATTTACAAATAAATGGGGAAACGTGAATATTAACAAACTGAACGATTGGATTCATATGAATCATTATTATACACAACGTCCATGAAACGAATGAAATAATGAATCTTGCCGCAATTGTTATTACTTTCCACTCTCAATTAAAATGTTGTATTGATAATACAAGAGTCAGAATTATGTAAATTAATGTTCGTAGGAACCGAAAAACTACTATTAGGAATGTGCATTTGAGTTAACGAATGTTTCTGTCGATTATTCGTTGTCGTTAATTATCTTCTTTGAAATCATTATTTCGTTATTCCCATTGTTTTCCACACAAAAAATTCTTGGGTTTTTATTTGTTTGATTGAATTTTATTTTAGATAAATGTCAAAAATTTAGTTAAAATTGTCATAATATAATAACAACTCCCTAGGGAGTTTTTATTTTATTGTCTCTCCCTAAAGAGGAAATGCTTTACTTTTATCACTATTTCGACACCAGAGAAATAGATTTCTACTTCCCGTCGTACAAAAAATTATAATACATTACATTCTGTTTGGCAAAACAAAAATACGTAAACCAAAAGTTTTTACCGATAACAAACACCTCAAGATTATGAACAATGTACAGGTATGTGTTATGCATTTAAGTGTGGCCAATGTGACTATTATGAGATCAGCCAAGATACTGTTTACATTTTGTTTTGTTATGTTTAATAGAATAATTTTAATTGAAAATAATATTATGTTGTTTTACAGAATATAATGGGCATATTACTAAATAGTTGTTTAAATAGTTTTGTATTTATCTGTGATATTTGTCATATTTTCTTTTTGTATAATATGTGTACAGTTGATTTCAATAAAAACTGGTACACTTTCTTTTAGCTATGTAAATCATTCGTTCCTTGATTGATATTAATAATCTTACAAATATCACTTTGACGTTAATCAGTGGCGTCATTATTAAAAATGGTTCGACATCTAACAGATATTCAAAAATTTTGAATTGTTTCTAAAATTGAAGATGGTTGGTCCATAAGAAGACTTGCTGCTGAATACAATGTGAGTAAAACCACGATAATGAGTGTTAAAAAACAATGGGAAACCAACCAAACGGTATCCCGTAAAGTTGATTTCGGTAGGCCCAGAAAGAGCAATAATCAAGAAGATGAAAATCTTATAAATTACCTAATAGAAAACCCTTTTCAGACTGCAGTCATTCAATTTCAGAGACAAATTTCCCTGCTGCGGTATCTACTGCTTGCAGAAGAATAAAACTACAAAGCGACTTGAAGAGTTGTTCAGCGGCTAAAAAATACAAACTTTCAGAAGAAAAGAAACAGGGTAGGATTATTTTTGCACTCAACTATATAATCAATGATGAAAACTTCTGGGAGAAGTTGTCTTTTCTGACGAAAAGGTTTTTAAATCCTGTAACGATGGACATGTTCGCGTATATTATAGGCCTCCTTCCACTAGATACGACGGAAAATATACTTTCGATCCACAAATATCAGGAAGGTTTTCAGTCAATGTCTGGGCTTGGATGAGCCTAAATGGGTTAGGTGTGTGTTGAAACAGTGGTGGTCATCTCAATTCCATTAAATATATTGAAATATTAGACAATATTTTGTTGCCGTCAGTAATAGAGGTGTTTCTGGAAAATAATTTTATTTTCCAACAAGACAACTGCTCCATACATACGGCCCATCGTGTCAGGCAATGGTTTCTTAATAAAAACATAGAGTTGTTACCGTGGCCATCTAAAAGTTCAGATTTAAATCTAATTGAAAATTTATGGGGACTAATGGTGAAACATATAAGAAAATTAAATAACCATTCAAATAATGCCCAAGAATTGGAAGGGATAATTGAAGACGCTTGGGAGAACTTGTCGCAAGAAGTTGACCTTGCAAGAAATCTGATTTTGTCCATGCCTGCAAGACTTCAGGCAGTTTTAGACGCTAATGGAGCAATGACAAAATATTAGTTAATTCTGTATTACGTAATTGAAGTTCATTTATTTTATTTTCTTATTGTATTTTTATGTTCAGTTTGCATTGTTTACATTTTTTTTAATCTCAAGTGGTATTTTTGTGTTCTTATTTTAAAAATAGAATTATCATTATTCAGTTAGTATTTTAATTACAACCATTAGTAGAATTATCCGTAATAAATATTATTTCTTTAAACAATAATATGGCAGGCTTGAAAACGTTTTGAAAAAGTTATTTTCTAAGTATTTTTTAAAATTCCATTTGAATAAAATAAAAAGAGAAAGGTTTAATAAGTTTAAAAACACAAAGAAAACCGATCTTCTCCAAAAAAAACCAGGTCCGGGGTAAATCACCTCTTCTCCACCCCCCTCTCGACATGCCTGGCCAGCCCTATTTACAGACATATGCACACAACTAAACTATTAAGATTTTCGATTACAAGAGTTGTACCAGTTTTTTTTTTAAATCAAGTGTACTTATCCAGTTTATGCCCTAATCCTAAATACACAAATTTGATATGACATTACATGCATATTAAAAAAAAAAACTTTAGTTTAAGGTTAATTGGGATAGAGAATTAACGTATTTTTATATTTTATGAGAGTTGCGAAAACATTCTGGTAACAATAACTTTATCCATCAACAGCTAAATAATTTCTACCCAATGTCATCAAGTGGTTCTTTCAGTTAAATCATAATACAATTTTCATAAAACGTCTCCTTTGTTTCAGACAAACCAATCTGCCGCACAGAACAAAAGAGGGTATACGGCGTCGCCAGACGTGAAAATGCAAAAGTTCTTTGTGAAGTTGAATCGTACCCACCACCAGACAGCTTCAAGTGGTCCTTCAATAACTCAGCTGAGACCATTGATGTTCCCCAGACACGATACAAGTCAGGCCTACATCATTTCTCGTCAACCCTTACGTACACCCCCGTGACTGAGCTGGACTACGGGACAGTTATGTGCTGGGCAAACAACCTGGCTGGGAGGCAGCTGGATCCGTGCATTTTTCATATAATCGCGGCTGGCAAACCAGATCCCCCATACAACTGCTCCATAGTCAACATGACCAATGATTCGCTGGAAGTGGAATGCAGCGACGGATTTGATGGTATGTACAGGGCGATTCCTATAACTTTCTCATTACAATTTTTTGGTTTGTTTTTGGAAGTGTATTAAAAATGTGTAAGGTAGCTTATAGCATTTTTTCCAAGGATTTCGAAAATTGCAACAAAATACCAATTGAAAATCAATAAAAGTGGGAATAAACAAAACAGTGTTTTTTTTTAAACGAATGCCTTTTATGTTTTTACAATTTTGAAAAAAAGATTTAAATTCTCTTTCCAAAAATATAACATAACATATATATTTACTTTCATATTTAATAAAATACTGATGCTAATAATTGAAATAATTTAACACCGAGTTGGCTTTGAATGTAACTTAAATAATTTGTGTTGCTCTTTACGTTGATTAAAAGTTAAAAATGCTTTACTCAGCGGATAATGCACCCTGTATAAACGGCACGCAGTCACTTTTTGACTGAAAATGCCTATGTTGTCGCCAAAAAAATATCCCGAATAAGCATTAAATTTCACAAAATTTTTCTTTAATCAGAAAAATAGTAATTCTGTCAACCTGTGACTAGGGTTGCCAGAAGCAGGTTAACTTGCGTCCCGATCAAATTTTTGCCACAAAATTGTCTGCTATTTGATACCAACTTTTTAAATGGCGTCACATTGTATTTTATATTTTTGTTTACCTGTTTACACAATAATTATTAATTGTCGCTTGTCCTGTATAAAGGTTAATAATGTGGTAATTTTCCTGCAGGAGGACAGCCCCAGTATTTCCTGCTGGAAGTGTACGACTGGAAAACGGGCATTCTCCAGGCCAACGTGTCTGCCAAGTTCCCATTATTTATTGTAAGTGGACTTGATCCAGGAAAAGTGCTTAAGATGGTCGTCTACTCGGCTAACTCCAAAGGAAGAAGCGAATCAGTTTTATTGGAAGGTTTTACTTTAAAAGTTGCTGAAAAACAAACAGGTAAATAAATTTACGCTCTTAACTGGTTACATTAAGGTGCATCCTTACATTATAGGTGCATTTTATTTTTATTGTGCCCGATTGAATTTTATGATGCATTAAAAAAGTGAAGTTCCATTCGGTTTGAGTCGCTTTTATTGTAATTATAGACTGCATATATGACTGCCAATAAAACTGAAAATACACGTTTGCAATTTAGATGTTGGCTCTCTGAACTAGGAACAGTGTCACATAAAAATATTTGAAGTTTGAAATTTTTGTTTATATTACACATGCCCAACCAGGAATACATAATATACACAGCCATGAGTGCCGACCTCTCAAAATTTTATTTGTTGTTTTATATACAGGGTGTCTCACTTTCCATTAGCAAGAAATCAACAGTCGTTAGAAGGCCTCGTTTTAAGAATAAAAGTTCTTGCAAATATGGATCGTAGAACGTTTGATTTATGAAATAAATTGAATTTAAAAATAAAAAAACAATTATATTTTTTTTTCAATACAAAATAACTCATCACAACACGTTCATGATTTTGCGGTGAAATACTTTGTATTTAAGAACAAATAATTTGGTACTGCAAATTATCGCGTACTGTCTCCAGTGGCGATGATAGAGGTTATCTACGGATCATTAAAATAAAAGTATCGTTGAATTGAAATTTTGCAAATATTTTTAAGAAATGAAAGTACGTTAAATTTTATCTGGAAAAGGCCTGTTAAAACTCGATAGGGCGTAGTGTGTTCAAGAAACCCAAATATTTAAACCCGTTCCAGAAATATAGCGACTACAGTTTTAGTCAAGAACCAAAAACACCCTGTATCTCGGTTAACATCCAAGATTAAGTTTGAGGGTGTTTTAAATTCAGCTATGTGTGTTCTATCTCCCATTAGACTATGTCGTTTTATATCTGAAAAACCCTGTATATATTTTTTTCTTGCCCTAGTTGTTAAAAAACATCTTCTGACTGTCCGGTTGACGTCATAGGCGCAGAGGAATAGAATTAATTATGTAGTAATAAATCACAAGGAAAAATATCTGATGTAGCCAACACATAACTTTCTTATATTATCAGTATATATCATCCAGATCTAAAAAAATCATTCTAATCATCTAATTCTTCACTTACTTCAATTAAATTTTAATAGCTTCCTAGAAATGTTTCATTAAAATTTTTTAGTAATTAATAATCAGCGTCATTCGATACTGTCAATAATAATTCATGTCATATAATTTAATAATTTCTTCTTATTGACATTGACATTTTTGTAACTAAATTAGACATTTCAATTGTCAAACTGTTAAATTTATACTAACCCCATTTTCCGAGGTCAAATGTGTAAAAAATTTCAGTTTACATTAGCTTTATTTAAGTACTCGGAAAATTAATTTTTTTTGGCTTGATATAGTAGACATGGTTTATAATGTCATCAAGAATATGTTTTTTTGTAAAGGCAAATACAAAAAAGTTTGGGTCCCGTGGACGTCCTATCAGCTGGCCAATTTTTCTCATCACCGAATTTGTCATTGTCTTTGGCCTTTAGAACATGTGTACCAAATTTGAAAGCTTTATCTCAAAATTTGTGGCTGCTATTGCGATACTACAGACATGCCGATAGATTTTTTTTTAATAAAGTTATGTTTTTCATTATAATTCGTCGAGATTCGTCCAGAATTGCAATAAAAAGTTTTTTTCCCCGAAATTGTACCTGTTGTACCTGTGGATAAACACACACACCCATACACACGCACTGACACATCATTCGGAAAATAGTCAGAAAGGATTCAGGGGGGGTTCAAAACGTATATCAAACAAAATCTCGAGGTCGAAAAAAATCACGATTACTATACTTCCTTATATTAGGTACCTATATGAAAGTAAAAAGAATGATTTAGGAAATGCCACAAATAGTATTCAGACAGTATGAATGACATTTCGTTTTACAGTTATTTCAATTAGTTTTTTATACCCTAAACTATATCGGTCAATAAAATAACAAGAAATTCGAGTTTGAGTTTCATTTCTTTATATTCTTATTTTTAATCAAACGAATTTTACAAAGAAAATATCTTTTTCTTTTTGAAATATATTGACTTGGAATAGAAAGCGGCACAGCTTTGCGAAATTTTAATATTAAAAGTTGGCGATTATAATCTTTTAATGATTACAAAATTAAATGCGAACCCAGATAATCGCCTAGTTGTACATTAGGCGCAGAAAATTTCGACCACTAGGGATCTATCTGACCGATCTGAACTTTGGTCGCTAATTATTTTAAATTAGTCCCTAGGCACATATAAACAAATATTTTTTGCTCCCATATTGAAACCGATGCGACTTGCATAAATAAAGCTAATTTAAGCTACAGGTTATTCAGTCCTTCAAGCATGTACAGACTGTAACAAGTTCGCTTCTCACTACAGGAATATCTATGAAATACAGCATCGGTTAAATTGGGGCAAAGTTGTAGAATTTGGCGATTAGGACTATGCTGTTGATAAATCGAAAATATATCTTGTTGCTTGAGAATTTTGAAAAAAAGTAAAATTTTGAATTTTCGTTTTCATTTCTTCTTGGCGTTATTTGAAGAGATATCGATAAACTAAAAACAGTTTGTAGATGTAAACCATCATCAAGGAAAAAATAACATTTGATGATGATTTAAAATTACGAAAAGTTTAGCAACATAGAAGTTGAATACATCAGTGAAATCGAGGTTCAAATGCTACAGAAAGTGCAATAAAAATACAGGTCTGTATTTAAAATAATGTACTTACTTGAAGATGGTCGTGAAAAGACGAAACGTTTTAAAAAACTTTTTTAAGCTAAACTGCAAGGGATAAAAACGTTAATGAAAAATATTTTTAATTCATCGATATCTGTTCAAGTATCGCCAGGGAAAAATAAAAAACAAAAATTCAATGAATGTAATTCGCTACCCTTACTCCTTCTTTCATCTTTAATCCATCTGTAAACCAGATATGGGATGCGTTTTCAAATTTGGGATCGTCATACCGAACAATCATCAAAATTGTAATTCGCTCAGTTACACTTAACTTTAGAATCTTGAAAGAGTCTGAATAAAAGTAAACACAATTACATGTCATCGAAACATAAATTACATTCGTTGAATAAGCATAGACTCACTTAGTACTTTTTTTTTCACGGAGTGGAAAACAACAAAAACGAAGTAATATTGTATGGCAAGCAAATTGATTTTATAAAGAAATATGACTCTTTCTGGGAAAATATATTATGAAACCTTATAACCATGTGCTATTGCCGAGAAAATAAAAAAATGAAGTTACCATTAAAAAGTCATAAGTCTGAACCAGCAGTCACAGAGCATTAGGGCATGCCATTTGAAGTAAAATAACCAGCGAGTTTTTAATTCCTGTTTGCATGAACGTCGTCAAAGTGTGGTAATTTCAGATAAAATATCTAACTAATAATTCGGAGTTTCTGCAAGGATCTATTCTTGGGCCAGTTCTTCCTGTTCTGTATACTACAGATGTACAAGGTATTTAAAGTTAAACGTATCTATGATACTTGTATATAGAAAACAGTTTGGTGGTTCCAAGTCACGCATGCAATGTATCCATCACTACTGAGATACAGGATGTTTTGTTGATTTTCGTCAAATCTTTCTTTGGTCATAAATTTTGAACCACCTTGTATAATCGGTTCATACTTGGTACGTATATTTCACTTATTTTACTTAATGAAACTCCATATAAATCAAAATAAAAATCCAGGTCTGTCTTTATAAAAAAACTGACCATTTCTTATACCTCGGAAACAACATTTTGTAGATCTGATTCGATATTTCAAAAGAGCAGGAAAAATTAAATAAAATGGTGTACTTTTTACGTTTTTACGTTTGCGCGTTTAATTCAACGTTTGATTATTTGCCATACATTCAATTTCATAAAAAATATAGATAATTAAAACTAAAAAAAAAAAATATGTTAAATTAACAAACCTATTTAAGTTGTAGTAACAAAAATTCTAAAACTTCTATGCTAGCTTGGTTTAGTGGGTATCATGATTTAGAAACAAGGTACAGACCTTATTAGTCAATATATATATATTTTTTAAATCTGATAGTTTATTATTTGTTTTTATGTATAGTTAATAAATATTCAGATATTTCGCAAACAAATTCCAAACTTTTAATATTTAGTATAAGAAGTAATCCCTTTCAGAGAGCTTAAATAAAATAAATTAGGATTATTCTTACATTATTTTTAATAGCTAATACTTTTTATATTTTTGAGGAACCACAACGAACATTATTTTAAGCTATGTTTGTCTATTAAGAAATTTAGCAAAAGTTTATTTGAAAAATGCCAACTATTTGTTCATCATAAAATATAATTTTACATAGTCTTTCTATTTAATCAGAATTTCTTAAAAATTTAATTTAGTTTTCGTGTTATAAAGGAAACACGAAAAACTTAAGTGATGTACAAATATTTATATTTTCCAGTAAATATTTACCCAGATGAAAAAATAAACAGCACTCGAGACGAGTTGATCACTAGCAGGAAGGAATATTTGTTTTAACTTTAAATATTAAATGTAAATGTTTTTAATGTATTTTGTTCCTTAATATGAACGCCAAGATAAGTATTTATTTAGTGCTTATTAATGACTCCTGTATTTGCTTCAGTGGGTGAAATTTAATTTAGAAAATATGTTTTAACAGCATTTATACCAATTAAGTTTCTCGAATTGCATTGGATTTAAAATATACATTAGGTTTGTCGTAGAGCAATTTCCAAGCGTTTGAAATTGTCAGAGGCGTGCGTACATTGTTATAGAGACGTGCTTACTCAATCAAAACGTTTTTTAATGCAGAACTATCGTATTAATCGCATCTCTATAATCATCAAACGATCACAAATTGTTTCTACGAACAAAGTTATTACCTTGAGAAGAATGGGGATGAGAGCTGGATTTTTTTTCAACGTTTATGATCCTAGTTGATGTAAATAATTTATGAACCAATAATAAGAAAAATAACACACAAAACCTGTAATACAACAACCCACACACCAAATAATAGTAATAATAAATATGTGTCCATGCCATACTTACCAACAGTATCCGAAAAAATAGCAAACGTATTTAAACAACACAATATAACAATACCACGAAAAAAATTTTCACAAAACTTAAAGCTACACTACCAACCGAAGACGAAACTAACATTATATAGAAGATAGACCGCAACGACTGTAATGGTACCTATATAGGCCAATCTAAACAATATCTACATAAAAGAGTATACACGCACAAATATAGCATAAAAACTCAAAACAAACACACGACAGCACTAGCCAAACACGCCATAGAACAAAACCACCGATTTAATTTCAACAACATACAAATATTAGAAAAAGAACCTAACTATAACCGAAGAAACATACATGAAATGCTGCAAATAGAAAGACATATCAACGCCATAAATAATCGCACTGATATAGAAAATTTAAGCGAAACCTATTTTAACTTAATTAAATGATTGGGGTACATTACACCATGAAATCAATTTTTACATCTTATCGATACAAAATAATAATTTTTGAAATAAAATATCTTATTATATACTCACTATTAAGCAAAACACCTACTGTAAATCATATGTATACATTTCCAACGTTATCTTTGTAACATAAACAAAACTTTAAGAGCCTACAAACCATGTTAAAATATCTCAGTTGCGTTGAAACAGACAATCTAATAACATGTAAACAAATTTTTAAAACAAATACCTAATATTCAATAGTATAAGTAAATTGTAATGTAAAATAACCATAACTATGTTTTTAAAATATAGTATTAATTGTAGTTCTCTGATGATGGTGTAATAAACCGAAACGTTAAAAAAATAATAAAATTAGTTATACCTGACCGAAATCGCCACAAAAAAAAACTGTCAGATATTATTTAATATATATAACTGAAAGCAGTGAGAGCTATTTTCACAAGCATAATGGTGGTAGTTTACGCATAATAACATTAATGATTTTTTTGTCCCATAAAGTCGATGGCTTCGTCAACACAAATCCACACGTACTAATTTTAGGATCCTCTGCGGTATTATCGACATTGTGACGATTGTAAGCAAACCGAATAGTAAATAAACTAAATCTCGCTGTCCACGCACCGCTATTCCTATGGAAGGTTAGATAGGCCAATTGGGAGACCGGTCCGGGACTCACGGAAATTGTACGGTGTTTAATAATTAAACGTTTAACGTTTGACAAATTGGCGATGAATCATATCGGAAATGATTATGACAACTAGACAAAGTTTTCTAAAATATGTTATGTAAAAAGATAATGTGAACCACAGGATATATCTGTGTTCATAGGGAACCAACCAGAGTATCTCTGTTGATGCACATTTTTTAAATGCCTCCTATATTTGTCTGTGAATCTAATACAAAAAAATAAGCACTTTTTATACATTGTACTGATTCTGCGGTTGGTTCCTTGTGAAACATTATTAAATATTTTAAATAAACAAAGAAAATTTGCTTTTAAATGTTTCAAAATTTTGAAACATTTAAAAGCAAATTTTCTTTGTTTATTTAAAATACAAAAAAATAATTAAAGAAACTTATAATAAATACGATATGTGTTATTTCTTACCTGAAGCGTCGAGAAAAAAATAGTGTAGTTTGACATTGATGATGATGATTGATGACTAAGCCTGGCCAAGCGATGGTAAATTTAGGATCAGGCGCAATACCAATGCCATCGCGCGCTTGTTGACGATGACACGACACACTTCAGTTGTTATCTGTAGGTCGATGCATAGAGTACTAAGAAATAATTAATAATGTTGAGTGTAAAGAATAGAAAACGACCGTACACTGATAAAGTGAATAAATTTATCGGTGAATTTCCGAATTTATTCTATGATGGATGTAAAATAATTTGTAAAGTTTGTCATTAAGACTTGATGTGTTGGAATAAATACGGTTGCAAAATTCATGTCAATAGTAACAGGCATAAAAATAAAAAAATGGCGTGTCTTCTTTGGAACCTCAGTTTATGTTTGATTTACTGTTAATGCTGATTGCCTCTGATGTTCCCCTGCGCATATGGGATAAACAAGCTTTTGGGAATTCCGGGAAAAAATTATCTCCAGGTGAATTTACCAAGTCGTTCATCGTTACGTAGATATGTACCAAGTGTTCGTGAAGACATTGTAAATAGGATTAAATGTACATTAAAAAATACAGGGCTGTGGTTATGTATTGACGAGACGACAGATTGTAAAAAAAATTCTATTTTAAATGTTATAGTACGTATACTCGACTCTGTTAAACCAACATTTCCACTTTTACTAGATAGCAAAAGACTAACTGCGTGTACTGGCGAATCTTACACGTTGGGAAACGTGGTTGAAGGTAGCTTTTTATTATGCTGAATATTTTCAACAAATAAAAGCTGTGATACTACAGTTCAACCCTAACGAGGCTGCAGCTATTAAGGAAAGCCAGACAAGCTTTCAAGATATTTCCCTTGAAACAGATTTAAAAACTATTTATAACAATTATAGAGGACTACACGACGGAACAGAAAAATTGCAAAATACTTCGTTGTCGTTAGTGCAATCGCTGCAAATAGTGGACGACGTAAATACACAGCTACCGACTATAAATGACGCAAAAAATAAGCCCGCTATTGAAAAATTCGAGAGTGTACTACAGAAAGATCCTGATTTTACCAAATTAAGACAAATTTGTGATGGTGCATCTACAGCTGCGTTAAGTGAGTTCTCAGAGTGTTTTACTTATGCCTGTATTACTTCCGTAGTTGTCGAACGGTCTTTTTCAAAATACAAACATATTTTTTCACCACAGCGTAATCGCTTACTGAGACAACTGTAGAAACATATCTGATGCTACACTGTTATTATAGAAGTGCTCTAGTTTGTGATAACGACAACCAAGCTACTTCATAAATCTGCTTAAGAAGGTGAGTTTTGTACATATTTTTATAAAGTGTACCAGTATTAATAAAATTTATTTCCATTTATTTTATTTATTTATTTATTTATTATTAGTTATCACTTAGATATACAATGTACATGTGTGAACGTCATTTAACAGTTTAATAATAATGTGCAGCACTAAGCTTACAAAATGTAAGGAAATACATAAAAAAAAATTTAAAGCGAAAGAAATAGTACAAAAACATACATTACATATATAAAACATTTTTGTTTTTATTGTACTTATTCAAGTATTATGATATGATGCATACCCAGTACGTCTCTGTAGGATTAATGACCTTGGCCAGGCTTATTAATGACATTGTTTGCCATTCGCAGAATAGATGGCCGCGAAATTACAAAAAGTAACTTAATACTATAATAGAAGGATGGGAGCTATGTGTATCTAGATATACGTTATATATGGCCAACTTAATTTTACTTATTTGAAAAAAAAGGGTTAAAATAATCATCATGAACTGTTTATCACTTGAGACTTCAGTTGAATAATTACAGTTTACTAAAAAATTTATCAAACTTACATTCAACCGAGTTTTAATATCATATATATACATACACCTATTTTTTTTTGTATAAGACAAACCAAAACATTTTGAAATAATTGAAATGCAATTTTATATTATCCCTGGTTTCGGTTATATGAAAGTATTTCATTTGCCATTTCCTTTTTCAGTGTTATCACTGGGCACTCGAGACCAACTGGAAATCGCTCCTATCTTGGGCATTTTAGTCGGCATAGTAACGGCCCTTCTGCTTGTCTCTGTTATAATACTGGGAGCCCTCAAGATCCGAGCAGCCCGTAGGGATGGTTCCCACGCATTAAGACCAGGATTTCTGCCTGTCAAGGAGAAAGTCACGCTGCCTTTGCGTTCCGAATCCGATGATCTCTTTGAAAAAGATGACAAGAATCCAGATGTTATACCATCCAATAAAGGTAAACCGCTTAGTAGTTGCTGCAAATCTGTTGGAACTCAGTTATTTTGATTTTTTTATACACCTGATTTTCACATTTCACAGAAAATATGCGGAAAAGATGAGAAAATACGTTTGGCTATTTAGCTAAAAAAAGAGAACAAAAAATTAAAAAACGTTTACGTAGAAGAAAACAAGAGGTTATCATTAAATAATAATTCTTTATAATTGTATTTGTATCAAATAAAGAAATAAATTTAAACAAATAACAACAAAAATTGCCAATTATTAGTTTTTAATCTTTTTTCAAACAATTTATCACAGATAAACACACATATCATATAATTGTATAACATATATCTTTTTAAACAACTGCTTTGTCGGCTGTTTTCCACGACGAATCATGATTTATGAAAAGGATAGTATCCACATTGTATTCAGTAAAACTTATACAGTAAATGAATAAATCAAAAGTATTGCTTTACGTATTTACAGAATTAACAGTCAAATCACACGTTATTATACCTCAAACTCAGTTTTGTTTTTTATTTATTTATTTATTTATTTATTTATTTAATACATATCCAACAGGCAAAAGCCCAATTACAGGATACGGAGATAACTTGAATTAACAGTAACAGTAAAAAGAAAAATGATAATAATAAAAATAGCAATACAATGAAAATGAAAAAGAAAGATGGTAATAAAAATGGTATAAACATAAATAAGCATATACGCTTATACAAACATGTATGCACACATGCACATACATACACACACGAGCCCATATACACACATATATACGCACATACATAGATACATACATACACACATCCATACATACATACATACATACCCACACATATACACCTACACACATACATACATATATAAACACATATTATGTATACAAATTATTATAATAGTAAATGACTAGCTGTAAACAATTTTTAGCTGCCTGATAGTACAAAAGAATATATCAACCCTATCCTCCACGGTGCAATAATTAGAGATCATTTGATAAAGAGGAGATGCTTTGAGAATATTGGTATTAGCTGTAGGAAGATTAAAAACATTGTTGTGCCGCGCTGAAATCCTGGGCACCCGTATATTGATATGACTTAGTATATCTGGACAGTCAAAAATGTTATTAACAATTTTATATAAAAATATAATCAGATGTACAGATCTCCGTTTTGACAATTCTATGATGTCAAACCGTGTTAATAACAAATTATGAGAGAACCCTCTTGGTGGATATATGCCATCTAATATATATACTGCAGATTTCATAAATCGTCTTTGTATTCTTTCAAGCATCGATACATGAGTAACATAGATTGGGTTCCAGACTATCGATGCATATTCTAATTTCGATCTAACGAAGGATGTATATAACAATCGAAGTGTAAACATATTAGAAAACCCTTTCGAGTTTCTAATGACAAAACCTAAACATTTCATTGCAGATGATGTGGCAATTTCAATATGTTTTAGGAATGTCAGTTTAGGATCGAAAGTTACTCCAAGATCTTTTATATAATCAGGCCTATTAAGTGATGCACCGTCCAATTTATAATCAAAATCAACAGGATTTTTTTTCTTGTAAATGACATAACATTACATTTGGAAGCGTTTAGTGGTAAATTGTTATGTGTACACCACGAATTTATTTTATTCAGTGCAACTTGCAACAGTTCACACTCTTCGTAAGAATTCACTTCACACAGTAGCTTAAGATCATCTGCATAAATCAGATAATGTACACATAGGTCTGACACAATATCATTGATAAACATGATAAAAAGGAGAGGTCCAAGGGTCGAACCTTGTGGTACCCCAGATAGCTGCAAAAACTTCTTCGACCTGTAACCACGGTACTGAACAAACTGATATCTGTTTTTCAAATATGAAGAGAAAAGCTGCAGAAGAGGGTTAGATAGTCCAAAAGTATCCAATTTGTTCAATAGAATTCCGTGGTCAAGTCGGTCGAATGCTTTAGTAAAATCGGTGTATATAACATCAACTTGGCTATGTTGGTCTAGTTTATCACTAATGAACTGGGACTTACACACAAGATTCGTAACAGTGGACCTACCCTTCATGAAGCCATGCTGCTCACATGTTATCAATCCAGACACATGATTATAAATAACATTGTGCAGAATTATTTCTAATAATTTAGCAAAGTTGCAGATGATAGTGATAGGTCTGTAATTTGTTATGTCATTCCTATTGCCTTTTTTTATAAACAGGACACACTCTAGACAGTTTCCAAGACTCTGGAAAACATGACGTTTTTATAATTAAGTTAAATATAGCTGTTAGAGGAGTAATAAAAGCCGATGCACAATCCTTGATTAAGAATGCAGGTATTTTATCAGGTCCCATAGTACAGTTTGGTTTGAGTCGTTTAATCGCTTTACCAACTTCATCCTGAGTAATGAATGGAATGTCGATTGTATTTATATTTTGGTTCGAGGATACATGGGTAATAGCAACCGGGAGCGTAAATGACTCAGAAAAGAAATTGGCAAAGCTATTAACCATTAGTTGGGGATCCTCAATATCTTCCCCATTATATGTAACAATTGAGGGGATAGAGGAAATATCCCTTTTTAGAATTTATATAGGACCAAAATGTATTCGGGTTGATTTTTATATCCATTTCTATGCGTAGTAGGTAAGCTTTATGCAACACGTCGACCTCAATTTTTATTTGCGATCTTAGTGACTTGAATCTGTTTAAATAGTTCATGTCACCATTTTTTTTATGAATTTTTAAAGCCTTGTCTTTTGTTTTTATCTTTTTTTATAATTTGGCCATTAAACCACGGTGGATAACATTTACCCGTAGCTTTTTTTTTTGGTATATTATTTTCGAAAATATTATTTAGTTTATTGTTTAAATCAGCAATAGCCATGTTTGGATCAGCATATTGATTGAGAAAATCCCAGTTAGTATTATTAATTTCTTCATATAAAGATAAAAAGTTTGCTTTTTTAAAATTGAAATCGGTATGTGCTTTGACGGGAAAATTATTTCTTTTTCTATTAGACTTTGCAATTTCAATTTCTACAATCAACGCGGGGTGGTAAGGGTCTTCTAGTAGAATAATCTGCAGTGCCTTATTAACTACACAATTTATATTACATAATACTAGATCCAATAAGCGACCTTGAAAGTTCCGTATATTATTCCATTGATTAAGACCATAGAAATTTATGAAATTTTGTGTCTGCAAAAAATTAGGCGTTGATGTATTTCCAGCACAGCAATTTATGTATTCGGGTATATTAAAATCACCAACTATTAATAAATCTGAATCGTAAAGAAGGTGTATAGACATTAGAGCATCATATAATACATGATATTCTTCATATGTACATACTGGGGGTATATAAATTACTAGAATATAGATCCAGCGAAAATTTATTTTGACCTTTACTAGAAGAACATCAATAGATTTTACATCAGTCAATGTGTTACAGATTGATTTAATATCAATTTGGGCCGATTCAAGTTGTTTGTCTAGGGCTAAGAGAACGCCACCTCCTCTGCCTGTATTGGTTGCGACAAAATCTCGGTCAGTTCTAAAAACACTAAAGTTGTTAAGATTAAACAGTTCGGAATTTCGAATGCTCTCGTTACATGAGGTTTCAGTGAATGCATATGCCTGGTACTCTTGAATTGTAGATGTAATATTATATAAATCAGTGGTTTTAGTACGCAATCCACGAACATTTTGGTAGTACAAAGATAATGTATAATGCTCCCGTGTGCTTTGACCGCTATTGTTAACACATTCCATTTGAATATTATTTAATACCTTGGATTGCTATTGTGAATCAAGAATATTGGCTTTAAATTTGCTGAGTGTTTTTTTATATACATAACAGTCTGGATCCCAAACTGCGTGGTCAGTTGCATTGTCGATATTTAGAGTAGCCTTAATATTTGAGCAATGTACGCACTTGAATACTGAACTTTGACAATCAACTAGAGGGTGAGATTCAGAGCATTTTGGACAGACAGGAGTTTGTCTCGAACATTGCTTAGCGAAATGATGATATCCGCAGCACTTGAAGCAACGCCTCAGTTCAATTGCACAATAAACTGGACAATCAAAGTCTAACCCTACAGCTAATTTACCTGATTTTAAGATTCTGTGATAGGTGTTAATGTCAACTTGAAGGACGGCTTGATATAAACCTTTGTTTTTGCGTTGGGGTTTATTAGAAACTAATTGACATACGCTACCTTCAGGAAAACACATTTTATTTTGCGCTCTTAAATACTTAATTAAAACACTATCTTCAAACTTTTCAGATATGTTGACTACCCTGACACGTGGATTGAGAGATGATAACTGTTTGACATCATATTTTTCACCCAAACTATTCGCTGCTAGTTCTTTAAATTTTTCAGATCCCTCAACATTATCGCAGCTAATAACTAGAGCACCATTACGAGCATTCTTGACATTTGAGATACTAATGTTAGAATTGATAGGATCAATGGCACGTAATACATCAGATTTGGTAGTGGTTATAGGTTGGCTCACATTTTTAGGTTGCAGTATTAGGGAGGATTTGGGCTTTACCACACCTGCATAAGTTGGTGGAGACACTTTATTAAGTGACAGGTTTTTCATGATGTCTTCTAATTTGGAACTAAGTAGGCCATCGAAATTATCTTTAAGTGAAGTAAACGTAGACTCCATTTTTCGTGGACATGATGTGCAGTTTAAAAGAAGAGTTATCTGCAATAGGCAAGATGCACAATTTTTTAAATTAAAGATGGACAGACCACTAAAAATGTGTTTTCTCATATATTTTTGTTTGTTTGGATTAAGGCTAAAGAAATATATTAAATTTAGCCGCGAATTTAAACACGTTTAAACGATGTATATCTCCCACCAGTTGCGGTGTGGCGTCACTTTATATAAGTATGCTACAAGTGAATAATATTATACTCGCGGTTTGTGTTTACAAATTAAAATACTTTTTTTTTTTTTTTATATGCAAGAAATTTGCTTTTTAATGTTTCAAAAATATTTTATTATAAACTCTACACGTGTTTCGGCTTTTTAGGCCTTTGTCAAGAGTACAGGGAATACTGAACAGTAAAATTTGTGTTCATTGCTTATATATTACCACATCTGGTACCTACTATAAAACTATTGTAAAGTATGTTTTTAAAAGCTGAATATTACTTAATTTTTAAAATCTAAATTATTTTATTTAAAATATGGTGGCCGGTAAAAATTTGTTGTTCATTCGTTACATTTTTTCTTATTCTTAACAGCCTTACTTATTTCTAATTGTTCTAATAGATCAAGTCTCTTTCCTTTCTTTTCCGAATGGAGTAATTTGACATTATTTAAATCTATAAAATGACTGTTTTCTATGCAATGTGTTAACATGCCCGTACTATATACATTGTTTACAATAGATTTCCTGTGTTCCTCGAATCGCTTTTTTTACATTTCGTCCAGTTTGTCCAATGTATATAGCATCACAGTCACTACATTTTAACTCATATACTCCTGTTTTTTGTAGCTTTTCAGTTTTGTCTTTATTATTAATTAACATTTTACCTAAATTATTTTTATTTACTGAAATTGTTCTACCTCCCAGTTTATTCAGTTTATTACTAACTCTATTGCTGATTTTAGGCCTATAATTAATACATTTATATCTCTTATTGCATTCCTGAGAAGAAGCGGCATAAAACTCTTTATGTAAATTTTTCTTTTGTTTGTTTTTTATTAGTTTATCAATTAGGATTTCTTTATCTTCAGTGAATTAAAATACGATGTTATCTTTATGTTCTACCATGGAAAGTGATAAGTGGAGGAGTTATAAATATTTTATTTTATCTAACTGTACAAATACAACAATAAAAACCTAGAAAAGTTAATTTTGTGTCTCTAAAACTAGAAATTAATGGTGGATCGCAATGAAACGGGACGACCGAATTGTGAAATTATCGAAAACTACACGATTATATTTCTTTCAGGATCATACTAATGTAAGTTCAGACAATATTTGTAAGTTTTCTCATTAAAATCAGTGATTTGATATGATTTTCTCTGTATCACATAAAGTAAGGAGTAATTATAAATACGCCAGGAAAGGATGGGCATGGAATATTAGTATAGAATAAAGAGATTATTTAAAAAGTAACAAGAAAGCTTTAAAAACAAAATAAAACAGAAAATATACTTTCAAAATAGTAACAGAAACAAATATTTTTCTCAATAAATGAACTAGAAATAAATTCTAATAGTAAAGTTATTACTATAATAAAAACAGACATATTTTTATCAAAATGGAAAAAAAATAATATTAATAAATAATGAGAATATTTCTCAAGCACTGAACTGCAAATGCACAAAAACGGAATTAATTAATGCAGTTGATATCACAAAATTCACTTCTTCACTTTACATCCATCACTTCACTTTACCTCACCTCACATTGCTTCTTTCTCTGAATCCTCGTCCTTCTCACCCTCTTCTTCATTTTGAGATGAACTACTCTCCTCGTTCAAATTTATAATAAATTTATTTCCACTATTTATATGAAATTTGGCAAATTTTAAATAATTATCATCAATTGTAATTACTTTCCTAATTCTTTTTTCCCAATTTTCCTTGTTAATTTTCGACACTTCGTTTTGATTTAACTCTATGACATTTTTATCGAATTTCGGAAAAATATTTCCTTTTCTGACGTTTCTCTTCAATTTACACCAAAGTTCGCCATGCATTTATTAATAGTTTGATATTTAAATCCAATTTTTCTCAGCCAAGTTCTTATAGTTCTTTTGGTATATTTTAGATGATAATTTATTTCTTTTAATTTTCTTTCTACTACGTCAAAAGTTGGGATTTTCATTTCATAAAATAATTATTACTTATATTACACAACTCACTGCAACCTTTTTAAATTATTTTCAAAAACGTACCAGCAAATAAACATATATGAAATAATTATTACTTATATTACACTATTACACAACTCACTGCAACACGATAAGCTTCTTAAATTATTTTCGACATCACACCCAGCAAATTAATAGATATAAAATAATTATTACTCATATTACACAACTCACTTCAACACGATAACCTTCTTAAAATATTTTCAAAAACACGCCAGCAAATAAACAGATATTAAATAATTATTATTTATCTTATAATATTATACTTACAATATATCTGCACTGCTAGAATGATTCGGTAACAAAATTGAGTGCGGCTCTGAAGTATCACAGAATGTAAGTGAAACTCCGCCTCGGTCGCGTGCCAGCAAAAACGACAATCATCGTTCTCGCTTTAGTGTAAGCGGTGTAAAAGACGGAAGATGTCATATGTTATACATTTCCAGCCCACATGTCGCGTCATGCTCCGCACGTCCCGTCACGATATGGGTTTCGTTGACTATATTTTGAGGTTAGGTACCTAAAAATGTTTGTGAGTATGGGATATCTAACTAAAGAAAAATGGTAAATTGGGCCTAAACAAATTTATTGTTACGAACAATGAATGATACACACCTTGTTGCGTGTAACTCTCAGTTGTAAGTGGTTTAGTGGTTTATCCTTTTGCAAAATAAGATAATTTGTTTTAAAATTGATTTTAAAATAATTAGAACTAATATCAAAAATGACGAACGATTGTATGATACCATTTAATTTAATTTTAATTTCATATATCTTGCACTGCATTTTTACTATCTTTCTCCCAAGAGAATGAATATAAAATATGTGAAATTTTATTAAATTTTTATCAAGTAAGAGCTCTTTTTTGCATTAAAATCAATAAATTATTGATATAGATATATGTATTTGATAATTTATTCCATTTAGTATACAATAATATTTTATCTTTCCATTCAAAAATGTGTTTGCGAAAATACGTATAAAGTAAATTTTAATTGAATTGAACACAATCATAATGGTATTGCACTTCATTGCTATATTAATTAATTGTGGTTTGCTTCATATCTGTAAATAATAATCAAAAATATATGATATGCAATAAAATTTATTATTTTAAAATGAATGATTTGTTGTTTCCATTCATTTTTAAAATAATGTTAATAAAAATAATGTTAATAAATTATTCAAAAGCATTTATTGCTTGGTATAAATTAAAAATGTGAACACTGTAAACACAAATGAAATAAATCAATACATTATCGAAGGAAATCTCGAAAACGTCGATTTTTTATTTCTATAAGATTTGTCCTATATTCAAAAGCAAAAAATAAAACCTCTATAGAGAATCATACACCAATTACTATTTTGTGTAATTTCGGCCAGTTATTTGAAGTATTTTATATGAAATATTATTTAGTCATTGAAAAGCTGAAATTTGCTCTAACCAGTATGGACTTCTACAGGGCAGATCTACTACCACAAAGTGTCACACAGTTTCTAGCTGAGATTTTAGGGCGAAGGGGAGGGTGATGTAATTTATACACTTTTCAAAGTCATTCGATAGACTTGACCATGGATTATTGCTGCATTAATTATGCGATGTAGGACTTAGTGATGGATTCTTCAAGTTTTTTTATACCAATTTAAACAACAGAAGCTTATACGTGCAGTACCAGGGTTTTAAGTATGTAGAAATGACAGCAACTTCAGAAGATCCACAAGGATTCGTTCTAGGGCCTCTTTTGTTCATTATTTTCATAAATGACATCGTCTGTGAACCTAGTTGTAATGCTCTATTATATGCAGATGATCTAAAATTATATTCGTCGATTTCCAACTTTAAGGCCTGTATTAATTTGCAGGAATATTTAAATAAATTGAATCTTTCATGCGAAAGAAATTTATTACTTCTCAATATAATTTCAATTTAATAGTAAGTGCAATTGTTTGAGTTTTACGAGAAAACTTTAGCCAATTGAATTCACGTATTCAATTAACGAGACTAATGTAACTAGATGTTATATTTAAAAATTTGGGACTAATCTTTGACTGCAGATTAATTTTTACTAACCACATCAATGATATGATCGCAGGTGCATATAGAAATCTTGTTTTTATAATAACAAACATCAAGCAGCATGTGGAAACTGCTACACTGTAGTTACTCTTTAATGCTTTCATTAGATGTAAATTGGAATATTCATGACTAGTCTGGAATCCGGGATACCAAATTCATAAATTTCATATTGATAAAATACAGAAGTTTCTATAGTAAGAGTCGGATGGTGTTTATCCCCCTCAAGGCATTTTCAACAATATGTTATATTAAAAAGATTTCACATGAATGACTTGAATATTCGACAGAAATATCATTCAATAGTAACCTTATATAAAATATTAAATAACCAAATTTACTCTCCAGAATTACTCACTCCTTGTTCTAGCTTTTCAAACTCATTTCAGTAATTCTATTTGCCAATTTCCAAAACAAATCTGTTAAAATTTTTACCTTTATAAACCATTTGTTCAAACTATACGTCAGTTCAAGAAATCATTGATATTTTTAGTTGCAATATTAGGGTTATAAAAATAATATTCTTTCTGTCGACTATGTTAATATTTAAGTTATTTTGTTAGGTTAGTTAGTGTCGATTATATTTTGTAATTTTCTGTCCTGTAATCGGATTCGTCTGTTGATTAGTTGTAATTATAAGTAAATAAATAAATAAATTTCCAGGGTTGCCTCCAGATGATGTGTTACCACGTATATAAGTTTATGCATATATGACAAAATGTCTTACCTTGTGGTTATTTTGGTGAGATCGGTAACATCCAGATTTAATATGACGAGAGCTGAAAGTATTGGTAAATATAATACTAATACGCAGATCTACATAAGTTTTCAATTGTGATATGTGTATATAGTATAATAATAAACGTCTTTATTTATGGGTGCAGTTTAGTATAAAAATACTATTCTTGCACTTAACGCAATACCCTGCAATAAATTTTCAAAGTTTTGATTAATATTTATCATGGATGTGCACATCAGCAAACAATTGAAATGAAGTGTCATTCACATAATTAGTCTACAAATATTAAAAATAATGAAGGTCCGAGTATGGAACCTTGTGGAACTCAAAATTTTATTTTTTTCTGATAATGGCGCTGCTTCAATTTGATCTCTATCAGTATGATAACCTTTTAAGAAGCTGACAGCTGCAGTTTAATGAACGGTTTTATGAAATCTGAGAGACAGAATATTATGATGCACATATTCGAAGGCTTTTTACATGTCACAGAAAATACTTCCAGCAACGCCTTTATTTACATAAGCGTTTACTATTATTTCCACGACTTTGTTAATTGCCAGCGTAGTGGATTTACTGGACTAGTGTAAGGAGCACTTAATAATGTAAATGTTGTAATGTTAGATTAATCAGTCAATTTCCTGATGTGAATCCCTGAGGCTTGTTTGAAATTGGGTCCAGATCGATATATCATCGAAATGACCCCCATTGGATAATGATAAGACATAATATTCGTAACTGAAGGAATGTTATGATAGTTGCGTTTTGATTGTAGTTATGTAGGTATACTAATTTTAGCTGAAAGTAATGGTCAAATTGCATACTAAAAACAACTTGCAATTGTCGAAAACTTCAAAAAAAAAATACAGCAGAAAAATTATGTTTTCTTTTATTCTTATAGATGAAAAAACGTCAATAACGTCAATATTTTATGATATACTAGAAGAAGGAGAAGGAGGCGCAGCTAACTCGATGTGCGCACACCACCGTAGCCACATATCTCGACTCTCGACTCAAAGTATATGACAACTTCATTTCGAATGTTTATTTAAAAAAATGACAAGTGATAGATGGGTGCGGTTTGAGCTGTTTAATTCACCTCGTCCTGTATCCCATTTTTCTGATTTTCTTGGGAATTTTCGGTTAATTTTTTTTTAACTTTTCACATGTTGATTTTCGAAGATTATTTTTTTTTACAAAAATGCACAAAAAAAATCAAGAACACGTGGAATGTCAAGACGAATTGACGGTCGCACCCAGTGACCCCACTTCACGTTCTCAATATAAATTGCTTCAAAATGAACTGAATCTCACACCAAAGTATGCGATGACTTCGAATAAAATTAGGCAACAAAGATAAGTAGCATGCACTCTTGTTCAATCTGCATTAAAATGTTCGTATTTCAAAGCTACCCTTTTATCTTTACATAAAGAAAGATGTGTAAAATCAATGTTACACACTATATTTGCTCTAACTAGACGTAATACTAATCTATTCATTAAAATGTTTCCAGACAATCACCTTCAGGCAAAATATAAACAGTGTGAATCTGTTTATTATACGCTACCCTAATAAATAAGTAATGAAGTGAAATTTTTTTTGCAGATTCCGATTACCAGTTGGGTTCTGCCGTGCAAACTCCAGGCTTAAATAATTCAGTAACCGTTACCACCGAATATGAGACAGCCTCCCCACAGCAACAGAATGCAGGACCACTCGCAGACGCGTACATGGCACGAGACCGAGCTTTCCCACCACAACACGTAAGTTCATTGCCATAGACAGATAGGGACGGGTAAATAAATAATTTACTGTTAAATTAAGCGCTATATGAAATTCGTCCTAAATATTAATTAATACCATTTGATGTTCAAATTACCTCTTAATGAATAATTAGCCGGTACTGTTAACTCCTACCCCATAACATTTTGCTGCAAAACTAGTTTAAAGAAGTGTTGGTAACTTAATCCTGGTTTTACCTTCTGCGAATGTCTGTTTTATCGAAGTTAGAATTAACAGTGACGTCGTACATATTTTTTTGCTTTATTAAAACACATTTTTATTTCAATACAGTGCGAACGTAAAGGTTGGAATGAATTCTGTAAAAGCGTTACAAAGCTAATGACAAAAATTCGCTTGAGCAGGTCGATTTTTAAACACTATTTCTATTTACAAAATGAATAGTAATAAATAATAAAGTAATATCTAAATACAAGACACCAAAAGTCGTAAGTCTCTCACTCTATTTATCTGAAAATTAAATAATGTAGCCACACACACTTCTTGATTTATAAAATTTGTATCATACAAAGATAAGATTAAGCTGCTGATGTTGCGTGTACCTACTTCGCACTGACGAAGGCAATAACTAGAAACTAGTCTGTGAATGATATACGGATATCCACTTATTTTTCCATTTCTCTTTGTATGATACAAATTTTATAAATCAGTTTCTGCAGATGATAGTTTAATCGGTAGTGCCCAGTATATGGGCTCCTTAGGGTTTTTTGGTTTACTCTGTTTAACTTTAAAAGTCTCTTAGCTCTTGATTTCAAAGGGTATTTTATAAACATCTTCGAATGAACCCTGGCAGTACTCGAGAATGAATTAAGTATTGGTTCGGGTCCGATGATTCGTGATCCTGCCCCTTCTCTGGCCAAGGAGTCGGCTATTTCGTTACCTTCCAGATCAGAGTGGTCAGGTATCCAGAGCAGTTACTTTATTGTTCTTGTTCGAATGACTAAGAGCCTTCTGACAGTTCCATACCGTTTTAAATTTACACCACTAGAAGCCAAGAGTGTTTAGAGCTGCTTGGTTATCTGAGAAAATTTTTATTGATCTGCGTTTGGGATGCATATATTTCAGCCTTCGCACACACAGTTCAATGACGGAAACCTCTTCTTGAAATATAGTTGCATTGGTACCTAGACTTGAGCATTTGCTTGTAGCTATGTACTCCGGATCCTGTTCATTCTGGAGTTTTGGAGCTGTCTGTAAACTAGCAACTGTCTGCCTTTATTAGGTCGACTTTATTCCTATCCCATTCATCTCTTTTCAAAAAACGGATGTTGAAGATCAGCTCGTAGTTGGTCGTGGTAGGTATTTCAGAAAAAGTACTTTCAAAAACAAATTAAGTTCCTCTTCTTGGTAAAAGTTTAAAATATAGAGTGGAATGAAATATAATAACTGAAAATTTTTTTGCTAATTATTATTTACTAACTTTTACAAATCTTATCACAGATAAGTATAACATATATCCTTTCAAACAATTATTTTCCCGGCTATTTGCCAAAACGCTGAAACTTGGATTACAAAAAAAAAAACGCCATGCAAGCAGAAACACGTGTCGGTAGATATTTTAAAGTTTTTAGTGAGTGTTCAACTGGTGAGTACCTTTTGTTTTATTTATTTTTGGTTTTACTAAACAGAATAGTTGAAATTAAAAACAACATTATTGAGTCAGTCGTACTAAACATAATGTGCATATTATCTTTCTTGTAATCCAAGTTTCAGCGTTTTGGCAAATAGCCGGGAAAATAATTGTTTAAAAAGATATATGTTATACTTATCTGTGATAAGATTTGTAAAAGTTATTTAATAATAATTAGCAAAAAATTTTTAGTTATTATTTTTCATTCCACTCTAAAAGTACTTTCTCTGAAATCGTTCAAGGATTTCTACTTTGTCGACGCAATTTCGGATCCCAAAGTACGCTATTCTAGTATTTTAGTGCGCTGCTAAGTAACCGTCATAAAACAGTACGAGAAAGTTACTATCTCGACCTAAGCTGGGAAAGTATCTCCCGTACAGGTTTTATATACAGGGAGTCCCAACCAAAAGTAAGCACCCTGAATAACTTTGGAGATAATTTTTTTTTGAAAAATAGGTGAAACGCGTCGACTTTGTTTCCAAGGGGGACATACTTTAATGTAATACTTGTATACCTATCATCATCCCTCTACCCTACACGGCCACCCCATCAAAAAATTCAAATGGCAAAGGAGGTCGAGTAATACATCTTTTGAAAGGTCTTTCAATTCTTTACATAACTGTGTATTTTTTTAAACTTCTATCGATTTGTTCCTGAGAAATAATTGTTTCATTATTTTAGGTTCAGGAAATAAAAATAAAAGAAGCAGTTTAAACTATCGTACGCATTGTTCAAAATGACATCCACCGACTTCCATACAGTAGTATAATCTGTCTTGAAATTCTGTACGAACATTTCTGAACACATCTGGAGTCAATAAAATTCTCGAACAATTCATTCACGTAACATCTTTCAGAGATGCGGGTTTTGTTGCAAATACCATCAATTTCCAATGTCCCCACAAAAAGAAATCCAAGGGAGTTAAATCGGGTGACCTAGCGGGCCACTACACAGGACCTCTTCTTCCAATCCACCGCTCAGGAAACCGATTATCCAAAAATTGACGGACTGCTATAGCAAAATGTGGGGGTGCCCCATCCTGTTGAAAAAACAGTTCGCCCTCTAAAAGATTATCGTCTTCTTCGAGGATTTGGGTAATCATTAGGTCGATGTTATTTTCTAACAGATCGAGGTACCTTTCGCCATTTAAATTGTCAGAAATAAGAAACGACCCGACAATGTGATCACCTAAGATGCCAGCCCAAACATTTAAAGTCTGAGGCCTTTGGGTATGAGTTTCCATGAATAAATGTGGATTGGTTTCACTCCAATACCTAAAATTGTGCCTGTTTACCTCCCCATTTAACTGAAATATCGATTCATCAGAAAAACACGTATTGTACAGTAGATTGGCATTACCGTTTAATTATTCACTAAAAATCTCACAGAGTTCAAGCCGACGATCGGGATCATCTTCGTTTAATTCGTGTACCAATTTGAATTTATGTGGATGAAATTTGTGGGCCTTTACAATTCGATGAACCCTGCCTCGTGATACACCGGAAGCCTCAGCTACTTTCCTGATCGATTGAGTATTATCCATCTGCAAATGACCCAGAACTGCCACTTCGACTACTTCATTCCTAATCGGTCGCTGAGGTTCATGATTTTTGTTTCCTACAGAACCTGTTTCCATAAATTTTGTCAATAATTATAAAACATACCGAGAACCAACCCTTCGATCTGGATGATTTCTATTGAATATGCGCTCCGTAACTCTAGCAAAATTATCGTTTTTAAAATAAATGCTGACAATTTCTATTCTCTCCTGGAGGGTATAAACAATTTTGAGAACTTACTCTCGTAAAATATATCTGGATTTAAAATTGGTTGTGAACAGATTAATGTTCAAGGACTATCAAATACTTATTAGTCTTTTATTATTCTAAAACTAAACGGACAAGGAAAGTGTTTTTTGTCGAAAAGACTCGTGTTGATTTGAGAGCACTAAAAAATGCAGTTTTTTTTATAAAATTCCAATACCCAGTGCCGCGTATTTTAGATTTTTTAAACGATTTCGATTGTATGTAATCATCAAAAATAAAATTATTTTCCTTAAGAACGAATTGAAAAAAGTTAAAAAAAATACATAGCTATGTAGGGAACTGAAAAACCTTTCAAAAGATGTATCACTCGACCCCCCCTTGCCATTTGAATTTTTTGAAGGAGTGGCCGTGTAGGGTAGAGGGTTGATGATAGGTATACAAGCATTATATTAAAATATGTCCCCTTTGGAAACAAGGTCGACATGTTTCACCAATTTTTCAAAAAAATTTTATCCAAAGTTATTCAGGGTGCTTACTTTTGGTTGGGACACCCTGTATATGTATTTTTGATAGTAAATAAATACACGCAGACAAACCAATTCACATTAAAAATGCATTTCTTAGTTAAAAGTAGAATACTAAATTTAAAGTAACATTTTTTGCAGTTGTTACTAACTCTGGTGGTGTTCCAAACACCTGGACATCATCATCATTGTCCATTTTAAATATTTTTTATTATTTTTTTAACACTTACAAGTATTAAAGCGAAATAAGCACTAATCTGACTTTCATCGTAAAAATAATTAAACAGTGATTGTCAAGGAACCGATTTCATAAGCAATTAGACTAATGAAATAATGTTATGCATTAATGAAAATTCCTTAATTTATAATAATATTGATTGCGATTTCAGAAAAACCAGTACGCGTACCTGGTAGTAAAAGCACATTCCGGACTTCAATGCTTGTGGGCCTCGGCTTAACGCCTTGGCATCGTCGTCCGGGAATGTATTGCTTTTCCTACTAGATACAATGTACTATTGTATAACGTACAGAATTTTTCTCTTGTGCTAGTAATGGATTTTAAGATATTTGCGAGAAATTGTAAAACAGTTTTTCTCTTTACGAAATTATGCTGAAGTGCCTGGATTAATAAAGTACAGTTCCTAGAAACAAAATATGAACGCATCCCTGAATTGGTGTAGAGTATCATAAAATAAATGGACTTAATTAACAACAGGTCGGTATACACATTTTACAATCGAAGCTTAATTTAAAATGATTAATGCAATCGTACTATTGAAACATCAGCTTTCATTTGTTCAAAACAGGATACTAGGTAAAATATAACAGCCCCTTTAACTTTCATTATAATAATTTTTTATTATATTAGAAGATTCATATATATCAGCGAATAAATTTTAAATATATTTATACAATCGAATTGATTTTAAAATATTTTCAATTTATTTTAAAAGAACGATGGGAAAATTCACCGAAATGGGACTTTCACCATTGGAATTATCTCAAAAAACAAGGTTAAGAATGTGCAATCAATGTCGCTCTATATGTTTCAGAAATAGGCAAAGCTCTCCGGATTACAAGTAATTTAGGACACACAGTACATACATGAAATTTAATTTACTTTCTAGAGGCTTCAATTTCAATTTGTAAAAAACCCATTTTGTGACATGGTGAAATTAGGTTTTGCTATATTCTAATATTCAAGCATGATACCTTGAGGCACTACTTTCATTATTAAAATTAAGACGTTTTACAGTTAAAATTTAAGAAGATTGCAAAAATGGTTTGTTCATCCAAGTAATTTCTAGACAATTTGTGAAAATATTGGCAACATATTTTTTTGCTCTTTATCAGGAGGACATGATTACACAGCTCCACAAAAAAATCGAAAAAATGCTTCCTCTGACCAGACCATGTTTATTTGATATTTTTGGGGTCGCTGAATCCTAATCCGAGGTCCATTTAACCCCATCACGTCAGGGTTATTCATAACCTCAAAAAATAGGCCCAAAAACCCAATAATTCCTTGAATCTTTAATCCCTTGATCCTTCAACACAAAAAAACCCATAACCCTATAACCCCTGAACCCCCTTCGCTCCATAACGCTGTAAAAAAGAGACTTGCACGCCTTTGATCCCAGGAATTCGAGTTAAATGAGTTTCGGTGTAAGAAAGAGTTCATCGAAAGTACATAGCCTCTCGTATCTGAACTTCTTACGTTATTTGGGTACTTTGGGTATTAAATTGTCGTGTGTTTGTTATAAGTAATAAGCGATGTTCACTCCGTCGATCGTTTGAAGACAAGCAAGTGAGGTATCACAAACGAAGCAAGGACCAATGAAATTTTCTTTTATTCTTTTTCTTTTTCGTATTCATTGAACTGTTACTATTTTTTATTAGTTGTAACCGGTCTCATTTATTAATTAGTGAGAGGCAAGAAGAACTCATGTTAAAGAAGCACCCCAAACCGTGAGAGGCAAGGGGAACTCACGTTAAAGAACCACCCCAGGGGAACAGAAGCCTACTACGTCCACGCCATTGTTTCCGGGTTAGGCTGAGAGTAGGTTTAGCATAAAATACCATAACCTCACACGGCTACGGTACCAATGAATCACTAGGTTACGCAGTCACAGGATTGGAAGGTCATGAAATTCATCATTTAAGTAGTTAAAATGCACATATGGCTCGTACACACTAAGTTTCGGGGTTTAAAGGTGTGCAAGTTTCTTTCTTACAGCATAATGGGGTTAAAGGGTTATAGGGTTATGGGGTTTAGGGGTTATGGAGTTTAAAAATTAAATGGTTATGGAGTTTTTTGTGCTGAAGGATCAAGGGATTAAAGATTCAAGGGATTTTTGGGTTTTTGGGCCTATTTTTTGAGGTTATGAATAACCCTGACGTGATGGGTTTAAACGGACCTCAGATTCGGGTTCAGCGACCCCAAAAACATCAAATAAACATGGTCTGGTCAGAGGAAGCATTTTTTCGATTTTTTTTGTGGAGCTGTGTTATGATTATGAAGAAAATATGTTTATATTTTACAAATTGTCTAAAAATTACCTGTGGGGTAAACCATGTTTGCAACTTTTTTCTCTAAAAACACTTTCATTTCAGTATTAAGAATCAATCTTTCATTTGGGCACCATGCTCCAATAATAAGATATAATAACTAAATTTTACCAACCATCACAGAGTCTCAGAATTAGCAATCAAATTAAATAATTCCCCATTGTTTCAAAATTTAGAAACTGTCGTTTGAATGAATAGAAAATTTAAACCAAGAAACCTAAAAAACTTTACCGCTTTACTTGCATTTTCATAATAGTGTAGTAACTTCTGTAGTTTCACTATTGAATTAAGTGTTACAAGAGCAATTACAGTGTTGTAAATAAGTAATACAAAGAGATGTAAATACATACAATTAGACTAATGATAATAGTTTAAATGTTCAAAATATTTCCATTGCCGTTGTTGCGGCGAAGTTATGTAGGATATGTCAGAAAACTTTGTACACATTTAAAACACGTAATATAATTTGCCACTCAGATTAAAACTGAAAAAACAAATTAATTACACACTGAACACAATAGATTATTCAAAGCAAACACAAACAAAAAACTATACAACATTCAACTCGTGTTAAATATCGTAAACGAACAGAAATAATAATTAATGAGATAACAGAATAATACCAGTATAATGCTGCAAAATTGGTTTGTTAGAATTCATTAATGATGGTAATTATTTTTACGGTGCAACTATTTCGTTTTAATGATATTATAGCAGAAATGTTTAACATAATATTATCATTAATATTTTTTTTAGATAATTATATTGTTTTGCAATATATTTTTTCTACAACCGAGCGAAAAGTGCAACTTTGCGCTTCCTTTTGGAAGCGCAAAGTTGCACTTTTCGCTTGCGTTGCGTTGCTTTTCCGAGGAGCGAGCGTTTTTTTACTTTGTCGCTCGCCGACCGACAAATTAAACGCTTAGTTACCATGGAAACTATAATAAAGAAACGTCTAGTGTATCTGCGACTTTTGACACAAAAGTAAGCATTGAGGGTATTTGACAGATATATGTTTTCTAGTAAATAAATCAAAAAAGAAGCATAAAATACATTCAAATATACATAAATCACAATTACCACAATTTACCAACTTTAGTTACACAAAGTAATAAAAAAATTAGCTATTTTTATAGTAATCTATCGATTTCGGAAACTCTCATTATACTAAAGGTCGTAGAAATTTATATTTGGTAAATAATTCGCAGTATCTATAAATCACACTGGTGCCCAAATTATTGCGTAAAATAAAATACAAACTACAAACTTTAGATATGGAAAACAATTCAAAAAATTGATTGGTAGTACCTCATCTTTTATTTTTTAACAATTTTGTGCTACTAAAGGTGGTAGAAATAGTTATTTTTACCAATTCAATGAACTTATAAAGCTTTCGCATAGCACAGACGAATATTATGTTTTGGAAATAACAAGCCATGCTTGCCGCTGCTGTTAGCAAAAATAAACAAATAATTATTTGATGTGTCAAAACGTTCATAAAACAGCTATTTGTGTCAAATAAATTTATTCTTATAATTATCAGATAATGGAAAGTTTTGAAAAGTATAAATTATGTGATACTTGTAAAGAATTGTGCCATGTTCAAATACGCCATTCCAGTTTAATTTACTTAACTGCCCTAATTGAAATCTGCGACCAAGACATGTCAAAGGATGGTTTGTTTAAGAAGATTCAAAGATGTCTACTACAAATGTCGACCAAACATAATTATTTTCCCAGAAGAAGACTGAATACAATCGTTTCAAAGTATTACATATCTGTCATCAAACACATTTAATACCCTTTAATTCTTCGCCTTGCTTTTCACCACTAAAGAAGTGTTAGAAGAATTCCAAAAACATTTAGATTTTGTTATACATAGATATAAATCATAACATAACAGTATTTAAATATATAATTAATAGGTACTAAAGCAATTTTTTATCTTATTTTTCAGTAAATACCATTTTAACAAACATTTCTACAAAAACATGTGTAGCGCAAATTGATGCTCACGTTTTGAAATCTGAACTGTCAAATTTGAGGTTATCAATAATTATTAATTTTTACCAAACATTTTTATAAAAACACCGGTTGTAGAAAAAATCCTGTGTGTAATTAGAGCGTAAAGTGACATTACCGCTCTCGCGAGATAACCGCTCTCCGCTACGCGTCGCACATCAAACTTCTCGCTCTGAGCGACAATATATCACTTTGCGCTCTTAATACACAAATAGCTATTCTTAACTTATATAAAACAAGCAAATAATTTCACCTGTGCTCAGAGGGGTTGTTGAAATTCAAAGGGTGAAGCTAGGTAACCTTGCACATTTGTGGTTTATCAGTAACTGGAGGTACTGCTAGATACTAAACAATTAATTCAACTATTGAAATTGACCAAAATTAGTCTTACACTATATTGTATTCTTATAGCAGAATTAATTATCGACCTTTTAACCATTAAGTGTGGTGTTTTCTTGGAAAATTTTTCAATTTATAGTCTTTTACAATATTTTAGAAGCATGTTTTGCACTTTTTGGTAATCTGTTTGGAAAAATGTATTTTTTTTCTATGGGGATGACATAGGGATGGTATCTCAGAACAGATTAGAATATATAATACATGTGTTTTTCACACATAAAAATATTATAATAAGTTGAAATGATTAAATTCGAGAACGGAGAACATAAACAAATAGATAAATTTGAGTTAAACCAAATCTTGACTCTTCGCAAAGTTGGAAGGATGTTTCTGCTAAAACTACGCTAACTAGAATGGTGGCGAAACTAACGAGTAGAAAACAAATCACTGAAAATTCTCCTTGTGGCATTGGACAATAACTTCCAGAAGCTTACAGTCCGAAACAGATTCGATAACAGACAATGGTGTTGACTCACAATAGTTCTCCACCTTTCGGAAATCTCGGGAGGGAGGGGGCAATTATACTCTGTGTGCCCCGCTGGATCCGCCACTGTGATGAGTTATTTCTTTATAATGATTCCAGTTAGTAACAATTGAATTTTTATCATCTAAAACGTTATATATTTCATTAAAAATGAAAAATAATATTATATGTTTTTGTATAATTTATTAGCTAATTAAAAAGTAAAAATAATAAATAGCTCGTATGAATTTTAAAGACTTCAAATATGCGCACTACTACTACTTAACCTACATCATAAATGCAACGTTGCCACGTCTGCCTCTCGTCTTTCCTTCCCATTAAAATTTGTGAAACGTGATTTTTTGGATCATCGTAATTTCAATACCCAACGGTCACCAGATTACATTCCCGAGTTTGAGGCTAATAATTACTATTGTATTGAACTAATTTTGCTAGAGTTTCTCCTCTCCATTTACGCCATGTTAAACGCCGATAAAAACTGTAATCTTTAAATTAAAATATCTCTCAAACGAAATGGACAATTATGCTCAGTTAAAACCAGCTATATCCAGAGTGGCTGTTAATTACCAAACAGATGCATATTAATTATTACGTCTTTACCTTTGCAAACAATTTATCGCTGCGAAGTATATTCTCATTGGGAATTCTTGTTCTGCAGAAATAGATAAATAATAACAATTATTTTATGGTTTAAAAGTTTTATTCGTTCGGTAACTTTACCAAGAGGGGGATCGCAATGATATTGAAGTTGACTGTTCCCAAAGAGTCATGAAAATCTTGAGTTTTATTATTTAGACTGAACCACCCTAATTGAGATCTTAGAACAATTTTAAGAGCGATTTACAAACCTATGCTGATCATCTTATGATGACGCTGCCTTATATTTCCAAAACATGTCGATAATCCAGTAGTGAATGTCAAGTAAGACTCAAAAATCAATACCATGCATTTGATGCTTTTTGGTGGTATGAGTAAAGAATATCTCTGTTTTTTTTTTAATTTTTACCATTTTTTTTTGGTTTTTCTTTACACTTCTTTAATCCTGTAGTAACATAAGTGTTCTTTATTTCTTTATGTGGCTATAAAGAAATAAAAATTCAGTAAACATTAAACTAGACCATTTTTATAAATCACATATTTTTGCATACGAATTAAGTCATTTTAATGAATGCTTTAATGTTTTTATTTACTTTACTTTTTCTTTTTAGGAACGTTATACACCACTATCCGATATTTTTTAATTTGTAAGTTCCGCTTGATATAATAATCACTGCAATCGCATTGCAATTGCACTTGAATTGAAGATATTTTACGCTTTTGTTTCTTTGCAATTCTGTTATAGCTTTCATTTCTTTCATTTGAATATAATCCACGCCCCCTTAGTTTTATCATACTATCGCCTAAATAATTAAAACCACCAATTAATGTTGAGGAGGACCTTTTTAAATAATCTTGGTGATGAATGGAAAATAACACGACATTTATGCATAACAAGAATCAACATAATATATTCAATAATTCGATGTTGTCCGAAATAAACTGGTAAAATTAATTACATACTTGTAATCTTTGAATCATAAAAGAGAGAGAACAGGCTCTAAAATTTGTTCGATCCGTCAACTGTAAACCCAATCGATTTTGAATTTTAGTCGCCTTTAAAATTTAAGTGGCCTTTAAAATTTTGCCGCCACTCAAATTTTGTCGCCCTAGGCCCCGGCCTCGCGGGCCTAAGCCTAAATTCGCTCCTGATTATTTAGTAAATTTAGTAAATCTTCTACGAGATATTACATAGTCAATAAAATCAATCCGATAACCTAGACCCCCAAGAGGACTCCAATAAACTAATAGCGAAAGCATGCCTGTCGTTTATAAGCAAACAACGTATAAACTTCTACGTAAATACAAAACATGGACCGCATTTAAAGCCGAAAAGAAATTTGCCATCATTGCCGCTACCAAAATTTGTATATAAATTCAAGATGTAATGAGACTTCAATAAACCATACATAGGACAGACCAATTGGAAGATAAATGTAAGAATAGAATACCACACAATTACAAACTACAATAATTAGACACCGAACAATTTCCGTGCGTCCAGGACCGGCACATGTGATAAGAGACAATAACAATCACTTGTGCAGAACAATTAATTAAGCTACATACGAGTGTCTTAACTTTTCATGAAATTTCCATTAATATAGATTGCAAGGCATCGGCAAGACAAGTTACACGAATTATATTGGGATACTTGGTTCGTAAAAGCCTGGCATCATTACACAAACACTGGGCCCCATGATAAATGTAACAAGATATGTAATGGACAACAAATTGTCAATTTTTATAAATTGACTTATAAAACACCCTAATAATAACACTAATTCAACTCATTTTTGATGCATCATAATTTTGCACCAAGCAGGACTGATTCCTGAAGTGCCATTCCACAATTCGAAACTTTTTTGTCCATTACACTTTGTTACACAGTGTATATGCCACTGCGACCGATACATACAGTAAAACTTTTTCACTTTAAACACTTATACTACACAAAGTATTGGTTTGCAACACACGTTTACTACATTTTAACAATGAAGATTTACTTTGAATAGCACTTAAAATACGCATAATAACATCAATGATTTTATGTTCCTTAAAGTCCATGACCTCATCAACACAAATCCCCACGTACTGCGTTCTTCGTGATATTGTCGACAAAGTTATTACTATTTATTTTTATCCTCGCGCCAGCTATCTACACACTCCTACGTCTGTCGACAAACTGGTTGTGAATAGAAAATAGGGAATATGGTCTAGATCTCGTTGCGCACATATAGACTAGGAAGCTGGTCCCCGGATTCACGGAAAATTTCTAGTGATCAGCAATAATACAAAACCAGTCAAGGAAAACCATAGAAATAGAAAGTAAATGTTAACAAACGAGAGGATATCTACTTGAAAACTAGAGTTAAACTGATATGTAACTGGCAACAAACAATTTAGAAACAAAATCACAAGAGATATAGTAGAATTGTGAAGGAAAAAGTTATACAATACCACAAATCTGGAACAGCAGTCGAAACTGCACAGCATACCGTAACATAGTGTATAGATAAGAAATGGCCATAGCCACACAAACGCAAATTCCAAAAGAACTTCTAGAGTAGTGTTTCCCAACAAGTTTTGGGTTGTCCATAAAATACAGGTTTAGATCTCGCGATTTTTTAAAAATCTTATAAGGGTTCCGCAATAAAATGAGTTTGGGAACCACTGCTCCAGGGCTAAGTGTCAAATGTGCTGTTCTATGAAAGAAAACAGATTAAATAGAAGGGTACCAAAAGAAATGACTCAACCAGCAGCGTCCATCGACCAGGACCGAAAGAGATCTGATAAGTCGCACACTGCCTAATCATCTCCAGACGATGTCAACTTGGTTGGCGAAATCACGTTGAGTGCAGTATATGGCGTATTGAAGTTTTATAGAAAATCATATTAGAGTTAGCTTCACATCAAAGGTTCTAATCCACTTCAGGATGAAGAACGTTGCTGATTTTACTGTCTGCCGACTCCGGGGTTGAAATCTCGTCTTCCGTACTGACAAAGTCATTAGTAGAGCTTCGGCTTGGGATTTGTGGGTTTAATTTGTGTGGTACATGTTTTAAGTTTTATGTTTTTTATGGTTACCCTCATAACTCGTCACGTTATATTGCATAATTCTGTTCAATTTAAAATTGCTAAATTGGTTCAAGAACTGTACATTTTTTAAATTTTTGTCGGAGAAGCACTCGCCAACGCTGGTTTTACTAGTATACTTCAAAGCGAATAATTGTGTTTTTTTTATGGGCATATAAAAAATTCAAAGCTTTTTACAACTGTATTAAATTAATATTAAAAATAGAAGTTAATTAAGTACACAAGCCAACGGGCAAACGAACATTTCATTACTTTAAGGACAAGGCGTGTAAATCCTCAAAGAACGTAAACTCTTCAGTTTTCTTTAAGCTGTTCACATTAACAAAACAAAATGAATAACGTTATAGTAATTCATCATTCTATTTTTAACTTTCAACTCAATTTACTTGAGTCACGAAAAAGTACTTGCTTTCTCAAATAGTCTGCTTAAATTTAACCCGGTATCTCTGTTTTAGTCCTTAGATAGTTTTGCATAAATTTCTACTAAAAATTTATAATATTCATTGCATGTATACGAACATTATTCAATATTCATGCTGTTACATATTATGCAACTATCTGATTTGCATAATTTACAAGGTGAATATAAACATAAAATAATGCTAATATTTAAGGTATGTTATTTGCGTTGTATAACCTAATCAAAGCATAACCCTAGTAACAGGAAGCATGAAATTGAAAATTAAATTGTGTTTACAATAAACTTATCCCAGTAGGAAATAATTCATAGACATGTAAAAACTGTTAAATATTGAAATCATTAAATGCTGCAACCAATAATTGAGGAGAGTTCATTCAAAAAGGGACGTGTCCACATTTTTTCAAAAAACGTTTTACATTATTTTTTGGCAACTGAAGCTGCACTTCTCTCTAATTACTTCGTTCAAATCTTTTCAAAATAAAACACGTCCTGGTAAAATTTCCATATGAAAGTACTGTGATTGGTCAAAAGAAGACATGTCCATAGTCCATGGTTGGAACAAAGATTGTGGAAAATCCAATTTCAAGTGAGAAAAAACAAAATGTTAAGACAATTTAATAATGAAGAAATTAAGTGGCAGACTCTTCCTGACAGAGTTTTTTAAACGAATTTTAGAAGTTGCAGATGGAACAGAACAGGAAATTGAAACATGCAATTGCCTAGAAAATGCAAATACACATTTGATATACACAATGGCTTATTATTTTGTCGGTTTTTAAATTTAATTAATTAATTTAATACGTAAACACAGATTTAGAATAATTACACAGGCCTGCAAAATAAAACTTATGATGGGGGGGTTTCTATATTTTAATGTAATTCTGTATGACTGTTTCATGTCGAATCCAAAAATGACTTGCATTTTGCTTATCACGCAAGGTTTTTTCACAAAGTAATAATACATGAACGGTTTTCTAATAATATGTATTAAAATAATGCATTACAGTAAAACACTTCTCATTTTTAATTACAAAATTTAAATCAAAATTTACAAGTACCTACAAGAAAATAATATTACAAAAAGTTGTTAACATTTTTACATGTCTCTTTGCGAATGAAAAGGCTTTCTTTTACTTTCAAAATGAACGCTTAGTTGAAGCCCGTTAATGTGAAGTTTCACCTTCAGAAGATTCTCTCTTTAAACACCAACAATAGTCAGCCATCATAGCGACGTTCCATCTTCCTTGATATCTCATCTCCATCTGTTTAATGTCCTGGTGAAATCTGTCACCTTGTTCTTCACTCACCGCCCCGCGATTTTCTGGAAAATAGTCAAGATGGGAATGAGGAACATGAAGTTTTAAACTCATATTGCACCCCAATGTTTTATAATTTTCTAACATATCGTTGACTATATTCTTGAAATCAGGATCTCTGTTATTACCTAAGAAACTTTTGAACTACATTTTTGAAGCCAACCCATGCAGCCTTTTCGTTATCATTCATTGTTGAGTCAAACACTCTGTCTTTCATTAACTCTCTAATTTGTGGCCCAACAATAATACATTCCTTAAGCTTGGCTTCTGATAAACTAGGAAACTTTGAACATAAATACTTGGAAGCAGTTACAGTTTTTGTCGAGAGCTTTAACAAATTACTTCATTAGCCCCAACTTAATGTGTAACGGAGGCAGAAGAACTTTTTTCAGATAGACCAAACTTTCTTGTACAATATTTTTTGAACCAGGTAGTAAATTAATTCTACGTGGCCATTCTTTCTTTATGCCAATGTTCACCTCGTGCTCTACTATCTCATTCGCATACGAAACAGGGCATTTTAGTATAGCCAGACTGTTGGCCTAAGAGCATACCTAAGATTTTTAAATCTCCACATAACATCCAGTTGTGGTCAGCGTATTTCACCTTTTCAAGTAGAAGTTTCAAATCTTCATATCTTTTTTTAAATGTACAGAGTGTGCAACCGGGACTGATGCGTATATATTACCATTATGCAACAATACACCCTTTAAACTCCTTTTAGATGAGTCTATGAACAACCTCCAGTCATTTGGTTGATAAATGGATGCTCCTAACTTGCTAACCAATCCTGGAACTTTATGGCAGTAAACAAGGGATCCCTCTTGATCAAAGTATTCTAAAATTCAGTTTCCACATTTTCTATACCATGAGAATGTCGTTCCTGGAGGAAGTAAATTCTTTTCACTCAGTTTAGATCCCAAAAGTTCAGCAGACTCTTTTGAAAGTCCTAAGTCACGAATTAAATCGTTTAGTTCATTCTGAGTAAAAAGCCGAGGCTGAGTACTTGAGTAAAGCTGTAGTAAGAAAAGTCTTCATCCGAATCTTCAATTTCTAATTGCGAATCAGAATCAGACGACAAAAGAGTTTAATTCTCTGGTATAGCAGGTACAGGTACATCTAGCCCATGCGCTACTGGCCTTATTGCTGATGGAAGGTTCGGATAAAATATTTTTTTCTTACTTTTAAGGCCACTTCGTTCCCCCAAGCAAAAGTAACAATCTTCTGCATGATTGCTGGGTTCCCGACACACCACTTGGTTGCCGAAAGGTAAGGATTTCTATTTATTTTTTATTGGTCTCCAAGCTTTACACCAAAATACGCATGATAACTTCTTTTCACGAATTTCTTTGTATTTTTTTTAACTGTATATGAACCACAAATGTAACAAAACACATCGGCCCTATTTTTACAATGTCTTGAGGACATGACAAATATTTAATAACTTTATCACGCTATTATATACTATAAGCACACGTTCAACCACAGTTAACTTACTACTGACTGATGTATGTGCTTTTCGAATATTATGTGTATATTCTGGTTCTAACTAGAAACATCTAGATTAAAAGGCAGTGGTCCTTAACAATTTTATTTTAAAAAGATATGTATTAATTACTAATAATGTCGTTATGTATGTTTAGAGTAAGTAGTGCAATGATACACGAAAACTAATAATACTGCAGAGTTCAGAATGACTTACTTACTCTAAAAATATAAAAATTGTAGACCCCTAAAACCATGCAGGCCTGTGTTATTTACCCCAGCTTCGTTCAGACAAAACAGGACAGAGATATTAAGTTAAAGCAGAACCAGACATGTCCAAAACGATTTTCAATTTTATTTTTAAATATTAAACTATATTAAAATTTTTTTATTGTAGTGGGTTTTTAAGTGGTAGATAAATTATATTTTAACACATTTAGAAATATATTTTTACAGGCTTCAATATCAAACGGTTTTTACGTTTTTCTCAAAATCTATTAAAATGCACATGTCCCTTTTTGAATGAACGCTTCTCAATTGCTGATTAGTATTTTATTTAAAATCTCATATTTATTTTAAAAACATATTATGTAAAAATTTATTGCAAGTTACCTATTAATATTGTACTAGAAGATATAATATAAACACTAATCCATCAGGTATCGAAACTATAAGTCAAAATCATTGATATTATTTTCCGAGTTCTTCTCAATGGTCTTGTGTGTGCAGCAAAATGTATCTACAAAAGTTCATGATTTAATATTTTTGTTCTCATAAAACATTTAAGACACATTTTCAATGCTTTTTGTTCTTGGAATAAACACAACTATTTATATCTTAAATTTTTTGGTAGGGTCCAAATTTTCCAAACCAACTAACTAGTGACTCCTTTAATCGATTACTTTACTGAATTTTTGTACATCGAAAGAGAAATTCCGCGAATGGTGTTTCAATTTGCACTAAATCTCTGAATAAGGATTGATGCAATCAACTTCCTTCCCTTGCTTTAAAAATATCTCAACACAGCAATCGTCAGCTTCAACGAGTGAACATTCTGCAACAAAATTTATTTTTTGTCAAAATCTTATGTTTTTCCAAGTATGTATTTGATAAACAAACCAAAAAACAATATTCTGATGAATCTGGGTCAATTTTTTGAAGTTTATAAGCTATTATAAATATTTCAAATTTAAAGGAGAACAATTGGTGGAAATTTAAAAAATGTACTGAAATGTCTGCACAAGAAATTTTCTGTTTTTTTTTTGTTGACAAATTTACTATTCGAAACGTGATATGAAACAAGGAACTATTTTGTAATTCGATGATCCCTATTAACCTTAAAAAATTCTAAACTACAAACTTATGTTTACAAGTAGTGATATGCCTGTTTCTACTTCGATCACGTTTTGATAATCAGTTAAGGTACAAAACTAACGTTTCCGTTTTCAAAGGATATCCAAAATAGATTATCCTCTAGATATACAATACTGGAATCTGAATATAGAACAGATTTCTCAGAGTTGTCATAGTAATACTGGCATTATAAAAGGGTATCTCAAGGACATAGAGAACTGCCTCTTAAGGCGCCACGTGTACATGTTAGATATTTCCTAGACAAATTTGAGATTATTTTGAGAATATTCTTGAGCGAAGATTTATCTTCTTAGGATATATTCAGTTGATACATTTTTACTATGTCTACAAGAAATTTCACAAACAAAAAATCATTAAGAAGTGAATAAATTACATTAGTATCCTCACAGAAAACACATTATTTATTTATTGTTTGTTGTTTTACAATAGTTTTTATTTTGATAAAATCTGACTTCCAAACAGAATTTTGTATTTTAACGCATCACTTACAATTTTACTAAATCTTTTAAAGACATTGTCAACAAAAACCACAAAAATTAAACTATTACAAAACGGTCTTGTTAACTTATTTAAATTTCATTCTATTTATGTTCGTCAATGCTCGAAACGCAACTCCGCATAATTTTGTTCGATTTTGAAACATCTTTCGAACGCCATAATCGATCACAAACAAGTTTCAGTCCCTGAAAGCTCATTTCATTCGGTATCTTACTATCAAATTTGTTGTACTTAAAAATGTAAAAATTGTAAATAAAAGTCAATGTGGTGAGAAACAAAACTGCAAAATTCCGTGCTTCCATTGGAAGAATAAATTTTTATTTCATTCCTGATGACAAAATGTTGAAGTCTGGTGAGTTATCTCGAAATGTTTCTGAAATTTTTCAAATTACAACACTGGATCTAATACGATTTTTACTAAAAACATTGTATTTCACTGATGTTCAATTGGTTTCAAATCAAAATCACTGAAATTTTGTCTTGTACGTTTTTCGAAAAAGTCAAAATACACTAGGAGGTCTTTTATTATGTACATGAGGGTGCTCCTTGTCATAATTAAAAAAAGATTCAAACAGATCGCACCAAAATTTAGTATCTATATTATGGACTAATTATCAATGTTTAGTTGGACCACTTTTCACTAGCCTCAGAGTTATAGGTCTACGTGGATTACTCCGGACCGAATTGCTAATGAAACTCTTAGGAATAGCTTCCAATTCTTCGAAAATCTCGTTCGCCAAATAATCCCAATTCCATAAAAAAAAATAGTATTAAGATTCGAAAAATTCTAAGAAAGACTCGTTAGTCTCAGAAGTTTTCCGTTAGGAATAAAATTAAAAATGTGTATTCTTCCATCGGAGGCATTTTGAAATTCTGGAAATTTTGCGCAGTTTCGTATTTTACTTTAGGGTTTTTTAAGAAAGCAAATGTGATAGTAAGCTATCGAATGAAATGAGCTTTCACGAACTGAAAATATTTAGTAATCATTTGTGCGGAGTTACATTTTTTGTGTTGACCAATGTAGTAATATTCTTTTCTATAGAAAAACAAAAACCTATAAGCTTTAACCGCTACTGAAATTACTTGCAGGAATGCAGCTGAAGCTTTATCAATGCAACAGGTTATCTACAACCAGCTTAATATTAACATAATTTATTATTGATTGAAGATGACGTTACTTGTGAAAATACATTTTGAAATTAAATAATTACAAAACACTGTTTTTAACTTCTCTAATTTTCACTTTTATTTTTAACTTTACGACTGGTTTCATCCTATTCGGACATTTTCAAGTAACTAAAAATACAGACTTTATAACATAAAATGAGCAGCAAATAAGTTTATGGTTGTTTTTTCTGTATACAGATGTTGTCTTAAAAGAATAGCGGGTGAAGTTGTAAATTTACATATTGAGTTGAATTTTTATCTTAATAGTAATAAGTTTACTGAACTAAATTTAATTATTTATATCTATCTGATTTGATTAATATCTTGTAAATTTTATTTTTATTCAACTTATTTATTTCCATAGCTTCTAGTAATTTAAGTTTTTTACTTTTTTCACAAATATGTAATATTTTTGGCATATGATTATTAGTATGGCCTGAAGCTACTAAATGTTTATAAAAGTAGGAATAATGTTTTTGTGTGTGAATATGCACCCTATATCTTACATCAAATGATCTACCTGTTTGACCTATATATGCTGTATTACATTCTGGACAATCTAACCGATATGCCCCACACATTTTTAAATTTCAGTTTTTTTGCTTTGTACAAAAGTCCGGCTACATTTTTGTTCGATCTGAATGATGTTTTTATATTAAATTTTGAAAAAGTAAAAATTAGACAAGTAAAAAACAGTGAATACGACTTACAGGAAACAACTACTCAACAGGCAAAAGCCCCGACCTGAATTGAATTAAACCTGCAAGTCTTGTTTGGTAGTTAAAATCATTTGTCAATTGCTCACTAGACATAGACCGGTTTCGAACTTGTTATGTTCTCGTCAGTACGCCATAAGTAATGGAAATGTATGCCGTAAGTAATGGAATGTCTTTTCCATTACTTATGGCATACTGACTAGAACATAACAAGTTCGAAACCGGTCTATGTCTGGTAATGAATTGACAAATGATTTTAGCTACCAAACAAGACTTGCAGGTTTAATTCAATACAGGTCGGAGCTTTTGTTCGCTGAGTAGTTGTTTCCTGTAAATCTTATTCAGAATGTAGTTTAGCCACCAGGGTTAGAGGTCACAGCTCTTAGTACCTGCTTTGCAGGTCGCTATCAGTCACTAAGACATTAATGATGTCTGACAGGTAGTAACACTGACGACCAGAGGGATACACTTATCACTAACTATGTCTAAGTAAAAAACAGTGTTTTGTAATTTTTTAATTTCATAATTTATTATTTTTCTACTTATCTCATTTAATGTAACCGAAAATATTTATTTTCTAGGCCAGCAACGAAGTCACCTACGCAGAATTATCTCTAGCACGACCGAATTCTCTTGAGGCTGTCAAAAATGGCGGCAACCAATACGGCACACTGCCGTTACACAACCGAGAGGACCCCACCATTTACGCTCAGATAGATCATAATAGAAGGCCACCACCGATCCCAGTTAAAACGTCCCCGATGATCTCACCAGTGTCATCTATTTTTCCTACTAACAAACAGGGGCTGTATCACAGAGAGGTCGTCACTGTGCGGACACCCTTAATGGGTTGCCAACAAGAAAGTTGTGTATAAAGCGTCAAGGGATTATTGTAAATAGTGTGTGGACTTGCGATTTAGTGTGTAAAGATATCCCAATAGTATTTATTGACCTAAGCTACAAAACAGCAGTAACATGTTCGGGGTTTCTTGGCCTTATACAGGCTGTCGCTAAGTTTGCTCCTCACCGGATAGGGGGTATATTCTGTAAATAAAAATAAGGCTAATTTTAAAAATAGCTTCTTAATGGAGCTACGTTCTATTCTTTAGCCTTTAGACTTTTCCATGCTACGTTAGAATTTTTTTTGAAAAGAAATCTCTAGATATTTTTAATTGATGAATTTTTTAAATAACAAGTAACTATTGCTCAGTACTTACTAGAACACATTTTTTTCATGGTTTTTAACTTTTTCGAGCATATCCAATAATTCATATGAAACGTTTAGTGGCTTAGGTCTATCACCTTATCTTCTTTTGTCATATATTTACATATCTTTAATACATATGATGTAATTTATTATTACGTAACGCAAAGCTAGGGCCCAAATTTAAGTTTATTTTGTAGTACTAGTAACAGAATTATACGTATTAAAGAGTGAAAATTAAATATTTTATGATATCTGTAAGGAGCATTACGATCTCTAAAATCCTTTACCCACCTCTACGTCACGGACGAGTTTCATTATTTTATACATAACTAACTTTTATATGGATGTACTATATTAAATTTACATTTTTGACAACTTTGGGGTGTTTACTTTTGTAAATAATATTTTGAAAATGCATTTCATTTTCACTAAAACGAAATGAAAGCTGAACACCCTGTATACATTTCGATTTTAAAAGTTTAAAATAATTGTACTGAAAATATTGGGTAAAAGTTTTAAAGTTTTTCCATATTGTGACTTGTTATTTTTATTGTCTAATTGTAAAATGGATAGTCAACACACGTAAACTACTTACTTTTTCTGTGGTAGTACAGGAAATTTTTAAGTAAGTAAGAGCAGTAATTTACTTAAAATTTAATTTTAACCCATGCGCTCGATCTGTATCATCCTAGCAAAATTCTCATTTGATACGAATATGGCTTTGCTGTGAGACAATTAGAATTCTATGAATGTTTTTTACTCATTCCTATGCGTAACTGTAATATAAACAAATATGAGAAAAATTGTATATAGTAATTTGATATGAAAAAATATCAAATTACATGTGGTGTTCTCAGGACCATCATCTGATTTTTTTTAAATGTCTGCTTGATTTATATTTGATTGTATTTTATATTGTGGTTTTAAAAATACACCTAATATAATACATACTTAAAAGATTTTAAAAAAAATATGAATTATTGTTATTATTCTTTTTTATTATCAGACCAACCGGTTTATCCGACTGCTCACGGAATTTTAAAAGAAAAAAAGTGTGATGTTTACAGTGCTTCTTCATAAACTACGTTGACGGTTTCAGTTGAGGCAAAGATATACAATTTACATGTATCTTCCACATATAAGAACGGGTCAAAGTAGGTATAGGTTATTTGTTTTTATATAATTTTCTTTTCAGAAAAAAAATGCTGTCGATATACAAAATCGTCAAATCTCTGGAAATTTGGTAAACTTGGCAACGCTGCATTATTTTAATATAACTTTTAGAACGCACCAAATTTAATTTTGTAATAATTGAAAATGGAATTTTAGAAAAATAATGCCATATTTTTTATATTTAACGACCCAAAAACCCCACAAACACTAACCTAATTTCTAATTTAAAATGTTTTTTAAGGATTGACTGCCATATTGATTTCGCCGTTTTTTTTTTTCTGAAAAACATCATTTTAAGAATCTTCCTGAGCTTATCCAAAATACACTTGATATTTTCATAAGTATTTTCTGGGGGATGATAATCATTCTCTTCATATTTAATTAATCTTAAGTTTTTAAAGAAAGGGTATGAAAATACATGTCTACTGCATAAATCCACCAGACCAGTGGCATCTGGTGGATTTAGGTTAGGTATGTCATATCTCAATATTGGAGTATGGAATCCAACCAATACTACCCTGTAGATAGTCGATGCCTCTATAAATAATATTACAGGTAATTATTTCATTAAATTAAAAGTTTACGGTAGAAGCCTTATTCATATCCATGAGGTGCATTCTTATATTAAATATGATTTGAACGAAACAACTACTCAGTGGGCAAATACCCCGACCTGCATTGGATTATACCCTCAAATCATGATAGATCGGTAGCCAATATCAGTCAATCATTCAATTCAATTCAATCATTCAATATCACGATGCAATATCACAATGCATTCTTATGCAAATACTTAAAAAAGGTATTTTTTATGGAAATTACTTCTCTACTCGTATGTTCTATTTTACATGTTAAATAAGCGAAATTTTTATACTCAGTATATGTGATATATAAGGTAATTAAATAAATTTTTAGGTCTAACAAATTTAAAGAATCTATTTCATAATCTAATACATTTATAAGAAAAACTACGGACAATATGTTTTTGAGGATACTAATCAATTTTTTATTAACTTGCCATATGGTATGGACATATCCAGAAACATTTAGGTAATAGATAAATATATTTATGTATATAATTGCATATCTATCATTGCATTCTTTCACAATACAATTTGTTTTTAGATGTATATAACTAGGTATTCCATATCCATATATTTTCACTTGACACTTTAAGAATGTATTTTCATGTGTTGTTTTCTAGTCAAATTAATTAAATTTTACCAAATTTTACTTGTAACAATAATAGTGTAAATGTTAATAACTAAAATTTTTGTATGCAAATATGTAATTTTTTATATATAGACTGAATGATGAAGGAAAATAATATACTAGGTGAACTGAAATGGCAAGAGTAGGAGAATAGGATGTCTGGTAGCACAAATTTGTACAAAATGTAAATACACAATTTTAAATATTGTTATCTTTATGAATGTGATCATAATTTACTTCTATGAAGAAGAAATCGTATGATAAAATCATTGAATTATTCTATAAATTATATAATGAGTCGTTTAATGTTTAAAATTTACCATTATGTCTCTATAAGACGATATGTAACTATTGTAAACATGAATATCATCACAATAAAGTGTTTATGCTATGTATTAATTTATTTTTCAATCACTCATGGCGCCTGCTTGCGAAGCAAACAAACTGGAATATTTCTGACACCCAAATGGACTTCATTTGCAATGTTGCCAACAGGATTTTTAAATTTCCCCGCGGTAAATTTTAAAAATACCCGATTTTACCCGATCCATTACTTTAAATTTCCCGAATATTTACCTAAGGTTTAAAATGAAGTGAAAATAAAGCTAAAAATTGGAGTGTTTTATTTTTATTTCTTTTGCCATACAATACCCAAGCAACATTTTACCAACTACCAACTACTTTTTCACTAATTCCGACGTCAGAATTATTACAAATAGTAGTCGAGTAATAACTTAAATTTTATATTTGTAATACGACGTCGAACCAAATATTCTGTCGACCTCGCAAACCTACTGCTTAAATCTGGCCGATTTATCAACGTTGATTTGCCGTTGAAAAGCGACTTAATAAGGTTTGATATGTTTTCAAGTCATTATCCAACGTTGATGAGACGTTGACAACTGACTAAAATAGGTATGGTTATATTTTGATTAACTTACCAACGTTGGTTAGACGTTGACAGCTGACTAAAATAGGTATGGTTAAATTTTGAGTAAACTACCAACGTTGGGTAGACGTTGGTGACTAACTGAATAGGTCAAGTTTGTTATGGAACACTTGCCAACGTTGGTTAGACGTTGGTTAGTGGCTTAATAGGTTTGGTTCTTTTTAGTTATTAACCAACGTTGGTTAGACGTTAATGACTAACTTAAGTAGCTCCGATTAATTTTTCGGTAATACACCTACTTCGGTATAACGTTGGTAGCCGACTTGATAAGTAGCTACATTCATCCCAAGTAACATTTTACCGACTACCGACTACTTTTTTGCTAATTATAAGGTCAGAATTATTACAAATAATAGTCAAGTAACGTCTTAAATTTTATAATTATGATACAACGTCGGAGCAACGTAACTTGAACCTCGCAAACCTACTATTTACATCTAGCACATTTACCAACGTTCGTTTAATGTCAGAAATTTACTTAATACGTTGAGTTTGTTTTTAGATTATTATCCAACGTTGATTAGACGTTAGTAACTGATTAAGTAGATTTAGGTAGTTTTTGGGTAACATTCCAACGTTGGTTAGACGTTGCTGACTGACGTAGTCGTCTAACAACGTCGGCTGGACTTTGATGTTAGGCTTTTGGGCCTTGGTCTAAAATAACCTCAAAATTAATGTCGATAATTCAGGTATTGGTAGATATTTAGTAAAGAATTATACACCAACTGCAACAGATGGTCGACATTATCGCGACTGTTTGGAATGAACGTTAGTGTTAGTGTAGATTTCTGCACCAAAGCCTACTAAAAGTTGGTGCAGGTAAAATTATTTAACCGTGACGTCGCTGTTAGTAAAAATAGTTGCACTTATTCTCGCCTTTGCCATGTTTTCAGGTTCCACGGAAGGAAATAATAGGCGGCCATGTTGATTATGTGTACAATTATTTTAAATACACAAAATTTGCCTCTTTTTTCAAATAAAGTAAGCAAGAAAGTTTTTACTTGTTCGTAAAATTAATTAAGCAATATTTCAATTGCGCTTTCTTTGGAAAGGGAAAATATTTTTTTGAAAGTAAAAAAATAAAAATAGTATTTTTGTTTTTAAAATGAACATTATTCTTATGGGTTCACTATATTTTTCGACCTACTTTATATATATGTATCAATAAAATTTCCTTCGTTTCAGTTTTTACCCCACCAGATTTATTAAAATTTTATTCGAAGTATTTTGTATATAATACGTACTCAATGATAAACACGCCTTATCCATTTTATATAAATAGATAGGTACGACAAATAGAATAATATACAAAATTGCTTAGTTTCACTACCTACACCCGACTTTTTGTAGGTCAGATTAAGGGCAAGTTTTAAATAAGGTTGGTAATAACCTGGCAACCAACTTAAGCCGACGTAAAATTTGGTGAACATTTGGTCGGTAATCACAACGACTAAAGTCGGTCCTCTACGTCGAATCGACCCATATTTTATTAACCAGATTAGTACAAATATGGGTCAGCCCGACGTCTTTTGTACGTCGCACACCAACTTTTAGTTGCGAAAAGCAACGTCGGTTCGTCGTCAGAATGTTGCTTGGGAATATCACATATGGTGTTATGTGGTTCAAAATTTAAAACTTTAAAACTTTTTATTTTACTGTTTATATCTTTAATGTGGCTGAGATGCACATCTTGATATTTTTTCATGTAAACGTTTTTTTGAAAGGTAGGTTTGTTTAAGTATCTATTGTTGTGTCTGATTACCTGTTTTTGAGGTAAAACTCTGAAAAGAGTTTTTCTGAAGCTAAGAATAATTGCCTATTACCATAGTCGTCCCTATTTTTATCAATCCAGCTAACGATCTTCAAGTGAAATCACAAACTTACTTGCGTTAATCGATACGTCTATCATACAACACTATTCTCCAATTTGAATCTTTCACAACAGTGTCTAGAGGCTGTAATGTTTTGTTTGAAACTGAAATATTCAAGGCCCTTCACAAAAAAATTATATTTCAAATATATCAGCTGAGAGCTCGTCTGCGCATGACGAGTAAACTTTAACGAGCTCATCGAGGTGGCTAAAGTCGTGTGCACACGGAGTGTTACACCGACAATTTACGAATGACATTAATATTTACCCAGTTCAAAATTATACCACTTCGAACGCCTAATGTGCACTCTGTATATTGCTTAGGGTAATTTCGAACGGCCTCCTGGAGTCTAGATATAAAAATAGAAAGCACTTAGAGCGTCGATAACAAGAAACAGGCAGAGATTGTACATGAAAATTATTTCTTTCACTGCCAGTATATATCACTCCTTACAAGAATTATCAATTAATTAATATAATATATGATTGAGCATACTTCGTTTATTTTATGGTCCTATAATATTTTTAATATTTTCCATTTTTTTCTTAAGTATCCGGTTCCATTTTTTCTTCGCTTCCATTTTTTACCCAATGTCTATATCGAAACATTCGGTTTTTGGGTATTTACCCGGAAATCGGCAACACTGTTCATTTATGTTAAGTCATCATCTAGAGCGACCATTACTAAGTCAAACCACAATAGACTCGTTTAATGTGACATCAGATAGTTATTCAACCCCATGACTAAGCCTGGCCAAGGTCATTACTCCTACAGAGACGTACTGGATATGTATCATATCATAATACTTGAATAAGTACAATAATAAAAACAAAAATATTTTATATATTGTGATGTACATATGTTTTTGTACTATTTCGTTCGCTTTAAATTCTTTTTTATGTATTTTCTTATATTTTGTAAGCTTAGTGCTACACACATTATTATTAAACTGTTAAATGACGTTCACACATGTACATTGTATATGATAACTAATAATAAATAAATAAAATAAATGGAAATAAATTTTATTAATACTGGTACACTTTATAAAAATATGTACAAAACTCACCTTCTTAAGCAGATTTATGAAGTAGCTTGGTTGTCGTTATCACAAACTGGAGCACTTCTATAATAACTATGTAGCATCAGATACGTTTCTACAGTTGTCTCAGTAAGCGATGTTCGCTGTGGTGAAAAAATATGTTTGTATTTTGAAAAAGACCGTTCGACATCTACGGAAGTAATACAGGCATAGGTAAAACACTCTGTGAACTCACTTAACGCAGCTGTAAATGCACCATCACAAAATTGTCTTAATTTGGTAAAATCAGGATCTTTCCGTAATACACTCTCGTATTTTTCAATAACGGGCTTATTTTTTGCGTCATTTATAGTCTGTAGCTGTGTATTTACGTCGTCTACTATTTGCAGCGATTCCACTAACGACAACGAAGTATTTTGCAATTTTTCTATTGCGTCGTGTAGTCCTCTATAATTGTTATAAATAGTTTTTAAATCTGTTTCAAGGGAAACATCTTGAAAGCTTGTCTGGCTTTCCTTAATAGCTGCAGCCTCGTTAGGGTTGAACTGTAGTATCACAGCTTTTATTTGTTGAAAATATTCAGCGTAATGAAAAGCTGCCTTCAGCCACGTTCCCCAACGTGTAAGAATTGGCTCTGTTGGTTCCGGAATACCAGGAAACAGTGTGTGAAATGCTCGAAGCCATTTAGGAGATTTGAGAAATACTTATTTTGTATTTGCTGTTAATGCATCTACCTCTGGAAAGTATTTTCGAATCGTTTCTGCTACAAGATGGAACGCATGCACTTTACACGTAACATGTAAAAACCTACAACCGTCTCTTTGAAGAACATGGAACAACGAAACGCATTGTCGCAGCACCGTCGGTCACAAACATCAACACTTGACTTGTTGACAGTTCAAATTTTTCGAAAGTCTCCAGCACCACCCACGTAATTGTTTCGCCAGTACACGCTGTTAGTCTTTTGCTAGCTAGTAAAGGTGGAAATGTTGGTTTAACAGGGTCGCGTACACGTACTATAACATTTAAAATAGTTTTTTTTTTACAATCTGTCGTCTCGCCAACACATAACCACAGCCGTGTATTTTTTAATGTACATATAATCCTATTTATAATATCTTCACGAACACTTGTTACATATCTACGTAACGATGAACGACTTGGTAAATTCACCTGGGGATTGTATTTATTCCAGAATTCCCGAAATGCTGGTTTATCCAACATGCGCAGGGGAACATCACAGGCAATCAGTATTAACAGTAAATCAAACATAATCTAAGGTTCCAAAGAAAACACGCTATTTTTTTTTATTTTTTATGCCGGTTACTATTGACATGAATTTTGCAGCCGTATTTATTCCAGCACATTAAGTCTTGATCACAAACTTTACAAATTATTTTACATCCATCATAGAATAAGTCTGGAAATTCACCGATAAATTTATTCACTTTATCAGCGTACGGTCGTTTTCTACTCTTTACGCTCAACATTATTTATTATTTATTAGTACTCTATGCATCGACCGACAGATAACAACTGAAGTGTGTCGTGTCATCGTCATCGTAAACAAGCGCGCGATGGCATTGGTATTGCGCCCAACCATGAATCTACCATCGCTTGGCAAGGCTTAGTCATTACACACTGGTTTCCTACACATCACACTGGAACTTGACCCTTAAGAGCAGGGTCGAATCAAATTTGACGCCAGATGGAGACTCTTGTCATTTTTTTTCGTGCATGATAACTTACATAATTTATTAAGAATGTTTAGAAACACGATGTTTATTTAACAAGGATAATGTAACGAATCTGATGAATTATTTTTTATTGCGAAAATATATTTAAATTTTAAAATATTAATTATTTTGTGTAGAGCACAGCAAGGTTACAAGAAAACACTTAGAAGAAAAAGTATTCATCAGATACATTGAAGTGTTATTAACGTACATTACAATTTTCTAGTGGCTAAGTTTTCAATTAAGGCCTGCATCAAAGTTTTTATTAAAATTTAATTGGATCAGCGGCATAGCACAAAAGGTAAATAGGAAAGAGTCGGAAATAAACTAAATTATTTTAGTTGAGAGATGGAAGAAAGTAAGAAGCTTGATTATAGCATAGGATAAATAAAATGAGAGCAGTACAAGTTCATAAATCTTGAGAGCAGCATATCTTCCATCAAATTTTTTCAAAACATTTGTCTTAGCTCTATAGTTTCCTTCATCTAACCACTTCCCTTTTAAAATACTGCCATGCTGGGCGATATAAATAATGTAAAGTAATGATTGTTATAAATAGTTTGCTGTTAATTATTAATGTTCTGTGGTTTGCTGCCCGTCGTCATATAAACAAACTAATAATTTAATTTTAAATAAATAAATGAAAATCAATATAGAAAACAGATATTTATTTGAAATTAGCGCACAAAACCAGCTGTTGCATGATACAAAGTTAGTACGAGGTCGCCAGTTGCGTTTTAAGAAGTTTGTAGGTTAGATGTGTTGTGGATGATACATAAATCAATAGAAAATATCAATTCCTGTGACTTATTTAATTTACATTTTCACTAACTTGGAACTGTTGAAGTTAAGTGATTAGTGCACCGTATTTGTTATTATTTTTAG
>JANEYF010000412.1:0-281083 GCA_029963845.1 Rhamnusium bicolor
TTCGTGTTCTCTATTAATCCTAAAATTAACATTAACGACATGTAACGACATTATTAAAATTGGCTATTTTTAACTAGAAAAGTTCTAAGAAAATACTTTACTAATTCTTGCCGAAAAACATAAATAAATTCTTCATTTTACATGTTCCTTAACTTAAAGTATCCGAAGTAGTAACACGTATGCTAAAAACGTGAATTCATTTATTCGAAAATATTTGTCTTTAAGACAAAACTATCTTTAAGTGCACTTGGTATTGTCACGTGTTTGCTATTCAGACAAACACCTATACTCATAGATTCGTTGATTAAGACTGAGTCTTGGCCCACCGTGCGTCTTATTTATACATCCATTCGCACGGTCTAGAACATTCTAGAACATTCTCGGCCGTTCTCTACAATTCCAGTATCATTTAACCAGTCTACACAGTCCAGTGGCGTAACAGTATATAATAAATCTGGCGTAAATTACTAGTTATGAACTAGCCACTATAAAGCAGTGATAAAACATAAATAAATCTAAAAGGTATTTAAATTGTTACTTGGGAATGACTTTAACGATCTAAGGAAAATAAGTAGAAATATGCAAAAAACTTAGTAAAAGAAACTACATAATATATTAAAAGGTGCCTTAGCTATTAAAATATATAAATAAAGAATACTTGATCAAAATAAATTATGTGCAAATAACCTATCTAAATTTGTTTACAGATAATGTGGCGACCGTAGATAGGTGGTCAGTTGTGTGGTACATAGCTTCATTTGGAGGACTTATTGCTTTCTTCTTTATAGTGTCATGTTCCGAGTGGTGTTGTAGAAGAAACTCAAGAACCAATTCGTCTAGAAATAACTCACAAATAGCACCGGCTCCAGTTACACCGCCACCATCGTATGACCAGTTTGCACCGCCTGCTTATGAGACTTTAAATAGTAATAGAAATGGTGAAAAAGTGAATATGATGTGTATGTGGTTCCAGTACACGCATTGGGATCAATTCTAAGTGCTCCTAATCAAGCAGATGATGCTCCTCCTTCCTATATGGCGGCCAGTGATAGACAACTGCCTTCTCCATCTTTGACTCGACCTGACCAAATAAATTAGATAATAATATGAGAACTGGTGAATAACTACTATTCGTTTAGTAAGACTTGGACATTTATATTCATAGGGGGTACAAATCCCAAAAACTAAGAAAAACCCGAGTCGTAGCTTTAGTTGCTCGAGCCAAAGTTGTCATTGGAGTAACTAAAAAGTGACATTCTAGGACAAATGACAAATGCTCATCTACAATATACAAGAAATGGATGGAGATGCAACGATGAGTTCAGTGCTTTGGCCATACTGGCTACGCTCTGGTTTTTAAGTTTGCGGAAACTAATAAATTTTATAATTTTTTTTTTTGAAAAATACTTTCTTGATGTATAAATATGTTTAGTCATTCATTACCTTCTGAAGCCAATAATACGTATTTACGTGGCGACTTAATTTAAATGCTTTATATCTTATCTCTGTAAACTGTAACCTTAAAGTAGGCAACAAAATTCCAACCGTATTATATTACAGCTTGCAAGTGCAATAAATTTATTGCCCTCGCATCTGTTTCACGGTAATTATATGAAAAGTGTATCATATTGTTGAAAGTAAATACTCCTGTCAGCTAAATTTAGGCAGATTAACCAGTTACAAAAGATAAAGGTAAAGATTTGCTCAGAAAAAAAAAGAAAAAACAAGGGTCTTCTGTTTTTTTATTCTCTATATGCTATTAATTTCAGCCTCATCTTTGTGTATCACACTGTATAATCATGTCTCATACATAATCTTTTATTTTAATTTTCAAGGAAGCAAAGACAGATGATGAATTTTTTGAAAGACTAATTAATTTTATTTAAACAATTGCCCTTTAATTGCAGTTTTTTTTTTAATATTTAATTGAATTTTTTTTTATCATATTGGTACCTACCCAGTTAACATATTACTTCTACAAGTATTGTTAAAGAAGTTTATTTGAGAGTTAAAACTTTTTTGCGACTTTTTGAGTGAGGATTATTAGCTTCCGTTAGATTTATGAATGGCCAGCCACAAAATAACTCCTAGATATGACCTTCAAAAGCAACTGTTCATTTCTAAAATAATGGTGTTATATCACTACAAATAATTACTTTTTAAAAGGTTGAATATTACCTCTTATTGACTTCACAATGAATTTTTTTTTATACATTCTTTACAGTGGTGTACATATATGCAATATGTATTTCTTATTATGGTTTTTAATCTCATGCACTTTTCAACGTGATATAATATTTATACAAAGTGTAGGGGTCGGGCTTTCACACTTTATTTCTTTTAATATTTGTGATGTATTCAATGGATTTTAAGAGAATTGTGGTACCAAAATTTGTCAACGCAGATCAGTTCATGGTAAACCATGGACTTGTATGCCGAAATAACAAGCATACCCGAAATGTTTAGTGATTTACCTGTGATTACTTTATTAGGTAGTGGTTTTAAACTGGAAGTAGCATAATTAAATTGACCAAAATTTCCTAAATTCACAATTTAATCACTTTATTTTTGTCAACAACACAATGGCGGCGATAGTACGTTCGAGCTGGTATTAAAAAAAATGGAGGAGTTGTGTAAAACAACCTCGGCCGTTTTAGAGGATACAAATGTAGATAGACATAAAAATTATTTATGTAACGTATATAAATTCTCTTCAAGAGCTTATTTTCTGATGTCAGATGGTCAAAAAAAGGTAATAAAAACAATTTACAAATATTTTTTGCACCGCTAATTGTACAATTTTTGTGAATATTTAATTTTTTTAGAAACAAAAAAAATTTTTTTTGAAATTTCTGCTAGCAGTCGATAAACCTTTCCTTAGGAACTCTTCTCATTTATGCAAGTTATATTAATTTTCTAAACCTATACGTAACGTGCTTTGTAAACTATATCTTTGGCCTTTCTTTTGGGCATCTGACATCGGAAAATATCGTCTTGAAGAGAATTTATATACGTTTACATAAATAGTTCTTATACCGATCTATTTTAGAATTCTCCAGTATTTTGTAACCTCGCATGATTAATAGTTACCAATTCTATAATTCCTAGAATCCTAACACGCTCTAATACGTTTATTATTATTAGTTTTAGGAGGTAATGAATTATTCTTTTTCTAGAAATACATTGGAAATCCACATTTACAAAAGTATTCTTGGCGTTATGTAAGGAACAGACAATTTTTAGAATATCATGAAATAGTGATGTTCAAGGGTGCTTTTATTTTTAACGTTTTACCACCATGAATAATAACTCAAATAAGTTGGTATTATTCAGTATTAATCAATCAAGAATTATTTACTTAATGAATTAGGTTGTGGCTATGCAGCTAAGGATTTCGTAATATAGAACATGTAATTTAAGTTTTATAGACCATTTTCATGGAGACTGTTATTATTTTCTGCGGAAAATATATTTGGCAATATAGTCAATAGTGTCCATAAGATGTGAATGTTAATTTTTCGGTGTTTATTTTCCCTGTAGAATTTCAGTCATTTTTTTCTTATGAAATTCTTCTAAATATTTTAATAATAGTTCAAGGGTACTCTCTTATTTGAGCTTAAATGGCCATTATTGAAAATAAAAAAAATGAGAAAGATACCTTTGCAAAGTTGACACTTCTGATCATCCAATCAATGCTGTCGGACATGTTTATTATAATCAAAAAGAAAAAAAATAGTTACGGGCAAATGGTCAATAGTTTTTTTTTGTACAATTTTTTTTATTAGAATCATAATAATGTCTTTGTCGTATGTAATCAGACATACTACAATTAGTGAAAATTTGTAAAAAAAAATATATGTAAATAACAGATTCAAGTGTATTTATTCGAGTACTTGTTCTTGTAAATCTTTGTTCAAAAATTGCCAGCTGCTAATAAATGTGACATATTTTAAGGAATACCTTACATGCACAATAAGCATAGTAAAATTTTGATTTATTTAAATATTTTGAGTGTCACAATTATCGTTAATATAATCAATTTTCAAAGAAATGTAAAAAATGTAATGGAGTTTAAAATTCGATATTTCAACATTGCGAATTTAATTGATATTTGAAAACTACGAAATAAAGAGACATATAGTCTCAAAACATTCCCCTCAAAGACATATATGGTATGTCTGTACAAGGTTATTCATTATAAATTAGCAGCAGAATTCATATTAGATGATGGAAGTGCACACACAACGTCCCCAGAAGTGGCGTGTGCTCGTGTGCTCACTTTTTTTGAAAACACTGAGGCTTGTGAAATTTACTTATAATTTCTTCAGGAGCAGTTAACTCCTGCTCTAGCAATCCTAGTTCCAGGCTAAGAATATCCTAAAATCCATCATCATAACGATATTATTTTTGAACAAGACGATGCTACTCCACACTACGTGGGTGATATTCGAGATGACAGATGAAACTTTCCCTAACAGGTAGATAGGAAGAGGAGAGAGTATCGAATGGGAAGCTAGATCACCGGATCTGACCCTATTTCACTATTTCCTGTGAGGCCACTTAAAGAGCAACGTTTACATACATAAACCTGCAAATTTAGATTTAAAAGATAAAAGGGGATGGTAGTTTAGTGGGTAAAGCGCTTATAACTATTTACTAAGTACCAAAAGCCGATGGTTCGTTTCCATCCTGGAGCGAATTAAAAATTTTATTTGCAATTTGTTTCGGATTAAGATTGTAGAGCTAATTGTCGATACCCTAGATGTGGTCGGACTCCACAATAAATTGTAAGACCTTGTTTGTCTTCACCTAATACAAATTCCTACGATTTTCAGGGGATTACCTCGGTGAAAACATTTTCAAATCAAGATTCAGCAGAAGTTTGTCAGATAAGCCCTGATGTCATTGCGTATGTGTGTTCGTACATGTGTGCGTGCGTAATCCCTAGATGTTGGTCATTATAAGAGGTTTATTCCAACAGCATACTCGGGCCAGTTTGAAACTATCAGAAATATTCATTCGGCTGCATCATATACGCTAAGCTCACTATATTTACATTAATACTTAACTGGGCGAATATTTCTGATGGTTTCAAACTAGTCCGAGTCTGCTGGAGTAGGAACAACCCTAAGGCATCACATTTAATTGCACTTGTGGATAATGGACATTTATATTTTAGTTGTAATGTTGTTTTTAACTGGGTTTTTAATATTACTCAGACATGTTTTTAAAATAAATTACACAAATAGGCCTGCATAATTTTATTAAATCAAACTCAGAAATGTCAAAATTATATTATGATGTCGTCACAAGTCTATAAATATACAGTACCTTGTACCAGTACTCGGAACATAACAATTTCTGTATGGAAAATCCGGCTCTGTATGTGTCTGCTTCTGTATTTACAGAGACACAAACCGATAAACTGATGCATGTATTTATTTTTAACTACCATCTTATTTTATTTATATCTGAAATCTTACGATAACCATATAATTATTTAATCAATTATTACACATCAGATATTCTCTACTGATGGCATATTTACAGTCGCAGCAAGAATGGGTTGTGTGTGGTTTCCCTTGATTATATAAACTCTTATAATTGAACCACATGATAAATTTGTTGCACTCTGTTGTTCTTCACTGGTTTCACTCAAAATTTCCTCGACTTGAATACTCATTTTATAGGGGAAACTGGGTGGCATTAGAGGGACCTAGAAATTATATACATCAAAACCATTAGCATCTTAATTTTTCTTATTCACAATATCATAGAAACACATTTTTAAATTTCTGTTATAACAACTTTAAAAAAAATCAGGATATTTGAGTCCCTATGGGCCTCTAGCAAAGCAATATCTTTTTATTATAGGTTTTTGTACAAACTCTACACAATTATCCTTAGGAGACTTCTTTGATGTCTATTGTAATTGGACAGGGTTGGATTAGGGATTTCCGAGCAATGTGCCCCGTTGAAAAATTATATATATTTTTCAGTTTGTTATGTTATGATTCGTCCGATTTAAATCGTTTGATTTGTCATGATTTAAATCCATGATTTTATTTAAGTGATTTTTTATTTCAATCGATGATTTAAATCAAAAGAAAATTCTGAAAATAAAAATACTATTTATTACAAAATATAAATCAACCATTAACATTCTTGATAAATAAGAAACATTTTAGTATAAAACAGGTAGTTTCTAAAACAATTAACATTGATTTTCAATTTTCATTATAAAATTTGTATAGGAACACTAATTCTCCTGCTTTCTCCACTCCTAATTTATTTCGTAAATTGGGGTGAATGAGCTCAAATGTAGAAAACTCTTTCTACCGAATTTATATGTGCAAATTGGTAGTTAGAGATTACAAAAAAATAGTGTATGGAAAAATCGTATGTTTTAAAAAAAATAGTAAAAAACTGAAAAAAAAATCAAAAAACCAAAAAACCCGATTTTTTGGATTTTTTAAATAAAAATCATTGATTTTTGATTTTTTTAAAAAAATCATGATTTTTCCAACCTTGTTATGTCCTGAACATAACAATATTTATTATTATATTTGAAATACATTTTTCGAAAACTATGGCTTTTAACTAGATTTATTAAGAGCATATTTTTTGTCAATTTTGAATTTCTTTTTCATTTCTCTAAGAACTTTTACATCAAAAAGAAGATATTAAAATAATGACGACCAACAACAGAATTTGGAATTTATAACTTGCGACGTTTGGGATTTATCAACAAATAATCATTATTCAGGAGTCTAACTACGTGGAGCTACAACTTCCTTAGGACTTACTTTCGGACACATATCTATCCGAACTTTTTTAAATGAAATTGACCAGGAATCGTTAGGTGAAGTTTTTCCCGACATTAATAATCATTTTTTATAGTAAATAAATAGTAAGACGACTTAACAAAGACAAATCTATGTGATTAGAAATTATTTCCATGGGCGTCGCCAAAGGGGGCAGGGAGCGGCCGTTCCTCCCGTATTAAGGCAAATAATGAATGAATATATGGATAGGTAGGTCTTGTAATGAAAACCAATCAATTACAATGCTAAATGATTAAAAAAAATTGGTAAATTAATATTCACAAGTAAATTTTATTGCAATTTTTCTACCACATACGAATTAAAATTATTTTAATAAATTTTACTCCACCTCACCTTAGAAATTTTGGAGGTGAGGCGACGTCCATTATTACTTTCGATAAATCTGTTTCATACTTACTTTAATAATATTTGTTGAAAGGTTATAAATTGACGGTTTTGCATGAAATATCACTGTTAATCCTTTTAATGATTTATCACAACTCATATTTTCTAATGTTAAAATAACTGTAAATTTAGGTCCCAGTCCCAACACCTAAAAATAAATTAAATATAAATAAAGGACAATTTAGTGGCATAATATTTTTAAAAAGTAATACCTATCACAGATAATAGGCTATTTGACTCTTATTTTTAAATTGTCTTAAAATGTTCATATCGTAGTATTTGTCCACAGGAGTTTTTATTTCGCTTAAATGAAATCGCTTTGCAGGATAAAATGGCATTCAAAATTTCAAATATATAAATTGGCGAGAAAACAGGAGTAGCCATGTCACTATCTACTGTGACGTTATTCTTGTAGTAAACAAACAAATGCAAGTAACGCTCCATATCTTTCTTTTTATTTATTATATAAAATAATGAGTTCTGTAGCGAGCCGCGCCTGTAATCTAGGAAATGTGCAGTCGGTGTGCGCGACCGCGGCTTGGAGGTGACGTAGTAAGCGGACCTGAACAGGGATTAGACAAGATGAGATGGACGGAAGTGGACGATAATGCTAAGAGAGTAAAAATTAAAGTGTAAGTGATAAGGATTGATACGATGGCTCTGAAGGGCCACAGCAAATAAAAAAACTAGAAATTTCTACTTTAAAACTAGAAATTTCTACTTTTCAAACTAGAAATTTCTACTTTTCAAACTAGAAATTTCTAGTTTTAAAGTAGAAATTTCTAGTTTTAAAGTATAAATTTCTAGTTTTAAAATAGAAATTTCTAGTTTCAAAAGTAGAAGTTTCTACTTTAAACTAGAAATTTATTGTTTCAAAAGTAGAAATTTCTACTTTAGAACTAGAAACTTCTACTTTAAAAGTAGATATTTCTACTTTAAAACTAGAAATGTCTAGTTCTAAAGTAGAAATTTCTAGTTTTAAAGTAGAAATTTCTAGTTTCAAAAATAGAAATTTCTACTTTAAACTAGAAATGTCTACTTTAAAACTAGAAATTTCTACTTTAAAACTAGAAATTTCTACTTTTAAAGTAGAAATTTCTAGTTTTAAAATGTTGACCTTAAGAAGCGTGGCGCCCAAAACGAGTTTATTGCTAATACCGCTTTACCTTCATCTGAGGCTTTACCAGTGGCTTTTAGGTAAAAAAAATGTCATGTATAAAACTTTTTAAGAACACACACTTTTGAAACTAGAAATTTCTAGTTTTAAAGTAGAAATTTCTACTTTAAAAGTTCTGCTTTAAATGTAGAAATTTTTAGTTTTAAAGTATAAATTTCTAGTTTCTTTTATTTGTTGTGACCCTTCAGAGCCATCGTGGGTTGATATCGTTTTCTGTGTCCGAGGGATGATAAAAGGTAACCTTTGTTTTGTGCCTGTGGAATAAGAAAGCTCCTCGAATTTCGAATCTAGCAGCTTCATTTGTTATTGTCACCGTTCAGTTCTTAATTAAATGGCGGACACTAGGACGACTGGAAATAAATGTTAATATTTTAGACAATATGACAGGGGTAAAGTAGCTTATTACAGTTCCCATCGTTATACGTGGTGTTTGATGCCGAACTCCAGGAGCACAAATGTAAAGACACCACAAAAGTTGTTTATAAAACTGCCAGATGATATTAAAATGAGAAAAGCTTGGTTACAACTTACCAGAAGAGACCCAAAATTATTATCGAGTAAAAATATACTGTATTTTTATGAGAATCACTTTGATGTACCTAATACTATTTGTTTTATACTTTCAGTAGCTTTGAACTTTACAACTAATGTAAACAAGTGAAGTCCTTCACATATCTGCCATGTTGTAATTTTGAGGTTATGTTGAAGATTGTCTAATAAATAATGTTCTAATTACCTACATTATATACACTTTTATAAACATAAGTACAGTTAGCTTTAAAATTAGAAGTAAACAAATATTATTATAATATTTTTGTATTGATTCTTGGCAATTCGTACTGTCCGCTTTTTAAAAACCGCCCTCCATGATTAATTATTATAAACTTGAAAGAAACACGAATTCAGTCCAAATATTCACAAAGTAGTCACGATAAGATAACCTTAAGTTATGTTTACTACAAGAGTGATGTCACATTTAAAACCATCATGGCGGGTAGAGTTTTGTGACGTCATTCACAGATTAAAAAATTGCAATTTTAAAATTGAAATAATAAATCAACCTCGTGTTTTTGTGAATACAAACCGATAATTTCTGATTTCTTATTCGATAAATTATCGTATTCACATAACTTAATAATTTATTTTTCATAGTGTCAAATACCCTATAGAACACACTATATCCCTAAAGGTACCTCGAGGTAACTTGTACGGCATACAATAGACACGGTATTGTAATGTTCATTGTATTTGAAATAGAAACATTAGCATCCCATGTTTGTGAATAAGATATTTAAGATATTATTTACACCCAGAATACAGATTAAATCAGTTTGGATAATTGGATATATTTAAGGGTATCTTGAGAAGAAATTCCTTACTCGTGCAGTCAATTTTATTTGTTCTTCGTCGTTTCCAATACTCGATTGTTTCGTGACATTACTAACAAGTTCCCTAGCACTTGTCAGTCTTAATCTAATTAAATCTTGTTGAAATTTTTGATGCATATCTAAAATAAAGGAACCAGTATATTTCAAGTGTTTTAATTCTAAATAATATTCTTTGTTTTCACCGTTTCTAAGGGAATGAGGTATGAAAACAAATGAATAGTTTTTCCAAATAAATACCTACCCAAAGCAGTCTGTTTCTCCCTTAAACTTTGTTCTAAAAATAATTTGCTTCTTTTTGGAAGTGGTAGGGGTGTACTTTGAAGGATTGGAACATTTTCTTTAACAGAAAGGTTAAAATCTGCGGTGCGTTTCAGTATTTTAAATGTCATTGTTCCAGCTAAAATTAAATAAAATTAGTACACACATGAATTAAGTTACCCTTTTTATTTAGCAGATATAAGCTACACACACTTTTTTACCTACTGTTATGTTATACCAGTATGTATAACACCAAGTGTGGCCAGATAGAAAAAGAATACAAGCGATGACTGCGAACTAGGATGAAATCAGATGGAATAAGACAGACCCAGCGAACGTAAAAACAGGCTCAGTCTGTGTCCCACCAGCCACCTACAATACACTCACACTGTTACGTCCATCTCGCTTAGTCAATCGGTCTTTGTTAACATTTGGCCACATTAGACGTTTTACACACGGTATATTCATTAGATCTCTGCGAATGATATTATATTTCTGGGTAGCTGATGAAGAACTAAAGCTTCTGAAGATGAAAACATTATAGTCTTACCAGCAGACAAGCGCAAAGCTGCAGATGATGAACAGCAACGATTATGCAAAAATTGAAAAACTGCTAGATGAATCAGCATACCAAGGATCTTGGAGAAGACGACAAAATTCAAGATTAAAACCAGTCAAATCGAAAAAGAAGAAGAATATCAGATTATTCCGAAAAATCTTTATATACTATTACCAAAAGTTCATAAAGATGAAGCTTCTCTAAGACCGAATGCCAGTTCAGTAGGACCCGCAGTAGTTAGTTCCGACGATTGCAGAATTGTACTGAATAAGCAATATCCTACGTGAAAAATTCTGAACACTTCACCGATTTATTAAGTAACGAAACTGTCCAACCTGCATATATTCTTGTGTTTCGATGTCGTCTCATTATTTACAAACGTACCAGTAGAAGAGAATTCACAGTATTATCATCTAGCGGAGTACATCCTCAGTCTAACTCAACATTGTTTATGTAACACCTACTTCACATATAATGGCCAGCGCTACAGGCAAATCGAAGGAGCACCGTCAGGGTCACCTCCATCTCAGTCATTGCCAATCTCTTCATTAAGAAATTAGACACCCGAACGCTACTACCTAAGCCAAAACTCTCGCTAAGATACATTGCAGACACATTCGTAATTTAGACTCAAGGAAGAATGCATTTAAATAGTTTTCTAGACCATATGAACAACAGTCAGAACAAAATTAAGTTCATGATAGAGGTAGAAATAGAGGGTTAGCTTCCATTCATGAATGCATTAGAGAAAAAGAAACAGCACAGAAGACGACCACATGATGCGATGTACGGAAATGCACTCACACTGACATACCCTAAACGCACAGTCGTAACACCATCCAGCACTACTAAAGGTAGTGGTAAAGACATTAGCCATATCACACACTTCCAGAAGTTAGGGGATGCCGATAATATCAATGAAGAAATGTCAACGCTTCAGAAAACGCTACAGAAAAGTACACGATACAAACGTCGCAAAAACCAACTACCAGCTAAAATCTAACACGATTCGTAGAAATACTGATACCAAAAACATATCTACCATTTGTAAAAAGGACAATAACAGACATGATACGTATACTTCTAGCGTTACCAAAGGTCCAAGTTTTTTGAAAACATTCACAAATTAGTGTATTAAATGTGCTCGACTTGATTGATGATATCATGTGTTATGCAGTACTTTTCAAAAAATTCATGAACTAAATCAGTTACTGAAAATATAAATGTACCTAATGTTATCACAACCATAACATTCTCCTCTTGTCCTAGTTGACCAAACGTAATAACCGATGGCGTGTCCGGTACTGTGGTATAATCTACTGGATATCTTCCTTGATACAAATGTATTGCACCGCCTCTTAGTCCTACAGCCACCAAATTTATGCCTAAATGATGAAGAGGCACCAAACAAAGACATGTTGCAGAGCTTGTCATTTTAGTAGACCAAAGATTCTGACCCTGAAAAAATCGAACCCTGTAGTAATTTTATAAAGCCTTTCGACAGTTTGAAAAGTAATGTATTGGCCAATATTGTAAAATACATTGAAATTAACTTTTGACCTATCAATTTTTTTTGCAAATTAATCTCAAAATCAGTGGCGTGCCCAGAGGAGAGCTACGGGGTGCAAACCCCCCTTCCCCTGTCTATCTAGCACCCCAAGCAAAACACTAAGTGAAAATTGGATGAATAAGTATAGGAACTAAACCGTTTCTTTCCTGAATGTGTGCAGCCCTTTCAAGTAGCACAATATAACATATGTTGTGATAGCTAAACCTGGGATTTGATGACGTTTCCGCCACCTTGATTTGGCTATTAAATAGTCAGGTCGTTTTTATTTTGATTTTAAGTCTTAGCTTTGGATTTGGTTAGCGAAACATTTTGAAGGCATTTATATAATGCTAATTGCATTAGCATTATACCATGTCATAGAATCATTTTAAAAACAACAACCAAATGGATCTTAGTCAATGTTGGAAAGTTGTTAAATTGTTTCCGTGGCTATTAATATAACAAAAAAAATGCTACTATGCTTCATTTTGATCATTTTGATGGACGTAGTGGCCAAGAGTTGACTAAAATATAGCTAAGAAATATTTTAATCATCAAATTTGTTATTTTTCGGTCATAAGAATACGCAGCATTTTGCTTGGCACGCCACTGACTTAGATTTGTTTCGATCTGGTTTCGAACATACTTACTCTTTTAGTGTAACAATTTAACATCTTGTCGGCAGTGGCGACGACTATAAAATTGTCTCCGGGAATAATTACGATATCAATAATATTATGTATCATCTGAATGATTGACTTTCCTTCTAACCAACCTCGTCTTAAAATACATATATGCCCTTCTCTACAAGCTACTACTATCCTATATTCGACGTCAAAGAGGCCAATGGATTTCATTATAAAAGGAGTTGCTTTTTTTGCTGCATGTGTTTGCCTAAAACAACGAAATTTTATAGGTAATTATCTTCCGCCTGTTATCTAATTTGTATACGGGTGACCTCTTTTTATCTTTTTTCTTAGTATTTTCTTTTTAAACTTTACAATTTGTTAACTAAAGTTATTTTATTATTTTATTAAATTTTCAAAGTGGACACCGCCAAGGCAGTGATACAGCTTTTGTTCAAATTCTGATCTTACTTTAACAAAAGATCCACTGAAGATGCTCGACGTTCCTGAGCTATTCTACTTTTGAGATCATCAATATCCCTAGGCGGCGTCTTGTAGATAAATGATATCAAATGGCTCCATAGAAAAAACAAGCAGAGCTAAATCATGGGAGCGAGTATGCCATTCTATGTACCCTCTTCTGCCTATCCATCTGTCCGAAAACCTTGCATTTAACCGCTGCATTACCGGTAAAATTTAATATGGCGGCGCACCATGCTGTTGGAAAATCAGCTCTTCATTGATTAGCGGAGTAACATCTGCGGCTTGCTGATTCTCAATTTTCTGCAATATCCAAGTATTATGAAGACGTAAGATTTTCATTAATGGAAATAAGACCAATCACTGAATTCCTCAAAATAGTTGGTCAAACATTTATTTTCTCTGATCTCTGTGTGTGGATGTTTATTTATTTATTTATTTATTTATTTATTTATTTATTTATTATTTATTTATTTATTTATTTATTTATTTATTTATTTATTTACATATTCATTCATTTGTTTATTTATTTAACTAAATTATCCCACAGTAACATGGTCACCAATTACGGGATAGTAATCCCAGTATCTGCAATTCTGTCCATTAACAAAGTTTTGTGTACCTCACCAAAAGAAACATTTCGTTGAATAATCCACTTTTATCATTGAAGCATTGGGGTCAAAGTTACCAAGAATTTCAATTTGAATAGCCTTGTTCACCACTAGGTGCATTTCTTTTCTTATTTTTAACACTCTCAGTTTATAAAAATTTCCGTATCAAACAAATCACGGATGAGCAATATTTTTGTCAAAGTATATTTTAAGTTAAATTCGTATAGCACATTCTTTATTTTTGCCATACAAAATGACTATTTTGGTTTTCTCCGCTACATGGTGTATATAAAATTATTAAGAACACATGACGATTACGTCTCGGAATAGGTATTCTCAGTTTACAAATTAAGAAAAAACCTACTATTCATTGATGATAATGTTCACGAAGAACAAAAATTGTATTTTTCGTTTTATTAATATTAGCTTTTTGGACTCTGTCGGAAATTTTGTTAAAAAAATGATTTTAATGTTGTATAGGGTGGCTAAAACAAAAAAGATCTAAAAAATAGCAGAATTTCGCATTAATACAACTTTAAATAACAACTTTTAAAGGTTAAAAAAGAAAATACACCCACTATTAAAGAGTTATTCTTAAAAACCAGTTATATTTGATGTTTTATTAAAACTTTCTAAATTCCAACCGATTTCAAAACATGAAAAACCGTTGTTTTCGCGATAGAATTAGCTTTAAAAAGGGCGGTTTCATTTAATATCTTAAAGTTAAGGGTCTTGGGGGTTAGTGGGTGTATCGATCACCATTGCTTAAATGTCAAAAAAATTCCCCCTTGGAACAAAAGTGACTTGTCTCGACGAATTTTCAAATATTTTAGTCCAGTCACATTAGAGGTTTCACTTCGGAATGAGAGATAATAAGCTGTAAACTTGTATAAACCTTTATTTTGGCGTTCTAAAAGATGTCTCAAAAGTCTCATAAAATCTAGTGTCCGCGTCTTAAGATATTCAGGGTCAAAGGTCACAAAAATCGGTTTTTTGCAAATATCTCGCCTTCTATAGTTTTAATGCTATTTGCATTTATTATAAAAATTGTAGAGAATAAAATTCTCTACAACTTTTATCCCAAACATTTTTTTTTATATACTCAACCGTTTTTGAGATAGAGGGCGGAGAGCACGCCGTGCTTACCTATTCACAGCATAATGCAAGGTCAACCGTAAGTCCCGGTAAATTATATTCTAATATATATGTTAATTACATTTTAAGTAGAGAAAGAATAGAGTAAATACATTTTAATTATATCTTTATTTAGAAATACTTTTTCATATATTCATTACAGTTGAAGTTCAAATGTCGGGAAGTTTTTCAAAAACTTTTATAATTAGAAAGACTTGAGTCTTAATTTTCTTCTTCTTCTTCTTCATCGTCTTCCGGTCGCTCGAAAATTTCCAATTCAATATTATCATTTTCGTTGTCAAGGATATTTGTCTCTAGATCTTCGAGAATTTCGGGGTCAAATGTACTATCTTCATCGAGATCGCTTTGATACGGTGAAGCTTTGAGACACGCTTACCCATTACACTGGCCACAAGCTAAAGAACATTGCAACCCCGATTTCCTGCATCCGCAGCGAGAACCACAACCATTCTTGCAGTTGATTACACGGAAAGGTTAAGTAATATTAAACAAATATATATTCGATAAATGAAAAATATTATTAAATTTAATGTATTAATTAATAAACAATGCAAATTATTCATAATTATATATTTTTTAATGATTTATAGACTTTATACGGCGTATTATTTACCGGGACTTATGGTTGACCCTGCTGCTGTGAATAGATAAGCGGAGTGCGCTCTCCGCATTCTATCTCAAAAATGGTTGAGTATATAAAAAAATGTTTGGAACAAAAGTTGTAGAGAATATTATTCTTTACAATTTTTATAATAAATGCACGTGTCATTAAAACCATAGAAAGCGAGATATTTGCAAAAAACCAATTTTTGTGACCTTTGACCTTGAATATCCTAAGACGCGGACACGAGATTTTATAAGACGTTTGAGACAACTTTTAGAACGCCAAAATAAAGGTTTATACAAGTTTACAGCTTATTGTCTCTCATTCCGAGGTTGACCCTCTTTTTTGGCTTAAGTGACTGGATTAGTTTTAAAGAAAGAGAGGGTGGATAGTTTTCAAATGAACACAATGTAAAAAAATACATATTTTACCTGGTGTAAGATCGTTAACGTTTGGGGGTCCAGAAAATATATATTCCCAAATTCAGTAGCTATTACGGGGCAAGATACTGAATATTTATCATGCGACGATTTCTTCAATGTAGACATACATGTGATTGGTGATTCTTTGATAGGTGGCTTGTCAGCGTATTGTGCAATGAAACCCTGAATTTTAGACGGAGGACTAGACACCAATTCTTGAGATCTAAAAAGGTTCTTTATTAACCGACATAAACTTTAATGGTACCATTTGAAAATGTTTATATCTATGACTTCCGAGATAAGAAACAAAAGAACTCTGATTGCGTACATAAACAAAATTAGAATATGATGACATGGTACACATAATTCCCTAATATTCCTAAAACAGATCATTTGTTTTTGTACGGTTCAATATTTGAAAACACCGGACTCGGTATATCCGTGTGGCTTGGTTTTTTTTCTCAAACATACACCAATTTCCTGGTCTGGAAGAAAACCTGCAAGAAACAATTGGATAGGGGTTCTTATCACTGGACAATGCAGATATACCAAATAGAGTAATACATTTTTTGTCGATTTGAAGCGGCGCGCGGCGGCCTTCTGCCAGAGTAGTAAAGATATAAACTATGAAAGTTTAGGTAGAACTTCCAATTTTATTTTGGGAGCAAGAGAATATCTTTCCTAACCATTTATTGTATTAACAATTAAATAAAGTTGCTCACCTGCTACTCAGTAAATCGAAAGGTAGAGCTTTAAGTTCTTCTACAGCTTTACCAATATCAGAATTTGTCTGTTCATCTTCATGACACTTTTTCCAGAATTCAGCTTCTAGTGGCAAAATTGGTGTAGACGGTACGCGAAATTTGTAGAAAGGTTTATTATTTTTATATATAAACAAATCTGATCCACATGCAACAGCCACAGCTAAAAAACATATCTACATTTTAAACGGTTTAACTTAGGTTGATTTAGTTTTCATCTGAAACATTTACTACCTCTTGTCAGCATAGACTAAATATGAAATATACAAAGAAAAATTCTAAAAAGAGCTTTGAAATATACTTTTTTCGCTCGCCTGTGATGGCAACTTTTTGTAAGCAATCTCCGTGAAAATATCAATAATAAAGTATTCTTCAATATTAAATGACCCAGATGTAAGTATTATTCGATAAATATTTAGTCTTTCAAAGGATTTCTTGCCCTTAAATTTGTAGCAGTAGGATTGCCTCGATTGTAATAAAACAAATCATGAAATTCTACCATATTTTACAATTTTTACCTGGGATTCTAGGTTCCAATTGATTCGGATAAAATGTTATTAGAGAATTGGGAACGTCTGGCAAAATGATATCTGATGTTAATGATCCTTTATAAACTTTAAGTCGGCTGCGATTATCGTTTTGCAAATTCAAGTCCGTTATTACTAATCGATAGTCACCATCTCCAGCTACATCCACCAGCTCTGCATTTCTCGGAAGGGTTGTAACACCCGCAGTTCTATCAGAATGGGCTTCCAGCCATCGTGAAATATTTAACTCCCTAAAAGCATGAATTAAATGGTAATATTTGTATTAATCTAATTTGTTGAGGCCCTCGAATATTGACCATGAAATATCCAAAACAAAATATATACGTGTATATATTATACGTGTGTATATTACGCAATTAAATAAACAGTAATAATAATTATGTTATAATATTCATAACCTACCCTCTGCTCATTATCAAACTTGTTTTAAACCGATTATTTCTAACAAACCTTAATAAATGTGATTCGTGTACATTATACCGTTGCTTAGCAACTGTATCGATTAATACATAAGAGGGATTTCAGTTTTTCATTTTGAAATTTTAAATAACACTATTGTTGGTGGAATCAAAAAAAAAATAATGTAGTGAATTTAAAAGTTAATATCTCGAAAACGAAACTGGATAATGAAACATTTTATGAAATTACATTTACTTCCTCATTAATTCTCGCTTCTATAATGACAATTTTTTAGTGGCGAATTTAGAGGGGGGCGTGGGGGAGTGCCCCCTTTAGGTTTTGTTTTGTTCAATAATTGTAATAAATGGAATTATGCAGTGTGTCCGTAAAGTATGGAATAAATTCATTATTTGTTAAAACAAAAAATATTTTGAAAAAATCCTCGGACACGTCGATTTTTAATTTTAATTGCGCACTTTATCCATCTTTTTTTATTATGACGTCATCACTGTTTCCGTAACGACGTCATAGACATATTTTTTAAATAGAACACCCTGTATATTTCTCCATTTTTGGATTCTACTTTGACAGCTGATTCCAAATATGTATCACACTTATGGTCTTAAATTATTGATAAGTTGGACGATAAGACCATTTAAAGAAAACAAGTTGTTTTATCATTATCGTCTTTAACAGTGAATCACTTAATAATACCCCAGTAGTGGTTTTTCAATAGTTGTCGATTTATTTTAATTAATAACATGACTGTATCTGTTAAGCAGGAAATTTATATTCTTACGATGACTGGATATGGTGATGGGATGCGAACTCAACAAGTATGTAATTTAGTTAATACTAAATATCCAAAACGACCTATAACTCAAGCGACAGTGAGTAAAATTGAAAAAAAAATTAGAGACACTAGTATAGTGGAAGATTTATCCAAAACAGGTCGCCCACGTGTTGACGAGGATACAAAATTAGATATTTTACTGGCGGTTGAAGAAAATCCACACACTAATGTTCGCCAGGTTAGTTGCGATTATGATGTTACTAAAGCGTCAGTACATGCAGTATTAAAATTAGAAAAATGACATCCCTTCAAGATTCAGCTTGTGCAAGAACTAAGTGATGATGATTCAGATCGGAGCATACAATTTTGTGAAACAATGATGAATATGTGCAATGGTGATCCTATTCTGAAAAAAAATATTATTTTCTCCAGTGAATGCACTTTCAAATTAAATGGTGAAGTGAATCGTCAGAATTGTAGATACTGGGATGGATGCGGTAGCCGTACACACAGTATCCACAAAAGGAAAAAGTGTGGACGGGAATTGTAAGAAATAGAATTATTGGACCCTATTTTTTCGATGGAACTGTAAACGAGCAAGCATATCTCAAATTTTTAATGAGATATCTCATCCTACCGTTATTAAATTTATTCCTCAGTAGAATTAATCCCGGAAATGTTGACGAAAACCTATGGTATCAACAGGATGGTGCGACTCCCCATTATGCAGCAGACGTTTGAAGGTATCTTGACAAATATTTCTGAACAGGTGGATTGGTAGACCACCAAATGGCCACTAAAGTCACCGGACTTCAATCCATTAGATTATTTTCTGTGGAGCCATCAAAAAACTTAGTTTATAAAACCAAGCCGGAAAAAATTTATTGATTTAAAAAAGAAAATTATAACAAAAATAAACATTTCTCAGGAAACTATAAACAAGGATAATCAACACTTTATTCATCGTTTAGGGTACTGTGAGCTACAACAAGAAGTACAGTTCGAATATTTACTATAATTTTTTTTACTATTAACTAACCGTTAGTTCTAGTGACTATTATTTGTTCAAACAAAACATGAACATTAGTAAATTGTTATATTCAAAATGGCTGTATCTTTCAACTTAGTGTGATACATTTTTGGAATTAGCTCTTGATTCAGAATCCAAAAATGGAGAAATATACAGTGTTCCATAACCAAAAAAAAAAAGGATAAGGTGCACAACGGGCTACCACGTTGAAATCATCACGAGAGGCGGTAGTGGAGGGTAAGGTCCATGTCACTGCACGTTACTGTTTACTATGGCTTTTTAACGCTAGTATTCAGTAATTTTTGTAAAAATTAGCTAAAAAACATTTAACACAATGATGGCAGAAGTGGAAAGTAGTAATTTACTTGCTCAGTAGGGAAATTATTGTACCTATCAGAGGTGTCTATGTCATTAAAGTTAGGTTATATCAAGCATGAGCATGATGAAAACAACGAATGTGCATGATTATTAGTTACGATTTTCTGTAGTAGACTCCTTTCGTAACGCATAATCGTCAGGATTAAAATTTTCCTTACAAACACGAATGTTTCGAAGGAGTAAATTTATCTCTGCGAATCGCTACCAATCACTGTTTTAGGCGAGTTTTGTCTCTCGGAAGCACATGGCCGCCTTTTGTTTGCGAACAAAATGAAACTGCACAACACTGAGGCATAATTAACTAGTTTTTTATTTACTGGTGTACGAAATAATTATAATAAAACCCTATAAACTTGTTCCGCGCCTAACAATAACTTTTGACAGGACCTCATTTGCCAGTGGCGCCAACTGGTGATGCTAAAAACGGTAGCCCTCATTGAAAGGATTTTTTCTAAATATGTTTGATTTAAGAAATAATGAATTTTTTCCATAGTTTACGGACACATTGTATAATACATATTTGTTTTAATTCCCCGCAAATGAAAATTTAGTTCTCTAAAAAAATCCAAATTTTGCGACCCAATGGTAGCCAGGATTTTGTTTCGAGAGGCGTACTACTTGATCACGCCCTAGAAAGAAGAAAAAATCGATGTTTTCACCAAGCAGCATTTTAATCGCTGGCTGCGTGCCGACATTGCTGAATAATGTCGCAACAATGATTTTTCGACTCACTTTTGTATCAATTCAGTGGATAAAATCAGGGTCCACTACAACGTCCACATGCGACTGACAATGATGACCAACGACGTCGTTTTACCGTTGCGCGGAAAAACAATTTTGACATTAAAATTAGTTTTAAAGTATGATTTTCTAATTAAAAACATTACTGTTAGACGTTTGGACCACTTGTGTTTCCTGGAATCAACATCACAACTTAGTGAGATAAAAAGTAGAGCTTCATCTTCTGTGTTTTATTGTGATATTTCAGTAAATTTTAAGAGATTTGTGGTACCAAAATTTTTCAGCGCGGACCAGTTTGTGGTAAAATATGAACATTGTAGGCCTAAAAATTTAACGCGCCCCACATTGATGAGTTTTTAGAAAAAATAATTTTGTTGACCTCTTGGATACACAAATTTGAGTGATTTAACTGTAAACACGTAGTGTAATGATTACTTAGTGATTTCAAACTTAGAGCCGATACTTTCAATCTCGGTTAACACTAATCGGATAATAACATGCAAAGAAACCATTGTTGTAACAATGAGAGAGAGAGAGAGAAAGTGTGAGATAGTATCATTCGATTAATGTTAACCGAGACTGAAAATACCTGCCTTTGAAGTAGCATAATTCAATTGACCAAAATCTCCTAAATTCGCATTTTTTTCTCACTTTATTTGTCAACATCACAAAATGGCGGAGTTGTGTGAAGCAACCTCGGCCATGTTTATATAAATCCTTCTACAATATGCACCTTATATGACTACTATCCCCCTAAAACACCACTGTGGCGCCCCTCTCCCAGTCAAATTCTAAATACGCCACTGCAAATTATTGGTGTTGTGAGAAAAGGTTAAATCCAGATTACGATGAAAATAGACGTTTTGACACCAAAAAATAGAAAATTTATTCGAATTAGCATGCCGTCTGTGTGTATCTGTCTATATCGGGGGTGTGTCTGTGTGTCGCTGGTCATTTGTTTTGACCCCATTTTCTCAAACACGTCTCAACGTGGAAATCTGAAATTTTATATATCATATCTGCGACGTCCAAGGATGAACCCTATTGAATATTAGTGAAATTGGTGCACCAGGGAGAGCACGTTTTAAGGGGGCAAAAGAAATTGCGTTGCATCAAAAAATGTTTGGAATAAAAATTGTTCAGAATGAGAAAAGGTGCCGAAAATTGAATTTGAAAATTTCTCATAAGGTTAATGTTAATGTTACTGAGAAAAAAAGGTTCAAAATTAATTTCAATTTCATTCAATTCAAAAAATTAAGGTGGTCTCGGCAGACTTTTTCATCACATCCAATTTGAAATGGATAAGAAATAAATTATTTTATTTCGTTTGTTTCGTTTATCTCATTTGTGTCATGTGTCTCATTTGTCTTTATTTGTCTCAGTTGTCTCATTTATTTCATGTTGTCTCATGTGTCTCGTCTATTTCATTTGTCTCATTTATCTCTTATTTATCTTGTTTTGTTTATTTTGTTCATTTTGTTCATTTTAATTATTTTATAAAAGTAAATAAAATAAATGGAAATTATATTTTCAACTAAAGTAGTCTATTTTTGTCATGTCAATCGTAATATCATGATGATAAAGTACTGTCGTGGAGCATCTAACCGCGACCGATTTTTTTTTGATTTTCCATTAAATTCCCTGACATAAAAAAAATCGGATGCATTTCTAATGGACGCATTATTTACATAGAAAAAAAAGACGCAATTTTTTTTTTTTTTTTTTTTAATTGAAAACTCCAATCTATCTAACACCACATATAGTACCAGAATCAAATTCTGGTAAAAAAATTGTCTGTTTAAAAAACAAAGTTGTAGTCTACAACACACTTATCTACGCACTTTAAAAATTTTAAATAATTATATTTTGCACAAGCAAAAAATTGGAAGATTGCTTTTAAATATTTTGAACAACTACATATAGTAGTTTTTGGGAAAAATGACTGATTCCCCCCTGTATACACTTAAACCAAAAATCTCAGTTACCTACCTGTGATCCTATCTGGGTTCCTATGTAGTAGGTATGTATATAACAGTAACATGGCCACCTGTGGAATGTTGAAAGTTGATCGACACAGCAAACAATTTCTGTACGGATATTACCGAGGAGTGACGATTTGTAGCAGCATGGCCTTTCATAATTTTATCCTTACCTAGTTTATCGGATAAAATGATGTGCTGTCAATAATAATAATTACCCAGTATCAAACGAACAACAAATATCGTAGACTATGGATATTTCTTGAACATGTGAAAAACAATGCTTTGTGTAACTACTGTGCAAAAGATTGTTGTGTTTGTGTGATTCTACTGGCCTAGTTGATATTTTTGTGGATACTGATTATATGGAATCTTACTGCGAAACTGGTAATTTTAATTTATCACATATTTTTTACGTTAATGTATGGTATTGGCGTAACAAGTGTGACGATTGATTTCCTGTTTACTTATCGGTGCATGTCTGGAGATATCTCTGTGACTTTAGCTAAAAAAAATGCAATTTTTATTTATTTTCGTTTATTCTCAGTTTTTATTTATTTTCGTTTATTGTCAATTATTCAGTTATATTTTAGTTTTTAGTGTAAATATTCTTTTTTTTTCTATAGGGCTGTCATATATTGGGTTGTCAGTTAACATCTCTGACAGGTATTGGTTTGTTGTTTTCTATGCACCAACTAGTTGATTTTAAGAAACTGAAATTTAATAAATAGATAAATTTTTCAAAGGTTGAATTTTGTTCCGCATTTCCCTTGAAGTTTTTCTTTTAAAAAAACATGACGGGTATTTAGTGTCAGTGCATCAGTTGTATGAAAAAAATTAGTGTGATTCAAAAAAAACAAAAAAATAGATAGGACTTTAACAATTTAGGCCATACAGAACATTTTGGCAGGTTTTTTTTTAATTCCAGTCTGTTGTCGTCTGTAATTATTCATTAATATCCACTTGATGTAATAAATAAATTTAATAAAACCTTACCCACATTTCTGAGCATATTTCTCATATACCAAGACAAAATAAAAAACAACGATATTTTTTTACAAGCTCCTTCGAAAAAGTTGTCCACTTACCCCTAAAGTAAATTGGTTGAATTTGTTAAAATGTTGTACCTGCTGCAAATTGGCAAAAGGATTACCTGCTTAATTTCAAGAAAAATGTGTTTATGGGACTGTAACCTGTATCAATATAAAGTAAAGAAAGAAGGCATAGTTAGTGTTCATGTTTGGCGGAAACTGGGTGAGAAATTAAAAATATAATTGAGTGTTTCCATAAAATCATCATACTGACGCCAAATTTACTACAAGAATGTGAAATCGCATCCAAAAGAGGCCGATTAAAATGAGCAAAATAAGAAATGGATTCTAATTCTCAAATCCAATCAATAATTATCTTTGAATAATTAGTACCCATACTACTTGTAGGTGTCTAATAGCTATATCTAATTTGCAAAAAAAATCTGTTTGTGGAATAATATTTGGTAATAATTTAAATTGGAACCCGAGATACACATTCAAAATTTTCAAATATATGCCTCATGAAACTAGTAAGTATAGTTCATTGCAGAGATATAAGAAATTTAAAAAACGCCATCTCTTCAATATACAGTACATCATAAAAAAACATGGTTGTTAATAATATGATCAGATATTGTTTACATATTAATTTTTAAATTCGTTTTAAAAGTTTTAATTGGCCAAACACATACTGGGTAGTCAAAAAAAGAATCCTGTTCAAATCATCAAATATACACGGTGGGGCAATAGTGCGTCCGACTTCGATATGTCGAGTTCTATGATAGCTAGTAACTTGATTTAAAAACATAAATAAACCAGGCAAAAAAGTCTAACTAGAAATTATTTTCATTTTATATACAGGGTGAGCCAAGACGATTTCTGCAGAATCAATTAACATTTTTTTAATTGAATGCCATATATATCAGAACATTTTTTGAAACCTCTTTGTGGCCTCCTTCCATTCCTTTATTATTATTGACTCTCTCCGAACCACTTGGATGTAATGATTTTTTTTTGTTGAAATTATGCTATTTACAGGTGTATATTAAAAAAAATCACTAGTCACAATTATCAGGGTGGCCAAAAATAATTTTTAAATTTACAACTATTTGAACTGAATTTTCTAATTTTTTTTCAAATGGAATGCCCTGTGTTATTACACAGATATCTCATAACTGGTACTAACAATTTTTTTCTTAAAATCGATAGTTGTGATTGTAGTGATATTTTTAATATACACGTGTAAATGGTACAATTTCAACAACAAAAAAATCATAACATCCAAGTGGTTGGGAGAAAGTCAATAATAATACAGGAATGAAAGGAGGCCACACAGAGGTTTCAAAAAAATGTTCTGATATACATGACATTTCATTTAAAAAAAATGTTATTTGATCCTGTAGAATCGTCTTGGCTCACCCTGTATATTCGAAAACAATTTCCGGTTATAGACTTTTTTATCTAGTTTACTTAGGTTTTTAAATCAAATTTCTAACTATCGTAGAACTCGAGATATCGAAGTCGGGCGCACTATTGCCCCACCCTGTATATCTCATAAAACTAGTAGGTATGGTTCATGTCCGGCGGCAACTTTGTTGGTGATTTTATGGTATTTTTTATAATTCTTCTATCTCTGTAATGAACTATAGTAGTATAGTACACCATTTATATTATTTACGAGACGGGGCTGAAATATTGTATAATATTGTGTGATTCTTTTATTTCTAAGTATTAAACATTAAAATTTGGGGAATATTATATTCAATTTTAAAAACAGTCCTTAACATTTCCGATTTCTATAGCGACCCAGTCGCCGAACAGGAGTTTATTTGTAGATTTTTTTTATAAAAATGAAAACCTTATTAGTCGGAATTAGAACACAAAGCGCAAGTTTTATTTTGTTCGTTAATTCGTAAGTAATTTAACAACAATGTAGTTTAAAAATGATTGCCGCAAAAATTCCTATTACATAATGATTGTGACGATTAATTGCACAATGCGATTTCTTTGAAGTCCGTGCATATTATTAAACTAAAATCTAATATCCATTTAGTCTCGTAATGTCCTACTTTTATCAAGTACTCTAACTGAGAACTGAGACCCAGTGTTTTCAAAGAATAGTGTGGTATATTGTTTACAATACGTTTATGGTATTTTGTAAGTTTCATCACCACAGTAGCCGTATAAAAATATTTTTTATCGTGTATTAAAATTATTAAATTAATTTAAAAATGACTAGATTTAAAAACACAGCATAAAGTTCTTACCTTGTCACAAATCTAAAAATATGTAAATAAAAAAAACACAAATATTGAATGAACACTATTTATTTGGAGATATATGTACAGCTTCGTCGCTTTTAAATGACCAGAGGGCGCTGATATCCTTGTGCGATATGGGAATAAGCTAATTATTAAAGCCGGCGCATTTGAATATAGTCTACCGAGCGGCGATAGAAGGCGGACGTACGACATACGCATTTCAAAAGTTTTCCAGCGGCCAGTCAAACACAGGCGCTAAAAATTACGTCCTGGTGTAGAAGTTTAGCAGAGGATGTTATAGAAGGTTTATTAATAATGCAAGTGTCCGCTGACAACAATAAACTACTGTTAATGGACATGATATACGAGTAGTAGAGTAAGTCGTTGTAAGTTGGAACATGACACTCACCGACGCCAGTCAATTTCTTAAAACGAGCCGGGTTTACTTATTATTGAAACAGGATAGCTTAATGGTATTAATTTGGTATATCTATATAACATTAATACTTTTTGAGCTAACCTGTTTTAATAATAAACTTGCTCCGTCGCCGAAAGTAGATATGGATATCAGCACCCTAACTTCATTTAAAGTAGACGTAACTGTATAGTTTAGTTCAAACTTATTTGCAACATAGAAAACGGCTTTGACAGCGGTAAAGGAATGAAAGAAGTCGACGTTTTTATGTTGCAAGTGAATTTGAAATAAACTATATATTTACAAAGCTATATAGTATTCGTTTACCGAAAATTTAAAATTTGTTTTTATTTCTTAAATTTACAAGAACAGAACTCTCGAGAACATGTAGCCTTTTATTAATCGATAATCAGGGTAGTCAAGAGATAGCTTATGCCCCCAGGGAGACTCACTGACAGGGCCTCGTCAATGATATTAAATTTTGCATTTTGAGGAATTTTTAATCTTGTTTTTAGGTACCCCTAGTTTTACTTGATTCTTTAATAAAGTAAAAAATATAAAATAACTTGATTTACAAAAAAAATACTTATAAATTGTGATGTTAGAAACTGACCTGGGTCCAGCTGTTTTACCTTTACCCATGGTATTTTAGTAGATCTACCGGGTTCCCTGCGACTTGATTTTTGAGGGCCTTAGGGTTGTCAAATTTGGATAAAAAAATTTACTACGTACTAAAATCGAATGAGTCTCTAAAATGTAAGATAAAATAAATATAAAAACTAATTGATCGTTAATATAATAGCAATTTATTACAAATTAGTCTGCGAGGGGGTAGATCGCAGGTCAAAGAATCCATTTTCTAATACTCTTTAGTACCCGAGGTATTACCTACATTATTATTACCTCTGTACTATGAGATGTGATTCTGTGTATCCTCAAGGGTGGTTATAAACCTCAAATAATAACGCCGTTTATTTATTTAATTTATAAATGCAGCTCAAGAAGTAGGGGGGGGTACAGAATCTCCCTGTGTATCCTCTAATTAAATAGAGAATTTTTATCACACAAATGAGGCTCGTATTAACTCTATTTTTGTATCTAAGAATTTTGTAATTAATTTTTTCTTGCATAATGTCCATGTCATAAAAAAAATACAACAATAAGATTTCAGATTATATTTTAGAAGACAATAACAGCGACAGTAAAGCTGTTATTTTTAATTGTTTGCTTCCTCCCATAAAATCATTGACATCGACCTTGTGTTATTTGGTCTGTGTATAGAATATTGATTCTAATAACTACAGGATTTTTTTTTATTTATTTATCTAATTATTACATATAACATAACAAAGATTGTACTACAGTCTTTGCATATAATACAAAAATTATATATATATATATATATATATATATATATATATATATATATATATATATATATATATATATATATATATATATATATATATATATATATATATATATATATATATAAATATATATATATATATATATATATATATATATATAAATATATATATATATATACATATATATATATATATATATATATATATATATATATATATATATATATATATATATATATATATATATATATATATATATATATATATATATATATATATATATATATATATATATATGAACAGAGAATGAATTTGACGCGAGTTTAATTACATTACAGTAAAAAACAATAAGAATTAACGGGTACGTCCGCATCTTTCTGCCATTTGCAATTTTTGCATTTTCCACCGTGCAATTTTTTTTTCTTTATGCGGGCGTACCCGTTAATTCTTATTGTTTTTTACTATATATATATATATATATATATATATATATATATATATATATATATATATATATATATATATATATATATATATATATATATATATATATATATATATATATATATATATATATATATATATATATATATTTTTCTTGCTGTTTTTTTCTTGGGAATTTGGTTCTTGTTTTAATAATTAATTTTTTAAATTGTGATGGAATTCATTTATTATTTATTTCCGTATAAACGTTTCGGTATGGATTTATACCTTTTTCAATATATTCTTAAATTTAGATTCTTAAATGTGGCACTAAAATACTTTATTCACGTCTTTTTTTTAATGGTTCTTGTACACTTTTAATTATATTTTTTTGTATATCATTGTTCTGTTCTCTCTATGAGCACAAACGATGAACTGTTCATCGTTTGTGCTCATAGAGAGAACAGAACAATGATATACAAAAAGAAATATAATTAAAAGTGTACAAGAACCATTAAAAAAAAGACGTGAATAAAGTATTTTAGTGCCACATTTAAGAATCTAAATTTAAGAATATATTGAAAAAGGTATAACCATACCGAAACGTTTATACGGAAATAAATAATAAATGAATTCCATCACAATTTAAAAAAATTAATTATTAAAACAAGAACCAAATTTCCAAGAAAAAACAGCAAGAAAATATATAGAAACAAGGTTCAAGAAATAAAAAAGAACATAAACTTCTTAAAAACTATATATATATATATATATATATATATATATATATATATATATATATATATATATATATATATATATATATATATATATATATATATATATATATATATATATATATATATATATATATATGTATATGTATATGTATATGTATATTGTATATATACAAGTTGTTTCACTGAGGATGGACCAACCCGGGCAGGGTATAGAGGACCTCAATATAGATCGATTTGACCCCCATTTGAGTTATGCAAAATTTGTTAGTTTAGGAGTTATTTTCGTATATTTTTAGGTAAAATCCAGTTTTGCCCACAAATTTAGTCATTCTGGCTTAACTAGTAGTACTAGCGTTATGATTTTTTTTATGAATGTAGTCCAATAGTGAGCCTGTCACCCTGAGAAATGTTTTTTTTATTGTAACCGAAACTATTTGGACAAAAAAAAAGCTTTTTAAAATTTTATTAAAAAAAAAATATTCCTTAACTTTGCAATTCTAGCAAAAAAAACAGAAAAATAGAAAAAAAATTTAGTAACCATCTTTAAAACTTCTCTACTGGCAATCAACCTGACAAATTTCATTCATGACTTCTCATCGAAAATTTTAAATTCTGTGCAAAGTATAAAAGTCGAAAATCCCAGTTTTTAATTAAGAAGCTGACGCTTTCATAGGTGACGCCCGCACAAAGGATTCAAACCCTGGACACAAGGTGGAAGATGTGTGTTAGAGATATCCTCTATTATTTTAGATTCCTTCGGTAAGGAATTCCACGCAGGTAACCATAGTTGCCTCAATGGCAGTATTGTCTGTGTCCCTGTAAACACGAACCCTCTCAATTTCAGCCACAAATGAGTCACTGGCTGCCTGTCAGTGGTTTCCTTTGTGTCGTCCTAAGTTGTCCCCATCCTTCCAACTTGGTAGCACCGTGCCGATGAGGGTCATAAGTCCGAAACACCATGTAACCTCGGTTTGAATACTTTGTGCGGGCCTCACCCATACCTTCTGCTTCTTAATAAAAAAGTGTGATTCTCGACTTTTACACTGCACTAAATTTAAAATTTTCGATGTGAAGTCATGGGGCTAGTTGAATAAAATTTGTCAGGTAAAATAGGGAAGTTTTTTAAGACAGTTCCTAAAATTGTTCTCTATTTTTATTTTTCACTAGAGTCTTGTAAACTTAAGGAATAATTTTTGTCTTAATAAAATTTTGAGATTATTTTTTTTATCGAAATAGTTCCGGTTCCAATAAAAAAATTATTACTCAGGATGTTAGGCCCACTATTGGACTACGTTTATAAGAAAATCATGACACTAGTACTAATAGTTAAGCCAGAATGACAAAATTTGTGAGCAAAACCGGAGTTTAGCTAAAAATACACGAAAACCTAAATAACTCGTATTAAGATCTTCTATACCCTGCGCCGGTTGTTCCGACTTCAGTGAAACACCCTGTATATGAAATATTCAGTCTAAAATTTAATCAGAATAATTACTTGTTCTGTATATTTAGTTAAAAATTAGTTTGTAATGCTGTATTTTTACTTCCTCATCTATCTACGATCATACTGATAGAGAAAGTAGTGGCGTCGCCGTGAGAAAAACCAAATTCCAGATTATGATGAAAACGAACGTGTTGAGACCGGAAAATAAAAAACTTATCCGAATTGGCATGCCGTCTGTGTATCAGGTCGTTTGGCACAAAGAATTTTTCAAATAAAAGTTGCCATAACGAGGAAATGTGTTGAAAATTTATCGTAAGATTAACCATTACTGAGAAAAAGAAGGTTTAACATTAATTTCATTCTGTTAAAAAAATAAAGTCGATCTCGGTAGAACTTCCTCATCATATCCAATTTCAAATGAGTGAACATTTTATTTCGTATTATTTCCTTTGTCTCGTTTATCTTATTTTTCTCATTTGCCTCTCATTTGTCTCATGTCTCTCATTTACTTCATTTTTCTCATTTATCACATTTATTTATTTTATCTTATTTATCATATTTACCTTATTTATTTTGGTTATTTTGTTCAATTTATTTTATATAAATAATTAAAATAAATGAAAATGATATTTTCTATTAAAGTAATTTATTTCTTTCATGTCAAATTGAAAATAATGTTAAGAAAGTACCGAGGAGCACCTATCCGCGACCAATTTTTTGTATCTGTAATATTGTAATTATTATGAATAAAAATATATTTGATGATCTGTTATGTAAAATTAATAATTTTTTTATTTATAGTTAATTTAGAACACATTTTTTGTGATATAAACTCGGTGATAACATCAACATCCGCTGGCTGGATCTATATGGGTCGATTGATAATAGTAAGAGATATACAAATTTAACTTCGTATGTTGTTCCTTTCTTGAAACATCGTGCTAATAAAAATAAAAAACGTGAAGATTTGTTGAAAACTCGTTTCGCGCTAAACAGATTGCTTTTCTATATCTATAGTTCTTCAAGCAAGAAGTTAAAAATTTTATAAAGAAAGTACGATACCTAGATACCAGGATACGGAAAAATTTACAAAATTTACAAATATCAAAATTCATAAAATAGTTTTGTTTAGAAACATTGTTCTTTGCATAATGCATGAGAGTTAGTTAACTGCTTTCTACAACAGTTGTAACCAAAGGTGCGCCGTCAGAAAAAATTTACACCTATCTACTTATATGTAAATACTTCCATATTTTGCATTTGACTCTGTATTTATATGCGTTTAGAAATATTTATATCCAATCATTCATGTCCAGGACATTAGCCTTTCTAAAAGTAATTTGATGGTAGTATAAAATATTTTAAAAAGTGCCGTAAACTACAGTTATTGTTATAAAAAAGAAGAGGCACAATTTAGGTAAAATTCAGATATAGAATAAATTTATTTTCTCGTCACGTTCTGTGAGAAAATATTGACTTTTTTAGATCTATCAGAACATTAATAGGCGCACGTATTTTTCCGGCACTTAACTCAGAAAATAGATATAGGGTGGTCCACAGTATAGCTTTCAAACTTTGAAAATTGACAGAAACTATGAAAATAATAGTAGATTTTAAAGAGAAAAGTTTTAAATTTATTCAGTGGTGTAAATAAATGTAAATTCTTCTTGAGGTCCTCGTGTATACCATGCGCAGGTCGGTTTCTGGTTATTGCCTTCATCAATGCGAAATAGGTATAAACTTCAACTAAATAAACTGAGAGGATTGCATCTTTGTTATCTTGCATTTGGGTATTACTTTTAGTATTTGTTACTATTTGTAAAATAATGGGATATTTTGTTATTTTAATTGTTATTATACCTTTATTAGTAAAAATAACTGGGTTTTCGATACAAGTTTATATAGAAAACTCCTATTATATTCACAGACCACACTATACAGGGTGTTCGGCTGAACTAGGCTAAACAGCAATAATGAACTAGTCCGCCATGTAAAAGACCACCAATTTGATCCGAGCTCATTAATTCTGTACCTTTGTGTCCTAACTCCCAATATGGCACATATGCAGTCAGCGAACAGACGATAACCTGACAAGCGCAATAGTTATGCACGTAGGTGACATTACTCGGTTCAGTGTTAGACCAACACCTCTTAAAATACAGAGTTGTTGGTTAGACCCCGAGATGTGTGTAATGTTTCGAGCCTTGTGGCTGACAATTGTTGAGTTATGGCAGTATTTACTCCTTACAAGTATTCTGATAATAATCACGTATGGTGTAGTGAATGAAAATGTATGGCTGTCGTGGAATTACCATGACTTATGGTGTAGTGCAGCGCATCTTTGGGATGGTAGCCGTGTCTCATAGTTGGCACATTACATACGTAGTTTTTGTTTTATTGCCTTTCTTGTTGTATTTTAACACTTCTCGGTGGGAACATCTAATCATTTTATTTTGGCCAAATCCACATGAACCATCCTGTACATATATTAGGAATTCATATATCTAGACTAATTTATTCAAATGTAGGGATGTTCGAATTTGAATGAAATTTTAGCAAAATATTCGCATTTTAGAAAAATTAAACAATTAAATACTTATTTTTACGCGCAATCTAGGTTATTAGGTAAAATTTAACAAAATTCTGTATAAGTATCTAACAAATTATATAAACTGCTTAAAACGTAAATCAGTTTTCTAATTGGCTTTCATTTTTTTCTATGTACTTAAAACTAATTTTTCATTAAAATCACGGTCTATAATATAAATTATTTGCAGTTTTTTGTGTATTCACATAATTTGTACAAATAATCTCATTCTCCATACTTTTTAAGTTCTTTCAATACTCTAGTTTTTATCATAAAACACTATGTACCCTACTTTCTTAATCATTTTCGTTAACACCGCTTTCATTTTCTGTTTGAGCTTCTGATTCAGAATATGAATCATCTATAAATTGTTTCTCCATATGTACTAGTTATGTTAATATATGAGTAACCCTCGGAATAACCGTTTGGTTTTTATCTAAATTTATAGAGAAAAATGGACTGCATAATGTACGCTGCTCGAATAGCTGTATGTACAGTGTAATCCGCTTAGTTCTCGCCTCATTTTTAACACTATTTGGAAAATTATGAATAAAAACCACGATATATTTCAACTGTTTAATTGATATTCATAAAAACAAAGAACAATTTACTTCCCTTTCTGATGTTTACGCACACAATACCAGATGAAAAGATAAATTAATTAATCCCAAATATACAAGGTGAGGCAATAGTGCGTCCGACTTCGATATGACGGTTCTATGGTAGCTAGAAACTTGATTTAAAAACACAAAAAAAGTCTATAACCGGAAATTATTTTCGAATATACAGGGTGAGCCTAGACGATTCTACAGGGTCAACTAACATTCTTTAAAATGGAATGCCATGTATATTAGAACATTTTTTGAAACCTCTGTGTCCTCCTTTCACTCCTGTATTATTATTGACTTTCTCCCAACCACTTGGATGTAACGATTTTTTTTTTGGTAAAAATTATATTATTTACACGTGTTTATTAAGAATATCACTACAATCACAGCCATCTTTAAAACTCTTACCAATACCACGGGTGAATCGAGGATCGAATGAAATCGATACAAATTTCGGATTTTCTCTTTCATTTTGAAAGGTCGAGGAATTTCGAAGCGACTCTTTAAACTTTCGTTTCCTAATTATTTTATCAATTAAACTTACAGAATATCCTCATAAAACACACTCTAGAAATCCATTACCAAAAATGGTTACTGAAATAAGAAATGTACTTAAATCCTGCAACAACCTTATTACTCCAGCTTTAAATAGGAAGTTACATGTATCTAACCCAAGTATACCTAGATTGTACTGCTTGCCTAAGATACATAAACCAGGAAAATCGGTATGTCCTATTGTTTCAGCAATCAGATGGCCGACTTACCACCTATCAAAATGGTTAACAGAAGAGAGAATTTACCTATTGCACCACCGAGTTTGTCTGTGATTAATTCCAACGATTTCATTAATAAGGTGAAAAATATTCAGTTGCAAGAAGGTGAAATTTTGACCTCCTTTGACGTTTGTTCATAGTTTCCAAGTGTTCCGACACCACAGACCTTGGACTATCTTAAGGATCTACTCGAATTAAACAATCTCAGTCAAGATGTAGTAAAAGATTATCTGAAACTCACTAAACTTTCCATGAAAGAAAATTGTTTTCGATTCAACGATAATTTCTTCGAGCAACATGAAGAACACCAATTGTCACTATTCATTGCCAGTATCTTCATGAACAGATTCGAGACGGAAGCAAAATAATTCGAGAATTTCCCCAGGGTTTGGCTTAGGTATGTGTATGATATTTTTGCAGTGTTCGATACAAAAATCGCTGATATTGATAACTTTGTATCTAAATTAAACAGTCGTTTCGAGTCAGTTAAATTCACATATGAAACTGAAAACTCTGGACAACTACCATTATTAACACGCTTTATAATAGCTTCACCTGTATGTATCTATGTATGTATCTATCTATGTAACGGAACCTTTCAACGTAATTTTTACCAACCTCAAGACGTCTGATTAAATTGAAAATTTGCACGTATTAAGGACCGATGACAATACAATAATTTCAATGCGTATCGACGCATTTCTCTTAAAGAAAAAATTTCTAAGCGGATGTCAAAGTTGTGTGATCGGCGCATTCGCCAAAATAACGGAATAATTCGACGTAATTTTCACCAACTTCAAGACGTCTGATTAAATTGAAAATTGGCACACATAAGGACCGATGACAATACAATAATTTGAACGCATATCGACGCATTTCTCTTAAAAAAAATCTAAGCAGATGTCAAAGTTGTGTGATCGGCGCATTCGTCAAAATATCGCATCCATGATTAGTTGACAGAAAGTTAACCACTAATTGAATACCGTAACTCATACTATACTTGAAATACAAGATGAACTAGTTACCAATTTACGATAAGAATGTATTTTTTTTGGAAAGCATTTAATTCTTTCGTTTTGTCAAAATATGGAGCAATTGAACAATAGCAATACAATAATTTGAAAAAGAAAATAAAAAAAATCTGAAATAAATTCAAATCAAGAAATTTTTTAAAAAATTTTAACTAAAACATTTCGACAAAAATTCTGGAAGACTATTACATTTGTTTTCGTTTCATGACTAAAAAATAAAAAAATAAATTATAGTTTAAAATACTAAAAAAACACGCTTTAATAGCAAACCGAACTAAAAAGTAAAAAATAAGAATGAAGTGATTGACAAAAAAAATTCATTTTATTGTAAAAAGCGTGGGGCCTTTGATATCAATTGTTATAAATATTTTATTGGTAGCATATACAGAAAAGATACCAGTACTCTAAGATATATCCCTAAGGACACCATTGAGCTCAACACAAAATGGCGAGTTTTAATTTGCTAGTCCATCGTCTATTAAGCTTCCCCCCTCAATAAGGGGAGGTTTGAAAAAGAAACGGCATTGATTAAGGATCTAGCTGCAAGTAATGGATATTCTGTAAGTTTAATTGATAAAATAAATAGGAAACGAAAGTTTAAAGAGTCGCTTCGAAATTCCTCGAACTTTCAAAATGAAAGAGAAAATCCGAAATTTGTATCGGATCAATTCGATCCTCCCTCGATTCACCCGTGGTATTGATAAGATTTTTAAAGATGTAGATATGACAGTGGTTCGTTCATTCATCGGGAACCAAACTACAACAACGTTTAGGTAATCTAAAAGACAAAATTGAAACAAACGAAAAGTCGGGGATTTACGAAATTAGCTGTAAGGACTATAATCAAAAATATGTTGGACAGACTAGACGATCAATTCAAACTAGATTCAAAGATCATATGGCCCATCTCAAATATGGTTGAACAAATAAGTCTAGTGTAGCCCAACATGCGTTTGAGAACAACTATAAAATAGATATTAGCAATTTAAGATTAATTAGGAATATAACAAATACTAGATAGCTGGATGCATTTGAGAGCTTGGAAATCATAAAGTGTAAAAATAGTATGAATAGTGACAGAGGGCATATCCCAAATAGCCCGCTTTATTGGTTAGTGAGTCACGGCTGTGACAGTAGTTTAGGTATAAATAGTATAGATTGTTAGCATAAGTTTAGTTTTAATCATCTCCAGATGATGCCAACTTAGTTGGCGAAATGCGCGTCGAGTGCAGTATATAGAGTTTTGGTGTTTCATGGAAAACTACGCCAGTGTTATCTTCACATCAAAGGTTCCAATCCACTCCAGGACTAAATATGTATAACAAACTGCCTAGTCAATGGAAAAATCTAAATTTCAATCAATTTATAATAGTTAAACATGTTTTTTATTTTATTATACTGAGCAATGCGTTAACTGTGACACATTAGCATTTGTTTAGAATTAATTGTCTATTTTAGATTTATAATTTTGATTATTATATTTTTTGGCTCATTTTATTTGTATGCTTATATTGTCTATGCTGTTATGAATTTATTTATTTTCTTTTCCATGATAGCATTCAAAAAAAATCTGTTTGTAATCTATTCTATGACTTGCTACAAACGTTATTTTAATGTAAGGTGGTCAGTAAAGATCTACCTATCTATCTAGCTATCTGTACTGTGCGTTCGGATTTTCTGTCAACTAAAGTATTTATTTTTTAAAAGATCAATGTATATTTTTACGTATTTTGATAGAGAACTTCTAAATTTACTTAATCATGAAAAAACCACTGTATAAAAAATTTAAAAAACTTCTTGATTCATTTAAATTTATAAAATAAACAAAAATGATCTAAAAAAAATATTCCATTGAAAAAAAAAAATGATTTCACAGTGTAATGAACATCCTGTAAATCCTCTCGGGTCAAATATTAATAAAATTGCGGTCCATTATTTATTAATTAAACTAACTCTTGGTACTTTATACAAATAATTAAAACTACTTTTTTTTTACAAATAGTATATTATTAATAATAGTACATGCGTAGATAACTTATCTATCTTAAATATAATTTAATAATTAATGTTTTAGGGCACATGTGCCATAGAGTTTAACCTTGTTTCCTATTACAATTATTTTTTAACTATACAAAACTAACATTGTTACCAATAATTTGGCAATTAAACAAATAATTTGCTTTTATGTTTTTTCCTTTAAATTAATCTTCAGTATATCATGCAAAAAAAAAGTATATTCTGGGTCTAAGAGGATCGGAATCGTCGGGATGTTTTATGAAATAAATAAATATTATACATGGACTATCTTATGTACTATAATATTTTATATTAGTTTTACTATAATATTAATAAAAAAAGATCTTTCAAGTTCATTATCAAAAAACAAATAGTACTAATTAATATAAAAATTATAATAAATAATAACAGCGGACTATTAACGTGCAAATGCGATGAATATATTTCTTTTATGACGTAACCAGCAAGAAACAAGGAATTTTCCAAAATTCGACCTATAAGGGGGGTGAAAAGTGTTTTCTCTTAGGCCCGATGAGATATCGACTTGGGTTTAGCTCACAAAGGTTACCCATACAAATAGTAGAGGATCCGAATTAAAGACGACCTTCACTCATCCGTTTAATGGATGAAAAATATTTTATATTAATTTTAATATGTTATAAAATATATCGCGAGTGGGTTGGCCAAAAAATTCCTGGCAAGACTATGATTAATTAAAAAATTAAAAAATAACTTTTTAAACATTGCACTCATTTGTTTAAGGAACAAATTTTATTCCAATCGAAACTATGAAGCCTATAGAATATGCAAACGTTAGGTTGTCTATTTTTTTCTTGGCGTAACTATTGGGTTAGCCGGTATAAACAGGTAATTCGATACTAGTAATTTACATTCATCTGTTTAATGAATAAATCTTATATCAAATTAAAGGTAATTAAATTGCAAACAGAATGATATAGGGTTGTCTGCGAAAAATCTGGTTTAAATTCCGGTTGGCGAGCTTTAAAAAGCGAAATATTGGTGAGAATGAAAATGTGCGACAAAGAGGTCCGAACAAAGTATCCGGTGCGATAGAAGAGGACGCAGCATTGCAGCTGCGCGCGGCTCGTCCATCGGATGAAAGAGAGTGCGCATACTATTTGTTCGTGCAATTCAGAAGGGTAGCGATAGACTAGTAAATACTTTGAGCATTATTTTGGAGCAGTTAACCTCAATATTCGAATCAAGAGAACGTACTACTACGCATCGTTGTTATTAATTGACCATATATTATGATAAAAAATGGCTAAAAAGTGTTTTTTGTGTGACTCGGACGATTCTGTAATTGATTTTAATGATGAAACTTGAAAATTGTTCATTGAAGTTGGCTTTTCGTAAAAAGAATAACTTTAAATACAATGAAGTTGAGCTAACCAACGCGTCACTCGATTTTGTTGGTTATCATACCTCGTGTTATAAAAAAATCACTGCTTTAGGAAATAAATATAATGAATTGCACGAACAAATAGTATGCGCACTATCTTTCATCCGATGGACGAGCCGCGCGCAGCTGCAATGCTGCGTCCTCTTCTATCGCACCGGATAGTTTGCTCGGACCTCTTTGTCGCACATTTTCATTCTCACCAATATTTCGCTTTTTAAAGCTCGCCAACCGGAATTGAAACCAGATTTTTCGCAGACAACCCTATATCATTCTGTTCGCAATTTAATTACCTTTATTTTGATGTAAGATTTATTCATTAAACAGATGAAGGTAAATTACTAGTATCGAATTACCTGTTTATACCTGCCAACCCAATAGTTACGCCAGGAAAAAAATATACAAAATAACGTTTGCATATTCTATAGGCTTCATAGTTTCGATTGGAATAAAATTTGTTCCTTAAACAAATGAGTGCAATGTTTAAAAAAGTTATTTTTGAATTTTTAATTAATCATAGTCTTGCCAGGAATTTTTTAGCCAACCCACTCGCGATATATTTTATAACATATTAAAATTAATATAAAATATTTTTCATCCATTAAATGGATAGGTGAAGGTCGTTTTTAATTCGGATCTTAGACTAAAATGTCTAAAGACATAAGGCATCGCAAAGAAAGTGAGCGAAATCAAAAGATTGTTAAATCGACGAGAAGCACCGAAATAATTAAGGGCGAAAACACAACACAGCGGTGCGATGTCGCATCGCAAAAACGACGTCGCACGGCGATGCGATGATTCAACGTTGAAACTTCATCGCCACGGCATCGCAGAGAAGACGCTTCTAGTGAGATGTGGACCGCACAATACGTGTCCTACGGTTGTTGCAGGCCACAACACTGCGATGCGACGCCGCATCGCAAAAACGAAGTCGCACCGCAATGCGATGCGATGAACGTTCATTACACGGCCACAGAAGACCTATACCAGAAGCGACACATTTGATGTATGTATGGCGTGTTATAATTAAATATAAAAACCAAATAATGTACCAAATCTTGTACACACGCAACCTGTTGGCACAGCAGACTAAGTCGCGTATAAAAGACCACCAGACTTTCGTGATTTGCGCGTGCGTTGCTTGAGAGAATCATTCCCGATCTCATAAGTAAAAACACAACACTGCGGTGCGATGTCGCATCGCAGAAATCAACGACGTCGTGGAAATTTGCGATGCGTCGTCGCACCGCAGTGTTGTGGTTTCGCCCAGGATTTGTACTAAGCGACGTCGCATCGCAAATTTCTACGACGTCGTTGATTTCTGCGATGCGACGTCGCACCGCTGTGTTGTGTTTTCGCCCTAAGCGAAATAGGACAATTATTCTTAAATCATAAATGCCATATCATAATCGTATCAAAATGAGAATATGTTAAATACATGGGAGACATAGGGTTGACTTTTCCCCTAGAACCACACTACCCTGTAGGATTTTTCTCGGCGAATCAAATAAAACAAGTTCCAACACCCTAATATGCAATAGGGGATGAAGTATCAAATTTTTACTTCTTTCAACACCAATTTTCGACATGAAATGCTAAATATCTCAGTTCGTATTGGAGATAGAGTGTTAATTTTTCTTCTAGAGCCTCTACGCCCCGTAGGATTTTCTCTGGCAAATCGAATAAAAGACGTTCTAACCCCTTATCTGCAGTAGGGGCTGAAATATTGACTATTTTGTACTTTCATCACTCCTTATAACAAAATGCTAAATATCTCAGCTCTTATGGGGGTTAAGGGAGGGGGAGCTCGTTGCTGACAAAACTACTAATATATTGCCCCGAACGGACGAAGTCACGAATAATTAATGTTGAAACATCGTTCTATATTATTCTATATTAAGAATAAAAGGTCACTGACAGTTATTATATTTATGCAGTGTTAGAAAATACCCTTGATGCCTGTGAAAAAAAAACTAAATGGTATTTGGAAAATCTGTTAAACTTTGTTATTACAAAACTTGACGAACAATAGCTAGTCCCATAACATTGAATCACGTACCTACTTTCTTGTCAAGTAAGCATAATTACTTATAATAAAAATTAACAAAACTTAACAATGGATTCAATGACAGCTATTTGTTTAACGTATGTTTACAAATTTGTTAAGACTTTTAATTTTTAAACAGTTTACTAATAATTGTCAGGTTCTTGATTTGTGTTTATGTTTAAAAATAACAACTAATTTTTGTTACAGCATAATTTTTTTTTAATATTTCAAAGAGGTTTTAAAACCATTGGTGTGGTAGTGATGAACAATATTCCACTTGAGGGTAGAACTATTTTTTACAATGGACCATATTAGTATGACAGTACATAATTATGCAATCTACGTAAAAGAGGCATGACACACTAGTTGTCTATATGTAACATTGGAACTTGACCCTTATGCTTATGAACATAAAGGCGACATTTTCGAGGATTAGAACACCAGAATTTTTTTTCACTCTTGAAAGAAATATTTAAGAATTTTCAGTTACCATTCATCATAGACAATATAATATATATGTACAATACGGTTCACTATAGAAACTTTTAATAATAATAATAATAGTAATAATAATAAAGTTACTGTAATACGGTCATACTTGTATATATTCTAACATATTTTTGCATGGTGAATGGTAACTAAAAGTTCTTAAATATTTCTTTCAATAGAGAAAAAAAAAAACTAAAATTCTGTGCTGTGTTCTGACCCTCGAAAATGTCGCCTTTATATTCATGACCATAAGGGTCAAGTTTCAGTGTTATATATAGACAATCAGTGTCACATGACTCTGTTACGTAGATTGAATAATTGTTATTAATTATATGACGTCATAACAATGTGGTCCATATTATTATTATAATCCAAAACATATAAGAATCATATTTTCCGAACTATAATTTTAAATTGCTTGTTGATTACCTGTTTCCTTTTTCGGTACAAAAAAAGACTGATTGTTTTTAATTTTTCGATTATTTTGTCAGATATTAAATATCTAATTTGCGTGAGTTAATAATAGATAACATGCAATTTAAAACACAGATAAATAAAATATCTAATCTAAGATTATTTTTTCAGATATGGATATACAACTGAGGCCAGGACACTCAAAAAATATATTTTAAATGGATCTATTTACACCAAAATGTCATGTGCAGTGAACTATTCAACTTTATCCAAATGTGATTCATTTTTACATTCACAAAAAATTAAATTCCAGAACAGCTCTCGCATCTTTACCAAAAGAGGGACACACTGATGAAAATTATTTTGAAATTGGGCAAAGGGAATTTCGAAAATTTCCTGTAAGAAAAAAAATTAGTTTTAAAATTAAGAAAAACCCAACTTTATATCGTAGAAGTACTGATGTACATAAAAAAATCTGCATAAACTCAAATCATGTGGCGCAACTGACAAAAAAATTTAATGACATTGTTGCTGAAAATAATAGTGCAAATGAACAAGCCAATATAAAAAATACAATAAGTGTACATAATGAGGTCTACAAAACACATCAAATACATAATATTAATGCAAAACATATTAAACTGTACAGAAAACCTAGTCTAGATAATAAAGCATTAGTAATTATAAAAGCAAAACCTGTACCTAAAGAAAACAGCATAAATAAACAGAATAGCTTGAAAGTAAACAATAATGTACTTAATCGAATTTCTAGTGCCAAACCTAGTACAAAGGACGAATCCCAAGCATGCTCAAATTTTGAAGCACATCCAGATAGCGATAGTAGCGTACAAGAAAGATTTGCCCCTGTAAATAATAACAATATGGTACAAGCCACAATCGAAATATTTGAAAGAAAGTCTTACTTAAATGAAAATAATACAAAACGAATATCTAATGTTGGATTAAAAATAGATACTTCAAGAATTTCTACATATCTTAATAAATCTAAGCCATCAGAATGTACCGAAAATAAAGATGAATCAGACACAAATGAGACTCAGATTGAAGAGTTTACTCAGAATAAAAACATGCATAAAGGTTCAAAGACGTTAAGTATTACCAATTTAGATAGAAATAAATACAGTTTACCAGAGAAAGGAGAAGACGAAGCTAACGCTGTAAAACTACAAATACCACAAAGAAAGTGTGAATCTATGTACGAAACAATAATACCAGAAAATACATTGCATCCATTTAAGTCAAAGTCCCATGGAGCCATCACCAACCTTGATATTTCAATTAAACCTAATAATTCCTTCTTATGGAGCGATAAGTCTCCTACAAATAGTTATTCAACTATAAAGTTAAATAGGAGAAGCGAAACGGAGGAACTCTTTTACAATAATATGATAAACGTGCAAAATCCTCCAGAGTTGCCTCCAAAACCAATTTCTTCAAAGGTAATTGAAACTTACAATCCACGATATGAGCGTATTACGTTAGAAATTAATGCATGCACAGACAAATTACCAAACGGTACAAATTGTACAAATTTAGATGAAAGTGCGTATGAGCAGCTCAATAATAATGATTTTACAGAAGAAAATATTTACGAAGTCATGTCTACTACTCCGTTAACACATAATGAACAAATGACAAGTCAAACATCACAGTCCAATGATTCAAATGGGACAAATAGAAATGAAGACACAAAATCAAATTTTTATGAAAAAATATACAACAGAAAAAGAGAAAAAAAGACGGAGATAGTGAAAGTATTTATGAGAGCGTTTATGAATCTAATATAAGCTGCTCTAATAGGGACAGTTTAACTTCTGAACAAAATAGTAATAGCCTCTATGGAAAAAGCTTGTGGGAACCGGAAGATGATACGAGTACCTACAAGGCCGTCAGTGATATAAGTGATGAGTGGGTGGATCTTTCAGATAATGAGGAAGAGCAGTACATTAGTTCAGGCGTTATAATGTAAGTGGGGTATTTGTGGTGAGAAATGATTAGAAGTGATTACACTAGTTATAAGATCTTTTTTTTCTTGTATCTAGTATAAATTCCAAACGGATTGTCTACAACCTGATATGACTCATATCAGTATAACACCCGAACTGATTAACTTGGACCATTTTTTTTCGGGTATGATTTAACTTACTTTTTGTTTGTTTCCCATTTGATCCTTTAATTAAAAAAATATGTACAGTATATAATATACTGGAATGTCATTAAGTAAGGAGCATATTCATTGTCCAAATTTAAAAATATTTCCTTCGTTTCCTTGCCTCAGGCACCTGTTAAGCGGTGTTTAGATTATTAACGTTCTCTTAACTTTGTTGATGTGAATAGACAATTTACATTTAAAAAGTGATTTACTTTTTTGAAGAAATGTCTGATATGCATTTCATTTATGGGCCTATTCAAAAGATATTTAAGCAAATACATTTTTTTTTTTGTAAATTTTAACTCCCTGTACCTTGGAAACGAAGGCTCTAAGGACAAATATTTAAATCACGCTTCTTCATTTCGTTATATTACACCCTCTATATACGGTGTGGAAATTAAATTCCAGATACCTACACATATATGTTACGGTAAATGTAAACAGATCGGTATATGTGTACATTATCCAGTAAATATATACATTTTCCTACTTAGTAAAATCCAATTTAACCAATATTTTATGCACATTCGCCAATTAAATTGTGAAATATGGACATTAACCAGCAAGCCGCGGTAAAAGTACAGTTTTGTTCTATTATGACAATTGAGATTAAGTATATTATTTGTTTACAAGTTGTAGTTCTTTTTAAGTTTTTTAATATTGGAATGATAATTAAATTAAAAAGAAAGATAATGAGGGAAAAGTTTAATAGATATAGTGAAGAATAAAAATCGTTATTGTGTCCATGGTAGCGGACCATGTAATAATAAAAATTGAAAGAAAATGTTTCCGTTTGAATTTCTTTTATTTTCAGGGACAGAAATCCTAAAATTTGCTTTTAATTTGTTTTCTCTATTATTATAATATTAAGTTGTTTTAGTTATCTACTATATCAAATAAACATATACGATATGTTCAATTATGGCTATGTTATTTTCATACTTTATGTTTACTTTGCCCAAAGCGCATAGGTAATTGTGCACATTTACCGGTTAAAATAAACATACACGATATGTTAAATTCTGGCTATGTTATTTTCATACTTTATGTTTACTTTGCCCAAATCACATAGGTAATTGTGCACATTTACCGGTTAAAATAAACATACACGATATGATAAATTATGGCTATGTTATTTTCATACTTTATGTTTACTTTGCCCAAAGCGCATAGGTAATTGTGCACATTTACCGGTTAAAATAAACATATACGATATATTAAATTATGGCTATGTTATTTTCATACTTTATGTTTACTTTTCCCAAAGCGCATAGGTAATTGTGCACATTTACCGGTTAAAATAAACATATACGATATGTTAAATTATGGCTATATTCATACTTTATGTTTACTTGACCCAAAACGCATAGATAATTGTGCACATTTACCGGTTAAAATGGGCAGAACGTCTAATTTTTAAATTTCTTTCTACACTGACCATTCAGCTTGGTAAATGTAAACATTCACCGGAAAATGTATACATTTACTAATTAAAAACTTTGACCGTAACATATGTGTGTATTATTATTCTTATCGCAGCTATAAACAAATATAGATAATACGTGCTAATAAAGTTGTAGTAATAAAATTGTTTAAATCGGAAATAGAAATATTATTAAGGACGTTATTTTAAATCAATCTCTGATAAAAAAAATATAAACCTTGAGCATAGGTGTCGCCTGTTTTACATGTGCTTTTAAATTATTACATAGTATTAATCACAATGCGAAAATACTGTATAAAATGTTTTTTTGTTCCCAGACCGTACTTACATTCTTTGTCTTATCTATTGTTGTAAAAGATATAAACATCAATTAATTCGTAAATGACCTTACATGTGAGAAAACTTTAACAAAGTACGTGCATATTAACTATTTTTAGTTTACAGAGGTGGACATATCTTTCAATTGTTTTTATTCTGTTAATTTTGTTTTATTTTGCTTTTCATCAATTTTGTTGGAAAAGTAACATAGGTAATCGTCAAAGAATCTGATATTCAGGCGTATTCTCTTATGTTATTATAACCAGGACTGTTAAGAGTTACCTATAATCAGTCGGAATTAAAGATTTTTCAAAAAAGGCGGTTTCTTATAATTCCTATAGGATTAGAATTTTAACAACCCTGTTATAATAATAACATAAGAGTATACATCAGAGGCCTGATTAAGATGTTAACAATTGCTAACGATTTAAATTCTCTAAATATACTGGTATTGTTTTAATTATCGTGATCGTCGGCAATTCATTTGGCTAAAATAAAGCTAAAGTAATTTCGTTGAAAATCTATAAATACGCTATGTACGTATCTACGTATTTGTCCAAAAAATTCACCAGTAAAGCTCCAAAGTAGTGATTTGGCACATTTATAGGTTGTATCCCCAAAACGAAGAGAAAAACTCCAAACCCTTTAAACTTTGCCCTTTAAATTGCCTTCAGTAGAACTAGAAAGTTGATTTGGGTACACTCATAGATATTACCCTCAGAGCAATAGAAAAAATGCATAACCTAACGGATTTTATATCAGGGGTGACAAATTGAAAAAGTAAAAGAAAATCTTAAAATTTTATTTGGATCAAATTGATTATAAATAGTTATCCATTAGTGGGATCACAAACTTTAAGTAATTTTACGTAATTTACGTAATTTGTCTTAATATTTACATAATGCATAAATCAATATATTCGTTTTTAATCTTTTTTTTCCATTCGTTGATAATATGCAATTATTTTCAGTATACGCGAGAAACAAAGAAGTAAGAAATCTTCATGGTCACAGCATTTACGTGGTCAATGGGCAAAATCAGATTCACAGTTGTCGGTGGCAGGTAAGGAATATTGTTTAAAACGACATAGCTTAAATATTACTCATTTACATATTTAGTTTCTAACGAAAATGCTCTCTATTGATTCTTCTATTAATTAATTTTAATGCCAAAATTCAGGTGCGGTTAATGCATGCTTATCGTGCGACTGAGATTATATTTAGCGGAGGAGTCAGTGGCCAATATTTCTTTGCGTTGTATGTCACTATTATGCAACAGGATATAACAAAAATACATAGAAATATTAAGCCTTTGTTCCACTTTTTCTATCTTATAAGAACAGTTTTTGGATTTAGCTTTTTGTTTTTTCATCAAAACTGCAAAGTAAAACAGTAGTCAAGTAGTGAACGAACGTATTTTGAAATTCTGCACTAAAATTAATGTTTATACGTTTGATGAATTAGCGGATATTCAGTAGAGCTTTTAAAAATTGTACAAAATTATGCAAGTGTGGATAGATATCTTAGAGAGGCAGACACATTTTTATTAAAAAAAAAAACTATTTAATTTCCATGTTAATTTCAAATTAGAATGACTGACTAAAGATAGCTAAGACCCCAGACATGAAACAACAGATACTAATGTAAAACAATTTAATACATCATTCCCTTCACGGATGAAACTAGAGGTGAGATATTTGATTTCTAATAATTTATAGGCATATAAAAATTTGCATACATTTTTTTAAAAAATGCTACTTCCAATACAGAACCCTGTTACTCTTGAACAACCTATGTAGTAAAGAAACCAACAAGCTCATGTAAAATCTAATTTATCTCGTAAATGATTGATTGAAGCGACAAGGCCCAAATCTACTTTTTCAAACACATTGCTTCACATATATCTTCAAATAATAATATTTTCCTAATGACTCATGTTCGTGGGAACATTTTCTTCTTAATTTCTTTCAGGAATCAGCCTATTACAGATTTTGATGTGTTTTTGAACATCCTGTAAGTTGTCATTTGCTTAATTTATATATGATTTTGGTGTTTAAATTTAGATTGTTGTTACTGTAACCCGAGGTAACCTCAACACACTGATGTAACTTGGACACTGTGCGACGTATAATTGTTAAAACATAATTCTCTTAAAATTCAAATTTCTTCTGAACTTAAGAGGTAAAAATAAATAAAAAAGAAGGCACCTTATCGAGAAGACGGAGTATATACAAAAAAAAAACATTATATTTCATAAGGGTGGCATTTCAAAAGAACGAGTTGTGGTCATGTTAAAAATTTCATGGAGATCCTTACTTGGAGACTCATGAAATGTATGTGAAGTCTACAAATCATCCAAAAGTCTAGAGCAAGAAGGAACAAAATGGTATATAAAAGCCGACTAGAATATGTCTGCATCTGAAATCAAGGACTGAGATTAGCAATACATTTCGCTGAACGAACAGAGTTAATTTAAATATTGAAATATCACATGAAATCATCCACATTTATACGTGATTGTCATGTAATGCGAATGGCGCTTTGATTTGAATAATATTTAATAATTATTAATATAAACTAAAAACAATAATGAACAAAAAATACTAGTATTATTGTGAAAAAAAGCGTGGGTTGCTCGATATACGAAAAATATGGCACAAAGCGCCCCACGCTTTTTTTCACAATAATACTAGTATTTTTCGTTCATTATTGTTTTCAGTTTATATTAATAATTATTTTTCACTTTTTAGTTTGATCTGCTTTAAAAGCGTGTTTTTTAGTTTTTTTAAACTATATTTATTTTTCACTTTTTAGTTTGATGTGCTATGAAAGCGTGTTTTTTAGTTTTTTTAAACTATATTTATATTGCTTATTGATGCTGATATTATAACATATTACGATCCAACAGATACTTCTGAAAAAATATATATATTTTTTCACCCATGGGATTTGAACTCACGCCCGAGGAGTCCGTCGTTTCGCGTCGACTAAGACTTGTGCCTTAGCCCGTTCGGCCAACGACCGAACTGACAATCACGGAATGTACTTACAGTATTAAGCCTCTTGCTCTCACGCAGAGGATACGTGAGGAAAGGAAATTATTTAATTCTGGCGATCCTGATCAGGATAATGATATAAACTTATCAAATTATTGTATTGTTACCGGTTCTTCGTAAGTGTACAAAGTTTCAATTAAATCTGTCCGTTTAAAGTGGGTCAAAATCGAGTCCAAAGAGTCGGTTACAAACAAACAAACTCACATACAGGTGAAGCTAATAAAAGCGTGATAAAACTCATGTACACTCGTGATATCGTGGTATAATGCAATTTAAACATTTAAATAAACGTACGGAATGTTCGCAATCTAAACATCGCGTTTCCTATTAAAACTATTGTCTAATATGAAGACACTCGCAAACATAATCTAACAGAAACTCTCTCGGACTTTAGCACTCCCATATAGTTAAAAATACAACTAAAATTATCTTAAATTTTGACTTCATCGTTACCCAGACTAATATTCCAGCTCACAATAAGTCGTCAGTAAACATCGAAGAATTTGGTATTCCCCCAGACAGCCTTTACAAACATTTGATTGCGTTGTTAACCGCGTGACGACCTTTTTTGCGGAAGGTTAGTTACATGCGGAGATGCAATCTCAGCTTCTGGTGCCGTTTATTTATTGCGCTATTGCAAAAGCGTGATATCTTGTTATAATTTGAGATTCGTGCGCGGTGGATATTAACACTGAAATAGTCTGTTCTGTGTGTATTTATACTTTTTAATTTTCAACTAGTGGTACATAAAGGATACAATCTCGGTAGTGACGACTTGTACAGCTCTTCTTTTAAGTTTGTAGCGCATATACGAGTAGAACGCGGTAGTGACAATTTATACAGTATTTTGTTTTCAAATTAGTGACGCATATAGGACGAAAGACGCAAGGTGACATTACCTTTAGCAGTGGCAGTGGTTTTTGGAACAGAATATGAACTCAAAAGGACACACACCGTTCCAGAAGAGATAAAGATTCATTTGTGCGGTTTTTAAAATAAATAATAAAATTCTGTAAACCTTAAATATGTAAAAATATTGACCTTAAGTGTAGAGTTTGCAAAACAGTGTCGATAGATAGACATATAGGTATAGGAAAACTTCTTAACACTGGCAGGGTGATTCAATGTAATTTTTAATTGTTTGACTTAAAGATAAATAAATTATTTACAATGAGATAACGTATATAAACGTCATGTCATTTGTAACTATTAATTATGTTATCATTTTATGGTTTTCGGTACCAAATTATTAAGAAATGATAACATAAGTAAGTAGATCTGAATACATTAAATGTGATGTAGAAGTTTGACAGTGATATAATGAGTAATATTAATATAAAAAAATGATGTTTTCAATGTAGAAGTGAAAAATGTAAAGTTTTTAAATTGCGCGTATGGTGAGTTAATTTACTTTATACAGGGTGGGGCAATAGTGCGTCCGACTTTGATATCTCGAGTTTTATAATGAACTACAAACTTGATTTAAAAACATAAGTAAACTACATTTTGCCACAAAAAAATAAAAATTGCAAAAGAATGTGATTCTTTACTTATTTTCTTGTAAATAAGCAATGCAGTCGAAAAGAGTTTTGAAAAGAGTTAGCTTTTGTATTATATAAATTACACTGGCCCACACAAGTTTTGTAATATAGTTCACACTACTGTTTTTATATTGTTAATACCTACCTTAATAACTGAACAAATATCCAACAAGTCCTAATACATACCATTTTTGTGTGAACACAATAGATCTTATTATATTGGCAGGTAATAAATTTTATGATGGGTCGTCAATTTTAGAAGAGCAAGTTTCAGGGGATTTTTTGGGGAACAGGAAGGATGAGAACTACAACCAACTAGTAAGCGAACATTTAGATTCGTACCAAACGTTTGGTTGCCGTATGTTTTCAAAAATTCACTTTCTGCACTCATTTAAATTTTTTTCCTAAAAATTTGAGTGCGGTAAACGACGAGCAAGGAGAAACATTTCATCAAGATGTCAGGATAATGGAAATTCGTTTACAAGGACGATGGGATACAGCCGTGATGTGTGATTACTGTTGGCTCTTATAGCGACACGAATAAAAGAAAAAAATGAACTGAGCATATGTTTTTCAAAAATTATTCTCTATCTTTGTAGATATATCTATGTAATCCTAATATATATCATATACAGAGTGTCGCGCTTAAATGTGATACAAGCCTGCAACTCCTTTATTTTTTGGCCGATTTAAACTTTTTTTTTAGAATGTAGGGTAACAAAAAACTCTATCTACGTGTGATACTGCTTTTTTATTAATGTAATACACAGCCAACTGGGATGAGTTTTTTAACGTAAAATACTGTTAATTGCTATTAGCGATTTTTTTGTCAAAAAATGGATTACATATTCTCATTCAGCATCCCTTAAAACGTCATCACCAAGTTTCGTCAAATTCGGATTATCTTCAGGCGAGCACTCTATGATAATTTTATCCATATTTTAGTTTATAATCCATATTTTACTATTAGTAATAAAATTATAAAACAATTTGTTTCAGTTTTTACTGCACAAAAAACATTTTTTTTAATCGGGCTAAAGATAAGTTATAGGCATGTGACATAGGGTGCTCGCCTGAAGATGATCCAAATTTGACGAAACTTAGTAATAAGACGTTTTAAAGGATGCTGAAAAAGGATATGTAATCAATTTTTTGAAAAAAAAATCGTTAACAGCAATTAGCAGTTTTCGATGTTAAAAAACGCATCCCAGTTGGTCGTGTATTGCACCAATAAAAGAAGCAGTATCACACGTAGATAGAGTTTTTGTTACCCTACATTCTAAAAAATTTTTTTGAAATCGACCAAAAGATAAAGGAGTTACAGGTTTGTATCTCATTTAAGCGCGACACCCTGTATATCATTGATATACAGCAATAAATAGATTAGTAAAATATTCCTGTCCATAAAGTTTTATTAATGTAACAAGAAAGCGTTACGTGTTACGACTTTTTTCTTGTCATAGAAGGCTTTATTTCAGTTGAATATGCTATTCAGGTACATGTTACAAAAAAATATATTTTTTTGTCCGCTGGTGTTATTATTCTTATGTGCAAATTTGTTTTAAAACGAATTACATGAATTAATAATAAAACATAATTTATCCAGTTCATAACAAATGTGTATGTACACATTAAAAAATAAAACAAAAGAGAGGAATTTAAATTGGCTAAATTGCAAAGGGCATTGGACTCAGCATCGGCAGAAAATAACTGTTCAAGTTTATTTATGAATATTCGCTAAAATTCTGTGGTTTAAGATTAGATCCCGCTGGTTTCTTTTGCATTTAACTTTGTTGACAAAAACGAACCGTTTAATTTAATATACTGAGATTACGCACGATTAATTACAATTAGTTTCATTGTTTGGCAATGTCACAAGAAGAACTGACACTGTATTGGATTTAATGTTGTATACGATGACGAAGTCTGTGATAAAACAATACCCTACAAGGTTTTTCCCAAAAACAGGTGACCACATAAATTTGTAAATCGCTCTTAAACTTTTCTATTAATGATAATCAAAAATAAAATCAATTATTTCATTGAAACTAAATTTCAATATTTAGCCCTTAAACTCTCTAAATTTGGAAATGATTTAAAATGATATAATTGGTTTCGTTTTTTGTTATCATGAATAGAACACGTCTTCCAACATGTTTGTTGACTAGTGATAAAAACGCCGGCTTAACATAGTGAGATAAATTAATATACACGGACAGGCAGAAAAAAATGGTACACTTTAATAGGGAACTTGCCTATAATTTTAAAAATAAAAATAATACTAAAAAACATAGCGTAACGTTGTAATAAAACGTGTACTTCACAAAAAAATAAGATTTCTAATTCCACGCGATCAGTATGAGGGATCTAAGCAGCGATAAAATTGAAGTGGCCCGAAACGAGCTACTATTGACTGTGACGTCACACCATACAATATTCGGTAGTCGTCGCGCCAGGAAGCAACACAATCAGATATTTACCAATTCCAATTCCAATTTAAAATCTTTATTCACAATTAAGTAGATTATTTACAACTTGTATGGGGTACAGAGTAAGATTTATATTAATATATACATATATTATACATAGAAAAAAGGAAACTAAAAATCAATTCATTCATAAAATACTTAAAAATAATAATACAAAACAAATTAACAAAGTATGACATTCTATATAAACATATGTACAATATGGTGTTATTAGACTTTGGTTGATTTGTTGGTGACTGTTCTGATATAAATATATAATTGTGTTTTATAGTACCGCTTATTGTAGTTGTACAGATATTTTAAAATGACTGAACAAGGTTTTTCAAAGGGCCAATCTGATAATTTGTCTAAAGTGGATATGTTTATGGTGGCATCTTTTATACAAAATAGTGAAAGTTTTTCCCTTGGAGAGGTCCGCGGGGTCAAGGCAGAGAAGTATATATTTTTTTTAGCTTTTAGTAATAATTTATAAACATAAAATAGTTATGACTTGATCACGGAATAAAATGAAATAACTACAAAATGCTTAGTCGCAACTAAGCATTTTTAGCAGACTTAGTCTTATGTTTGAAAGAATTTAGGGTAATTCTTTACAACAGCCACTTCTATATTTTTCGTGTTTTTTTTTTGGACACACGTGTAAAGTGTCTCTATAGAAGACATTTGCTGCAAAGGAAATGTTGCGTAAATGTATAATTACCTATCGTAGGTATTTTCGTACTATGTTTTGGGGCAAGGGAAATAAGTGATTGTGTCGTGTTATCATTCACATAATAGATAAATGTAAGATTTGAATAGAATAAATTAAAGAAAGGGCAAGGGAAAGGTATTTGCAATATACTATATATACTAGAGGTAAACATTTTACTCTTCGCAGACAGTAGTGTTATTGAACTTTTATATAATTGTTGCACATTCTGTAGGATACTCTTTGCAGTTTTTTGAAAAGAATCTTGTGTTTGTCTTATAAACTTCATTCTTACAATACCTAATGTATTGACTACATATTTAATTTTCTCTCCCGATGGTGCCGACTGTATTGGCGAAATGTATAGTATAAACTAAGATTCATTCTTACAATATCTTATATATTGATCACATATTTAATTTTCAACTTTTTTTCATCTCCCGATGATAACGACTGCGTAGGCGAAATTTAATTTATCTGGCACTTTCATTGTAGTATTCTTACACAACGGTACAATGCAATATTTAAAATAAGGAGTTTTTGTTTCCATTTTAAGTATACACTTAAAATTTATCTGAAATCAAGCGGTCGAGTGCTGGGATCTCCGTCGTCGCTTGTAAATTGTATGGTGTGATGTCACGACTACTCCCGCGCTTTTGAACCTGTTTGAAACGGTTCGCTCGCGCGCGAAACTTTAATAATTTATAACAAAGTTATTATTGGGAATTAAGGCGTCATATTTTGCATATCTTATTTTTTAGTATTGTAGAACATTTTTATGAAGTAAAAAAAAATGTGCAAGTTCCCTATTTCGCTATAACTAATTTACTGTAAATGTTAGAGAGAAAACTAATTATACACTTATATAGTTTATAAATGTTATAAACTTGGGAAATTTAGTTATCAAAAATTAAATGCCGCAAATGTCCTTTTTGTTCTTCCACACGCTCCTCTAAGCGATGACCGAAATTGTCCATTACCGACCTCAGTGTTAACTCACAACCGTGCAACTTTATATTTACTGTAAGTGCTCGCACGAATTTCCTGAACCATTCCCAATTATCCAAAATATGTCACAGATTTTCACACCCATTTGTAAATTTATGTTTTAGTAGTTAAACAGTGGGGCTACTAGGCCTACATGGTGAAAGTGGCCTAGTAGCCCCACTGTTTAACTACTTGCTTTTTTTATCTTTTTTATATTGTAGTTATGGCATTTTATTAAGTATAATGTTTGATGTTTGCTAGTATATGTTAAAATAAAAAAATAAATAAATAAAAATTGTTTTACAAATAGTAATAAATACTCAAAGTAATATCTAAATACAAGGTACGAAAGACGTAATTCTCTCACTTTATTTAATTGAAGATTAAATAAAGTTGTCACACACTTATTGATCATTTATAAATTTGTATCAGAATCAGAAGTGATTAAGCTTTATTTGCGATTGCCCAATGTTAAAAAAAGTTACCAAATAAATGAAATCCTTCTTGAGGCTGCCGCGTATACCATTCGTAGACCGGTTTCTGGTTATTGCCTTTATTAGTGCAAATTAGGTACACACAACGTCAACAAGGAGGAAACATTAGTAACTATGTGACAGTAGAGTAGTAACGAGTTAATGGTAACTCCATCTACCAGTATCAATCGCATTGTAATAAATTGTTTCCACATAAAGATTCTTACTAATAAAAGTATAATAAAAATTGAGATACTAACATATTTCAATAGAGAGGAAGAAGTTGAGATTAATTTACACATTGTAATAAAATAAATATTCAAATACCTAAATACCGAGATACCAGTCATAATCCTCTCACTTTATTTATTATACATATTGAAGATTGAAGTTACCATCAACTCATTAGTATTCTACTATCACATAGATACTAATGATTCTGAGATCCTCCTTGTAAACGTTGTGTACCTACTTCGCGCTAACGAAGGCAATAACAAGAAATCGGTCTGCGAATGGTATATGCAACGGCCTCAAGAAGGATTCTCATTTATTTGGTAAAAATCTTGTATTAGTGGGCAATCGCAATTAAAGCTTAATCACTTCTCTTTGTATGACAAAAATTTATAAATCATCAAGACGTGTGTGCAGCAACTTTAAACTTTATTTAATCTTCAATTACAAAAAGCATTACGACTTTGGTACCTTGTATTTAGATATTATTTTGAGTATTTATTACAACTGGCAAATTAATCTCACCTCTCTATTATAATATTTTGGTATTTTAATTTTTATTATACCTTTACTATTACTAAACTTATTATCACAAAAAAAACGTCGATTGTTAAGTTTGGCCTCATGGAATCCATTTCAGACTGTTTGGTGGTTTACCAAAACATTATGGGTGGATTTAAAATGATTGATCTGTCATTCATTCATTAATGGTGTTTTCTGTGTTACCCTTGAAGAGTTCTCTCAACGTCTGATCAAAGATTACTTATAATTAAAGCTGCAGTTCGTTTCTGTGTATCATGGTCGTAGAGTACAGCGCCGGCATTCATCTTGACCGCGAAACTCTTTCTTCAGTCCAGTCTATTATTAGCTTTCGAGTTGTGTACACGTTAAGTCACTTGGGCGTATTGCAAATTGTTTTGTGTTTTTATTTTATTTGTTGTACTGTTTTGTTGATATTAATTTAATAATAAAGCATGGCAGACGTACGCAGGGGTAGAAAACGGCCATTTACTGACAAAGTGAATAAATTCATAGGTGAATTCCCGGATTTATTCTATGCTGGTGCTAAAATAATTTGTAAAGTGTGCGAGAAAGATTTGATGTGCTGGCATAAGCGTGATTGTGGACGTCACGTAAATAGTGTACACCATAAAAATGAAAAAAATGGCGTGCCTTCGACAACACAGTTTATGTTTGAATTACTATTAATGCTGATTGCCTGTGATGTTCCGCTGCACATACTCGATAAACAACCATCTCGAGAGTTCTGGAATAAATACAATGCCCAGGTGAAGTTACCAAGTCGCACAACGTTATGTAACTATCTACCATCTATACACGTAGCCATGGTAAATAAGATGAAATGTGAATTAAAAAATACACGACTGTGGTTATCTGTTGATGAGACAACAGATTGTAAAAAAAAATTTATTTTAAATGTTATAGTACGATTACTGGACACTGTTACTAGGTAGCAAAAGACTAAGTCAGTGTACGAGCGAAACAATTACCAGGGTGGTGCTGGAGACGTTAGAAAAATTTGAACTGTCAAAAAGTCAAGTGTTTATGTTTGTGACGCCGTGACAATGCGTTCGGTAGGCCGTTCTTTGCAAGAACAAGGTTGTACGTTTATACATGTTATGTGTAAAGTGCATGCTTTACATCTTGTGGCAGAAACTATTCGAAAAGGTTTTCCAGAGGTGGATGCATTAATAGCAAGTACAAAAAAAGTGTTTCTTAAAACTTCTAAACGTCTCCGTGCATTTCATAGCAAGTGTCTCGGTATTCCTGAACCACCACAGCCGATTCTTACACGTTGGGGAACATGGTTGCAGGCAGCTTTTTATTATGCTGAATATTTCCAACAAATAAAAACTGTGATACTACAATTCAATCCAGATGAGGCTGCAACTATTAAGGAAAGCCAGACAAAATTCGAAGATATTTCCATTGAAACAGCTTTAAAAAATATTGCGAAGAACTATAAACCGTTACATGAAAGCATAAAAAAATTAGAAAACAGTGCGTTGTCGTTAGCGGAGTCACTGCAAATAGTGGACGAAGTAAATCTACTGCTACACGATATAGGTGACGCAACAAATGAGCGCGTTAAAGAAAAGTTCGCAAGTGTGTTAAATAAAGACACCGGTTTTACCAAATTAAGACAAATATATGATGGTGCAGCCCCAGATCCGTTAAGTGCGTTCAAAGACTATTTTACGTATGCGTGTATTACATCAGTAGATGTCGAACGGTCGTTTTCAAAATATAAGAATATATTTTCACCAAAGCGAACATCACTCATGGAGACAGCCATAGAAACATACCTGATGCTACAAAATTGCTACACATCTTCTCCAGTTTGTGATAAGCAAGCTAGTTCATCAAGCTAGTTAAGAGGGTAAGTTTTACATACATTGTTATAAATTGTAAGTTTATTGTTTCTCGTATTAGTTAATTTCGCATACGCCATTGTCCCACGGAACATTTTTGACAGCATAATCTTTGGTCTGATAAAATATCTCTGATCTATTATTTAATTCACAAAGTATTTTCTAAAGTTATTAAAAAATTATATAAAATCTGTATTTACAAAAATGGAAATATTTATTGACTTTTAAATTATTGTTATATCTCTGTCGCATACTATTTATAATGATAAAATTTGTGTAGTAATTGATGGGATATGAAATTTTTTATTATCTCAGGACATTTGAGTTTAATAATATATTCACGTTCACATCGTTCAGAATGTTGTACTGATAAAGCATGAAAACACATATGTAACTAACCTAGAAGTGTTTTCTAGACTAATAATGGTAATTGCAAAAAATGTACCTATCACATTTTTTCATTTGAAGCAAAGTAAAAAATATATATTAGTATATTAGGAACATATTATTTTACATTTACAATTACATGATAGCAGTATGCGTTACAAAAATACAGAAATATTTGAAGAAAGTTAAAAATTGATATAGATCTTCGTTTTAGTGTCAATAATAAACATTACATGCAGAGGGCTTGACAAATAGCACGATCTTAAAAAAAAGGGAAGCGACAATGAGTAATTTGTAAATACATCACTCACTTCCGATCAGCTCTACAAAAAAATTTCCTTTACTACATGGGTATCTTATAAGATTATCTAAAAATTGCATTTTTTATAATCTCGTAAGTCAAAGGAAGTTCCCATCGCTAATGTTACGTATTCTTGGGTATAGTGTGTTACATTTAAAGTTTTTCTATTTAAGAAAATATTAAAATATACTGATTGTGAACTAGCGGTTCGTGGGTCAAGAGATAGGGAGGTCAATTAGAAAAGTTTACTGTATTACCTACCTTTTAAAGTGATTTAAATTCCAAGTCGATACTCCGGTTTTTTTGAGATGCAAAGTGGTCAATTACTTTTTTTATTAAAGTCTTTTCTTTATTAATGCCCTTTCTATGGTAAGCATAGCTAAAGAAGATAACCTTTCCTGACCCATGGTATTTCTTAAAAATGTCTTTATTCTTTTTAAGGTGGAAAAACAACGTTCACTTTCGACGGTAGTCATAGGGAGAGTACACAAGATTTTTAATAGTGTGACACTTTCAGAAAAAGTATTGCACAAATTATTGTTAATAAAAAGCTGTAACAAAGCAACTGCACCTTCACTATTGCAAAAATCTTCTCGGCTATATAATACTTCTAATTCAGTTTTAAGTTTCAAATGATTTATGACTGGATACTCCGTTTTAACTAATTTAAACATATCTTGAGGAAAACTTTTTTAATAATCTTTAAATCGATCTGCGTGAAATAACTGAGACACTGCTAAATGATTACTGAAGCCAAACCTGTTTTTGATCTCAGATGTAATTATATCACACTTCTAATGAAATTCTCCTTTTTGATTCTTCCGTTTTACATCTCTGGGCAGACTGCATGGATGTCTCCTCCAAATAGTTATTCAAAATTTTATTTCTGATGTCTTCAATTTTACTATTAAAAACGCCAGTATACTTATTTACTATTATGACATCGATATTACATTTTTGTAATTGATTGAACAATATATCACAATGAGGCAAAACTAAATGAAAAAAATTTAACCAGTAAAGAAAATGTTCATTTTGTAAGTAATTTTTTAAAACCAATGGCTTGGTTTAGAGTGTTGTTTTCTGATTCATTATCAATGATTTTTTCTAAACAATCTAATAATTCTGTTCGATAGGTATAAACAGTCTCTATGCACTTTGTATTAAAATTCCATCGTGTTGGAGCCACTTTAGGTAATCTCACCTTAACAACATTATCTAACACGGCTGTTCTTTTTGGCGATTTTCCAAAGAATGAAGAAAAGCGATGTAAATTAGCAAAACAAAATTTTATGCTTTTATCCTGACTTGATGCTTTTTGTAAAATTAAATTTAGTTGATGAGCGTAACAATGAATAAAATTTGCTAAAGGATAACTTTTTTTAATTAAAAATACCTATTAACTTCTTTTTTCTTATCAAGAGATGTTTGCTTTATCGTCATATTAGGTTTTGGACCTTTGAATTTCACTCGGTCTTCATAACCCAACTTATGTCCATCTTTCAGTTTTAATATATTTTGTACAATACTCATATTTAATAGTAAACACCAAAAACACTGTTTTACTTAATTTCACGACAAGTAGAGATTTACTAATAAAATGTTCACAAATAAAAACATTAAAAACAACGCGACAGAATTTACCGACCAACGCGTACCTACCTAGTCAGCATTAAGACTGCTGACTGTCTATAAACTAAACTTCGTGCGTTACTGTTTCTGTAAAACGTCAGGGACATTGTCCCTGCCAGTGTTTTCTGTCTCTTTGGCTTTCTGACGATTCGCGCATAAGTCTATTTTAGTTCGTTGTAAATTCGGTCCGTAGCTAGCTTTGAGGACACGTTGTGGGATTGACCCAAGATTTTTAAATTCTATAAATAAATAATGTAATGAATATGCATGTAGAGGCTCGGTGCTCGGAGGGGATACGAAATCCTGCGATCTAGATATTTGAATAGTATTGTGCATAGAATGAACTAGAAACTTTAATATATTTTTTTAAGAATATTAAATATATATATATATATATATATATATATATATATATATATATATATATATATATATATATATATATATATATATATATTATATATTTTTAAACTTCAGAAAATGAATAGCTCTATTTTTTTATTTGTATGTGGGAGGTCATTGACCAAATTACCCTATAGAAGAACCGCCAGTGGAACTAATTCCACTATTTATATATTAATATATGGGTGGATTTGAAATTACTGATCTGTCATTAACGTTACTCTTGAAGAGTTCTTTCAATGTCTGTCAAAATGTCTCTAATTTGTTACCTATTTAATACGTAGGGTGTTTTTTAAAGTTATCAAAAAATTATACAAAACCCGTATATACAATAATGTCTACATTTATTAACTATTATTATATCACGGCCACATACTGTTTATAATGTTAAAATATTATATGTATAATAACTGATGGGATATGAAATCTACAATAATTATCTCAGGACATTTGAATTTAATAACATATTGACATAGTTCACAATGTGACTGATTAAGCGTTACATTAAAATACATAATTAACCTAGAACAAGTATTTTCTAGACTAATAATAAAAATTATAAGAAAGTATTATATTTGTTCATTTGAAACATAATAAAAAAATACCTGTTGATATATTTAAGGAACATATCATTTTACATTATTCATTATAAATTACCCACCCCTCATCATCGTTGTTATTGCCTGTAGAAAAAAGTTTTAAACAAAAGTTGTGTGGTTATGACTGAATTTTGTTAAAATGCTATCAAAAGTACAGTAGCGTGCAGATTTCAGGGGATACAAAAAAATAATATTTTCTTTAAACGGGATATCCTGTATATTATTAAATTTTTGGCATGATCCTTTGTTCCTGATTTCAAAAATATATCATATGTTACCCCTACCATATACCGTTTTTGAGTTATTAAACGTCGAATATCTTAGTTAAACTAATTACCTACTGTAAATATGGAAAAGTTAACATTATTAAAGTGAGCTATGAAAATGACAACTATTATGTTTGATAAGTGAATTTCTTTAATGAAATAATCAAAATGGTTTAGCGTGAGGAAGAAAAAGCCCAAATATTTACTTGTTATATACAAAATAGCAAAAATAAACGTGCAGCAAAAAGAGCATATAGGGTGTTGTATCCAAATCATCCAACATCATCAGAAAATACGTTCAAAAATAGTTATCGAAAGGTGAATAATACCTCCAATTTTAGTAGAAAAAAGCGTGTAGTTCAAGCAAACCAGAAAGAACAGCTAGATATACTGCTTCATTTCGAAGGTAAGCCTATCCATATTTATTCACGAATAGACTTATTTGACACATTTTATTATTTTTTAGAAAATTCTGAATGTAATATAAATAATGCAGTCGATCAATTAGGTAAAAGTTATTCCAAAATCCAACGTACGTTAAACATATAAAATTTTACCCGTACAAGTTTTAACAGAGGCTCATAAAAGGAAAAGACTGGACCTTTGCGGCCAGATGAATCAAAAGTTGGATGAAGATCCCGATTTTTTTTACTACAATAATTATATCGATTGCGATTTGTGTACTAAATTCCACGGTTAAATTCAATCTTCCTCATTTCGGTAAACCTACACTAAAGTGCACTGCGTTTATTTGTTTTATCACCATGGCTTTCAGATTTGTACTCACATTCAGAGCCTACCTTTGCCTCATCAATTTTGACAGTTTGACACTTGCTGACTTCAGGACCTCCACATAGGGCTAGGTTTAGTGTGTTAAATGAAATGATAGAAAATTAATACAGTCCATACATCATTTATTCATTGGAAATATGAGAACAATATAAAATTTATATTTACACTAGGATACACATATTTGTCTGTAGGCTGTGATTTTTCAGCTCTTGCTCCTGAAGTTCAGTTAACGTAAAGCGATATTTTAAATTACTCTACAAAACAATAGTTGAAAATATTGTGGAATTATTTTTATAGAGGTATGTAGTTATCTATCCATTGTTGTATACCCATCCTGTATTGTAATATTGAAATACAAATAAGTCCAAAACGATGGCTCCTATCGAAATTTAGTAAGAGCACCTTTTTTATGCAGTTTTTAACACTGGTGCCTTTTTCCATTTTAAATGTTTAAAAAAAAAGACAAAAAATTATAGTGAAAATTCACCCTCACCCCCTGTCCCAACAATTCATTATATTTAGATAAAATTTTGACGAAATAGGTAACATTATGAAATTAAAAAACGATCCAAATTTAATTTTTGCAACTTAAGTCGTTTCGAATTTATTGGCAAATAACTATGTTGTACTTACCCTCTTTACTTGGTGTAGGGCCCTTATGAACTGATTTAAGACACATGTTTATATACAAAACTCAACTTATTTTTTTCCAGTTCTATCACCCCCCTTAAAGGAAGGTACTTAATTATAGCGCGCCCCGTATATTGCGTCTTTATAAAAATATGCGACTTTGTAGTATAAATCCTTTTAGGAATATTTCGTGTCTGAAACAACAAAGTTATATATTGTAAAATATAATTGTAACATAGAACCCTATAATTTCAAAGCAGCGAACTGGCATAAATTACATAAATTATAAGATAAAATACATAAATTACGGTAATTTAACAAGTTACATTCCGTTTTTATAAAATACACGTAATTTAACAACACTAAAATCTGTGACATATTTGACGAATGCGCCGGGCATCGTGTGGAACCACCACTAATGTGCTTTATTTATTAAGCATATATCTGACTTTTGGTTTGCCTCTTCTTATGAGATCCTCATTGATTAAATCAGATGGTCAGTATTTTTCAGGAAAAAATACAGTAATAATTGACTTGATTTTGTTACAACGAAATTCTACATTTGAAAGAATTGAAAATCAGGATTGCGGGACAGAAACAAATTATACCGAAAAAGATTTAAAAAATATGAATGGTTAATTTCGTTTTAAACAAATAAATAAAGAAAAAAATATTTGTATTATTTATTGCGCGTTATAAAATAACTCAACTTATATTTGATATTTTTCTTTTTCTTTCATGGGGCTTAGCACCACATGAATAATTCTTCGTTATCTAAAAAATAAAGTTAGTTAACGAGTATAGGTACTACTGGAAGCCTCTGCACTTATGATTTTACGTCAAAAGGTCTGTCAGAGGGTGTTGTTTTGACAACTAATATGAGACAAAAAATAATAATATATTTCCCAACCATTTCAGAAACGAAACTGTTTTCTTTTTCAGAGATATGTATTTTTCTTTTTTGCAGAATATGTCAAGTGTAAAACTTGACAGACATATTTGTTTATATAATATCCATAGATACTATTCAAAAAGTGAAACATGTTTTAACATAACTTAGCAAATACTCAAAACTGTTCAATGTAAGTTATTAAAATTTCGGTGTGAGGTTTACAATAGACATATAATGCATACGATTTTTTCTTCTCCGCCATTTTTTAAATATTTGCTGTCAAATTGGTGGCCCAATACATTTGAATCGTTATATTAGTTTGTTTCCCGCATTCCTTAAATACCGCTAATAATGAATAATGAATAAGAAAATAATTCACAATTAACAATTAAATAGTTTTTGTTTATTCACTTTCATCTTCATTTTTTCCCAGATTTTCATTTTCAACTTACAATGCACAATACTTTAATAAAATAATATGTGCGCGTAGGATTTTGATTATGATGCATAACACTAATTTAGGTACCTAGTTTGTGAATATTCGTGTTTGTTCGTATTTATTTTGAATCCAGATAATGAAACGATAATAACAATAACAATCTCATTAAAACGCGTATTTATAGGATTTTCTTTCTTCCGTTTTAAAATAAATTTCGTAAAATAATGTACTAATGAAGACCTTACTATAAATGACCAGCCATAATTTAATTGCATTATTTATGTTAATAAAAACCGACCTAACATCATGGACGACACACCAAGTGAAAGTTTTCGTCACGTGATTTTCGAGGTTACAAGCATCAATGTTCTGTTATTGTTGTATTACTTCGCAGTGGCACTAGGTGGTACATATAACCGTATTTAAAATGTAGTAAAAAATGTGATTTTAAATTAAACATATTTGCGTCTAATAATGTGAGTGAAATGTGTCTCTTAAAAGTTAAACTCTGAAAGTTATTTAAAGTTATTTGTGATTCATACATTCAAACTGGTTATTGTTTATATTTATTTCGATCAAAAATGAAAAAATGAACCGCAATGAACCACACCACCATTCCCGGTCTATTTCGTTCACTGGCAAAAAGGATTACCCTCATTCGGAAGTTCCCTTACGCCCTACAAGGTCAGCTCCATCAACGTGGAAAAAACCTCGACGTAATGTCGGTGACACTGTATTCATAACATCTCCTTCCAAGGTCTACATAGAGTCTACAGATCGATATTCAATTCCTCTAATTAGTGCAAACAATAACGAAAATAAAGTTGTTGCAATGAAACCCTTAATTGTTGGTGACAGCATCAGGAACTCCAAAGATCTTCCAAAAATCAGGAACACAATATTTGAGGAGAGCCTTGAAAGTCAGGAAATCTGTTTTTATCTAGGTAATTAAATTGTTCTTCTACATGATACCCCAAATACCACGGAAATACAGTGTGTCCCGCTTATTATGGCAGTTACAAAAAAATACGACACTACATCCGTGAGACATATTTCGTGACATAATATTTGATCAAAACAGAATTTCTTACTTTGGTTTTGAAAGTTGAGATTTTTAATTTGTTTTGCACTAATGACTCCTTTGTTTCAATGGATATGAGAAACAACATTTTAATGTTTTTAACGTACAATTTCAGTTATTTAAATTGTGTATATTCATTTCGGATTTAAGATATAAATTTACATTTTTTCAAATACGTTTGACTTTTGAATTTGGTATTTTTCCAAAAAGAAAATTTTACTACTCTTTATTTTCATAACTAAATGACCAGCAGGAATTTTTTTAATTTGGAACCAAAACAATTGTCTGACAAAACATGTGCTTGATTTCACAAAGTAGGAAAAGCCGGAGGGGAGGGGGTAATTAAGATATATAAATCATTATAATAAACTATGCACACAAAATGAGTTCATTCAGAGGTCAGTTTTTCTAAGTTTGAGGGATCTCTTAGTAGGCTATGAAAATAACAAATATTGGAAAAGTTGTAAAGCATATTCAGAAAACAATGTAAAAAGGTTCTTATTGTTAATGGTTGCATACATTTCTGTTCTATTCTAATCCTCCCCCTAATTTTGCACAAATATAAATTCAAAGACTTTATAGGGATGCAAACACATATTTTTCCGAATTGGCTGAAATTTTGCACATATAAAATATACAAAACGCGATTGCTTCAAACATTTTTTTTACCGGTTTTTTTTGTACCAGAAATATTAATATTTTTTATTGATAATGCTTTTACCCTAAAATTACAACTAGAGATGTATTTGATTTAAACTTGACCAATGTGCGTTTTAAAAGGTTGTCTAAAGTCAGCATACTAAAAGAATGTTTGAATTGCTCAAAACAATTTAAAGCAAATTTTCAATTATTAAAAGTCTTCACCAGTGGTAAAAAAAGTTAAATTTTCATCAAATCGTATCTCGTTTAAATTTAAAAATTTAGAACAAATTTGGTAACACTGAAAAGTACTATGGTTCTAATTTCGTGTTTTCAACTTTTTCTATCGATGAATATTTACCTGAGGATAGATATCGATGTCCATTCAGTCTATGTAGTGCTCCATCCTTTGGTTGCTCGATGACTTCCTTATAAGAGCAAGTTCTTTGCTGAGTTTGAAACGCGAGCAACATATTAGTCTCAGGAAAAAGATTAATATTAATTATTGGCTCTTTGAGCAATTTTGTATCGAGTACAATGTAGAATAATTTACCTCCTCTCTCTGTAGTCAATCGATTTTTTTCTTACAGTGCACGAAGGAGTAAGTACTATATGACCTCTCAGTAGCTGCTATTGAAGCAGGTAAACCTAGAATGGCAGCTGCTAAATCTTTTAATTTTGTCTTAATACACATGCCTTTCCACCAATTCATATTATCTGACCTTCGTAACAGTTGTCAAATGAAACTCGTGCTACACAAACGACTTTTGCTTAAATATTTTGTGAATTCCACAAAAAAGATTCCTTTAAAATCTTTATATAATTATATAACCTTTGAACAAAAGTTCAAGAACGTTCCTAGAATATTTCCGAGAACATTCCTGAAAAATGCTTTGAAAGTTTCAGAAATATTTGTTTGTTCCTTCTGGGGGTGCGAATGATACCGTAACTTACGCAATATTTGGGAAAATTCGCTCGGAAATATTCGGCTCTCACAACATTAACATTGATAACACTGTACCTCTACACATACCTGTAAATGGATAATATTTTTATTATAAAGTCGTCATTGTCGAACTGATTTATAATAAAACAATAAATATACTTATTTGAATACAAAATAACAATCATAATGCATAATACTTACCTCTGGGTCCTCTGGTATAGTCTATATTTTCACAATTACAACACAGTGTCTCTCATATAAATAAGCGTTAACTGCATATTTTTTATTATTATTATTGCAAGTTTCTACATGTTTAAAAACGCTTATACTGGAAGTATCCAACTTGAAAGTACTTGATGTAGTTTTTAAGTATTTGTAGTTATCAAGTACGTGAAGTAGGCAGATTGTAAGTACTTCAAGTAGTTTGTGTATACTTGAGGCATAGGGTACTTGTAATTTGTTCAGCAAGTAGTATCACATACATACTAAATCCTATTCCTAAATATTTGCAAGTATCATGTGTCAAATATTATTTCTTCAGATATTTGAAGTACAATACTTGTACTCAAAAGTAATTGAAGTAATTTTCAAGTACTTTTATTTGAGGTACTTAATTTAAAAAGCACCAAAAAGTACTTATATCTTAGTGAACGATACGTTTTGTGCAAATAAAAACGATCCGCTCTACTGATGTCACTGTTTATTAACATGGCGATGTGCCTACACTTATTTCCTTTATTATGTCATAGCAGTATCTTTATAAATAGCTACATTATTCGAGGATTCTTTTCTCTATCATATTTATTAAAACTGGAAACATAAATAAAATGTTTTTTCCTAGGTGTATTAATAAATTCAACTTCAACTTTTACAAGTCAAAAAAAGTTGTATAGTTCATTTTGTCTTATTACTCTGAATTACTCTGTTCTTTATTCCATGAATTCCAACTGTATCCGCAAGGTGCCAAATAGAAAAACCAGCTTTTCAACTAAATTCTATATGAATTGCTGGGTCTTACAATTTCAATGTTACAGTTTAATCAAACAAATAAATTTAAAGAAAAATGTTGAACTAACAATCGCATATTTTTTTCAGCGGATAATGATTCAGATCACCATTACGAAAGCCTCTACACAACATACGAACAACAGGATGACGACTACGACTCGTTTGAAAGTGACACCGGCTCGGAAAAGTCTCTTGATAAAATAAAATCGGTAAGTGAAAAAAGTTTAAAAAATTATATGCCTTATAAAATTTAATGTGAAATTAATTGTATAATTATAAATATTTTATTAACGTAAATGTTAAGTATATATTCATGGTCGACTTCTAACATTTCTTTTGACACAGTCGCGCATCTTTTGAATTAAATAATAGAGCCGGGGGAGTACATGTAATGTTTCATTTTCGTCCATTGTAAAATATGTAAGTACTATTATTAGGAGTATCCCACAGGTAAGTCTTTAGAATTAAGTCCTGTAAACGTGGAGGATATTTCATACTTCTTTTCGTCAATTTTCCATTTAATACATTGTCAGGGTAATATCTTACAATAAGTGCGGTAGGGCATGAAAAACTGGAAATAAACATCCTTGAAATCAAATACTGCATTAACGATATTTTGCAAATAAGGTCAGGATTCAAAACGGATCAGTCTATATCCATTGAAGGAGTGACTCCTTGATCGTTATACAGTCGTATTTTTTTCACTGTTGCAGAGTGTTGCGTATGGTCCTATAGAGTAGCGACTTTTAGGGAGGTTGCCAACAGAAATACTAAATTCAATACTTCGTTATTTTATATCTCAAAATCACTGCGATATTGAATTTAACAACTTAGCAATGGACCCGTATGACGTCATTGACAGTCAATTCTCCGTTGGCAACACTGAAAAGTTTCCAAACAAACACTTGAATAGGTCCCCCTGTTTCTTTGTTGTTAAATTTGTGATCATGGCGTTTGCAGGGGGTCAAACCGGTCATTTGACCCCCCATGGAAATTTCAAATGTTTATTTTTATTTATGTATATTTAAAATATACATGAAAATTTAGTTAGCAGTTTAAAGTTTTAAATATAAAATTCCCGCTCTAAGCAGTTGTTTTATAAAGTGTTATCGACGAGTTCGGCAAAAATCCAAGAATCCAACTATTATTTAAGGAAAATCTAAGCGAGAAGGATTAATATGCTGATCTAGTTCAATATCAGTAGGAGATTATTTTTGAGTTATAGTGTGTTTCATGTCCGACCACATATTTTCCTTATAATAGGGATGTGATTCAAATTTTAATGACTTGTATATAATGCTACAGAAGGGCTTCATTAGTACTGTTGAAAAGAAATTCCCTCAAAACACGCGACTACTATGATAAAAAATGAATGCGATTTTTGCAAAACTCATATTAGCGATAAGGATACGGTATATATGGTTTCAAAATCGGGTGTTCTCCGTACTAAAAACCCCTTTATACTAAGTTTCATAAACAAATTTTGATTTTTAATACATCGTCGATACAAAAAATGCCGTTTTGTTGCATGACTAAATTTGAATCACATCCCAATTATAATAACGCAGATATGAGGGTGATTGGACTTGAAACGGCCAAACTGTAGAGGAAACTTTTTTTTGTTAAATGTTATTTATGTGTTACCTATATTATTAATGTTTTTCACGGTTTTATTTAAGAAAGACTGATTTAATCGTTATTGTTTTGAAATCTTGATTTGTTTTCTTTTCATAAAAAAATATTTCTGTTTTTTGTTAGATCTGCTGTCATGAAATTATTATTTTTTTGTCATATTGAATTATTTCCAATGCCCTATAAGTTGACCCCTCCCTAGTTACAAGTCTGCGGACGCCCATATTTGTGATAAAATTCATAATTTCAAATAATTATTTTATTCACTTTTTATATGTTCTAGCTACCATCCCAAAACATCTAAACTTACCTATGTCATTGTCATTCAGTCATATGGTTTTCGTTCAGAAACATTTCAGCGTGTGATGTTACGACTTTTCGGAACCATTGTGTTGAATTATAAAATAGGTGCAGCATTATTTGTCGTTTATTATTTATTTGTCTCAAATTTATCATTTATTTTTAAAAATGTTCATTTCTATATTCAAGTGTTCAATGTTTTTGCACACCTTTATATTTTCAACTTTCCAATAGCACTTACGTTAATCGAAAGTTAATCGTCATTTTGTGTATGCACTGTTTGTATAAACAAATGAAATCGCATAATTACTGGAAACAGTACTAATATAGATGCATTGCAAATGTAACTGATGCCACACTGTGACACTTTTTAATTCCTTTATAGGTACATAATACTTCAATACAAATTTTACGTAACGGTCCGCATATATGCGGTGATACAATGGAAAATTTTTCTTGTAATGAACTATGGCTGGAAATTACCCCGCCATTCCTCAGAAATTGCTATACTTAACAAGTTCTTCAATATTTCAATGGTACAGGGCGATCAGAAATACGTTACAACACATTCCATATATGCTCAATAGGATTACAATCTGGAGAACAAGCAGGCCATAACATCTTATTAAGCTGCTTATTTTCAAAAAATTGATTTATTATAACCGCTCTATGAGACCTTGTATTATCATATACGTATATAAATCCGTTACCAATTTCATTTGCAAACTGTGGAATGTTTTCTCGCAAAACCTCAAGATACCGTGCAGCGTTTATTGACTTATTGATGAATATTGAAAGTCTTGTTCGACCATCAAAATAAATTCCACGCCATATTATCACGGAACCTCATCCATAGAAAATTCGATCGAGTTAACAATTTTCTTCGCATCTTTCTCCAACTCTTCTCCAAACACGAGCTCAGATATTTTCTGGTTGTAAAGCGACTTTAGATTCATCACATCAGTAAATAAGAACTCTTGCAAACCCCAATTCACGTGCTCTTGAGCGAAAGTTAGACAATTGCTTCTGTGGTGTCCTGTTAATTCGGGGTACCTATTATGCCGCTGAGCATGCAAATGGGCTCATTTAATTGAATTCGAATGATTTGGGAAGAAATGCTTACTATATTACAATTTATATGCTATATTACAATTTAAGCATTTCTTCCCAAATCATTCGAAATCAATTACAAGTTTCTTGCACCTACTTTGTTTATGAGTTTTGATAATTAATAGTTCGTTCATTAAGTCTCGCATATATCTATCTGTTCTGGCTGTTATTCTTGTGTGGTCTCCTCCATGGGTATATTGTGCAGATCCTATGTTTTTAAACCTTCGTCAGGCCCTCGCAACAACACTTTGATTTATCTGTAGCCTTTGTTGTGTGTTAAGCCGCATTCCAGCATACCAGTTATTCTATAAAGTATAGATTCATTAACTTTAATCATTTTAAACGGTAATTATTGTCACCTAGTTATTACCTACACATGCAATTGTTATGTGACAGGTAACAACAATACATTTTTTGTTTCAAAGCCTCCTATACTCTATACTAATTTAAAATATCGCATTTTAAAAAAATGGTAAAAATTCAAGACTTAAAAAAAATTATAAGTTTAAAACTAAAGCAGATATAGTAGATTTGAAAAGAAACTTTTTAGGGTATAACTTGGGCTTTTTAATTGCACTATTACAAAGGTTAACTCTATTGCCTGCCATCCCAAATCACCTATCATGTTAACTAAAAAAAACACGTTATGCTTCACCCTGTATATTAGTATATATGTTTTTAAGAAAGTCAATAACAAAGAGCTTTGCTGAAAATTACAACGCAATGGTTTACAATAAAAATTTTAAAAAAATCCGTTTAAATCGATAAAACTGTCTAGGAATTATTACAGTTCAAATCTCACTACAACTGTATTAAACGTAGATAATGCTTTTAAGCAGTTGGATGAATGTCAAAATATAAGTAAAGATGGGGAAGACAATTTTGTTTTTCCTGAAAATTCATTACCGACGGAAGCCTTTAATGATACGTGAGACGATGAACCTGTTATTATATCAAATTCAGTTTTTATTGTAACTTAAAAATAAATGCTACCTCTACTAAGTCTCATTCACAATTGATGAATTTTCAACCTTGTGCAAAAATCTAAAATATCTTTCTTGCAATTTTAAGCTTATTATATTTTATAAAACCATAGAAACTAATGAAATATAGTTATTAACAACCAAGTGTCAAATTCCCAAATAAATCAAAATATTAAACATTCTATATCATCATTTTACTTTAAAATATTTTCATGAATACTTACACGATTCATCTTAAAAATATTAATATTATTAACCCTACGCGATAATTACTTACAGCACTTTTCCGAAAATAAACATTATTAATTTATTTATTTTTATTTAATATTTTGGAATCTCCATTAGCATAAATAGTAGTTAACCTTTTAATATGGAACTGGATCTATTGCCATTTCTCCGTGTTATTAGTTACTATATGCTAATAAAAAAAAGGGGACAATGAACAACATTGAAAAAATTTTAGCATGTATTAAATATATTTTTTTTATTTATATCACACCGTTTTATTAAATTAATATTTTTCAAAATTGTCTTACTTCCGAACATTTTAATACATTGTAAAGTTTCAAAGCCAAATTTATAATATAAATTTAAATCACGAAAGATTGAAAGAGTGATACACTTTCGTAATTTTAACACAGATAAACTAAGTCCATAAATGTAAACGACCCGGTAGTCCTCCTCCGGTCCTAACTGATGGACCCTGCCAATTAAGTCGCTCCTTCAGGTGTTTTTCGATCTTGGTCTTCTTTCTTTGACGTGGCATATCTACACAGCAGATAGACGTGTATTTTGAAAATTTTTATGAATAACTATTAGACTAATTATTTTTAGGATGCACAAAATAATGAATTACCAAAACCTCCCAATGCTCAACCATATGGCCTCATAAAATTTGCTGGCAAACACATGAAAAAACTGAAAAATAATTTTTCAATAGATTTAAGCAAGTCCTTGAGTAGGATGACCAAAAGAATGTCCCGAACTGATCTGAATGTGCCAAGTAAGTAATTATTTATTTTTATTTGTTTAGCACATCTTCCTTAGTACAAGCATTTCTGTACAATTTAATTTTTTACTAATTCAGTTTTTGTTTAGATTCAATAAAGGAAGAAAAGTTACAGCCAGTATCATCTAACGATAAAATAACAGAAACACCTTCAAAATGTTCCACATCAACGACCGGTGCCATATATCATAATGTAGAATTTTCAAAAGCTTTGCCACCAAAACCTTCGGATGAAAAAGAAAGAATAAGTTTTCTTAAAAAAAATTAGAAGAAGTATGTCTATATCAACCGAATCTGCATTAGAACTTACATCAAATTTAGCGAACAAACGTAGAAGTACCTTCTATTTAACTGAAGTTATTGATATTGATAAAAATGAAAATAATGCAACTGATCATAGTGTGATTTCGTCAAGACTGTCTAAGCCAAATGTATTACGACCAAAAAGCCCCCCTCCTCCAGCTCCGATAAAAGGTTCAGGTGAGAAATATTATAGGCCTATCATAAGCTGATTTCTTATATTAATACGAAAATTCCTTTTTCACAATTTTCAGATCAAAAGAAAAATTCCAATGATGTTGGAAAAGTATCCTTGAGTGCAGAACGTGATGTAATTAAAAATAATGATGCAGAAAATCAAACATTTTGGTATGCCGAGGTTGGTTTGTATCGAAGTCCAATAAATTCTCCCAGTACAAGCACTGCAGAAAACAGTGGAAGCAATACGAGTTATACAATAAAATCTTCAGATTTTATAAATCAAGATGATGAGGATTATTATAATATGAAAAATAAAAATGATTACAATAGTGAAGGCATCAACACCAGTGATGAGAAAGAAAGTAATAAAGATGACTCTCTCACAAACGTTACCCCTGACATACAGTTATTGCTACAAGATGAACCACTGTATCAATTTTATGATGCAGCCGTACTGGAGGTAAGGGTGTATTTATTTTTTCGAATCTGAATGCTAAAGTTGCCAAATTCACAAGGTACACTATTTCTTTTACCAAAAACGGGTAGAACATTATTTTATTCAGCCCACTAATCCAGACAATTTTATTCCTGTAGTCTGTTTGTCGAGATGGTGTATCTGATATTGACAGTGATACTTATGAAGAAATAGATGAAGACAATATTTCAGAAGTGAGTTCAAATAGACCATCAGCTATGGAATTAGTCTTACCAAACAAAAACACAATTTCTTTTAACAAGACACTATGGTGTGAAATTCCTGAAGTTACACAATCTACAGTTCTCGGTATGTACTCAGAATAATGTTATTTTATTTGCATATAATTCATTTTTTGTTGAGTCTTTGGGCAGTGAGTAACTTTTTGCAAAGATGATTATATTAAAAGCATTACTTTGCTTTTTATTTTTATGAAAACTAACTAAAGTATCGGAAAAAGAACCTCCAATATATTATAGAGGCTACCAATATTACCACCTCAAAATTTCATGGTAAAATTTGTAAGTTTTCGACTTTTAATCATTGAACGACTTTCTGAATGTCTACCAAATGGCCAAAAAAAAATTTAGAAGACAAAATATAAGCAGCATAGTTCAATTACGATTACAACTTAATTTTTTGCAATCAGCCAATGAATCAAAAATTCAGTATATTAGGTAATCTATTTAATTAAGTACTAGAAATGATTAATATAATTTTACTAATTTTAGGTCAATTGAGTGCCCGACAGAAAAAACTACAAGAAGCAAAATTTGAAATTATTACATCTGAAGCCTCATATTTAAATTCACTTAATGTTCTCCATGATCATTTTGCATCAAATATAAGAAAATATGTTAACAAGGAAGAGTGGGAAATATTATTTGGAGAAGTAATAGCAGGTAATACTTTTTCTTTCAAATTATTAGAAAAATATATTAATTTCTTTCCAGTGAGAACCTGTTCGGAGCGACTTTTACAGGAACTTGAGAAATGTTGGCAAGATAATATTTTACTCTATGGCATTTGTGATATTGTACAAAAAGAAGCTGAAGAGAATTTCTACGTTTATATACAGTATTGTGAAAACCAAATTCTTTTAGGCGATACCTTAAAACAAATCATGTAAGATAGGGAAAATTATGTTTACTAAATTCAATAAATATATTCATAACTTTCAGGAAAAAACCTGGTTTTACAGACTTTTTAAAAGAATTGGAATCAAGTCCATCGTGTCAATTTCTAACGCTTTATTCGTTCTTAATGTTACCTATGCAAAGGATTACAAGATGGCCACTTTTAGTTGATGCTGTGTTAAAAAGACTTTCACAATCGGATCCTGAATATCTAGTTTGTCAATATGCTCTGTCATCACTTAATAAGGTATGTATATATTGTACATTAAATATTACTTTACAAAGCCTACTAAGATGAAAATTGATTTACTAGATTTGAAGATTTATTTTTGTCAGGTTAGATCGGTTATTTGAATAACACGATGTAAGAACTATAATATAACGTCATTAATGTCTGTAAAATATTTTCAGGTCCTTCTATGAACGTTCAGATGGTCGACAACACAATAAATGTCTTTTTTTCGGTACTTGTTTTTATTTGACATTTGCTTTTCTGTCTCTTCTTCACACACAGCTCAGCCAATTCTTGCCTTGAGTTTTGCTAATGGGTGTTTATTAGATATTAACATTATCACTAGTATAGTTTACTACACGTTTGCAAGTTTCTTATGTTGATTGTTGATACAAGCTTTCCAAATTAAAAATTTTAAATTAATCAATCACGAAATCATTGATGAAAAAGTATAGAAGTACCACAGGGCTCCATGTTGGGCCCTATGTTATTCTTACTCGTTAACAATTACCTTTCTTAAAAAGACCTCTTTACTGTCTTGTATATTGAAACTACCGCAAGTTTCCTAACAGTTTCCTAATAATAATGAAATTCAAACACAGTATAAAAGTATACAAGCTTGAGTAGAGATTGTTTATTCTGAATATGCTATTTTTAAACATTTTATGTTAATTTTTAATATAAACCATAACATTATGATTAATAATCTCTTAGCTAGATTACTTTGAAACCTTATAGGTTATAGGAGTGGGATTCTTCAAGTTAAAGTCTTTATGTCAATATTATTGTCCAGACTTGTTTGCTCAATACTGTTATTAATGTCTTATACGTGACTGTTTTCGATCATTAAAAAAAATGCTTTTCAAGTTTCATAGATATAGGTAACATGAAAAAAGTTTTCAGACTTTTAACACAGACTAATTAATTCCATGTGATATTTGGGTGTATGTCTTTGATGGTAGCTTTTCCCAGAATAATAAACATCTAATTTGCTGAAACAATTGGGTAAATTTAAAAAAATGTTAATTTGTTTGTCTTGATTATGGTTAAATATTTATATACAAAAAGTACCTAATATGTACTGTAGAAAAATACTGTAGTATCCTGCATGTTTTATAAAATTATTATGTCTTTTGACTAGCCCTAATATGCTGTACCCCCAAATATACTGGAGTAACAAAGAGTATCTCTCCAAGGTGAGAATTTTATAGTATCTTTTTGTTATTCCTACATAGTTGAGATATGGCGTAGTAAATGTTTGCAAATGGTATGTGCTTAGTTTACATTATAAAAATTAGAAGATTTTATCATTTCTGAAGTTTTGCTTTTTAAATCTGTTTTCAATTTTTCAGATCGTCAATCAATGCAATGAGGCAGCTAGACGAAAAGAAAGAGAGATAGAATTACAAAACATTTTCAGAAACTTAGAATTTGCTAAAGATATTGTTCCTGTAAATATTGTATTACCAAATCGATGGCTTGTTCGTTCTGGTGCTGTGACTAATATACAACCCAAAAATGATGATTCCAAAATGACATTTGGAAAAAGATTCAACAAAGTGCAACTATATTTGTATTTGTTTAATGATCTTTTCCTTGTTACAAAAGAGAAAAGGTAGGTATAATTTTATAAAATTATTGGCTAACATCAAAAGTATTTAACCTATTTATTTCAAGATGCATAGATCAAGTTGATAAATATTCCCGAAAGATTTCAAAAACTAAAACAACTATTTTCAAGATAATTTTTAGTAATAAAAAAAAACACTATTTCTTATTGCATATATTTTTTAGTTGTGGTACGTATACCACTCTACATTACTGCCCTAGAAATTTAGTTGAATTAAACGACACTGAAGTATTCTTGATGTTTCCGAAAAAGGACTGTCCTGAAAAGAATCTATTCTTTTTAACTATATTAGAAAACCAAGAAGGAAAAACTGTTGAATTGGTAAGTATACTTCATTATAAAAAAATACTATTGTCATATATATAATTTTTCATATACAGTGTGGCCAGATTTTAATTAGGAAACAAAGAATCGATAGAACACACCAAAATAATATGGATTTGTCATATAAACTTATAGCTAAAAATGCTTAGTTTTTGAGACAGAGGACATTGAAGTTTTAATTTATTTTCAGTTTTTCCCATATTTCTCCGGAATAATTGTTATGAAATTCAGAAGGTGAACATTGCGTACATCAGTACACTTCTGACCATAGTTTTTATCTCTCCATTCCAACCAAAGGCGTGATGACTGGGAGGGGTGTCGGAGATATTCTTCTCAAAAAACGAGTCACCATTGACCGAAGCCATTTTTTCTTTCTTTTTCAACATTTAGTATCATTAATTCACAAAAAAGGTTTCTTATAATTTTTTGATAGGACGTTTGAGTTAATTTCAAAATTCCCTATTTATTAATTAGCTGTTACTTCAGAATCATTAAAAAAAATATATGGGTTTGCATTTTTCCATTAACATAATTTTGAATGGAGAAACAAAAACTACAATTTTAGATGTACACAACTTGCATCTTCTGAATTTCATAACAATGGCTCAATTATTTTCAGAGAAATGCACCCTTCATATGAAAAACTAAGTATTTTTTGCTATTATTTAGCTATAAATTTTAGCTTATTCTATCCAAGTTTCCCAATTAAAATCTGACCCATCCTGTATAATGTATGTCAAACAGAAAAAAATTAAGTTGGGAAAAACAAGACATTTAAAAATTGTCCATGAATATTTTATTACAGTTGCTGTCTTGTAATAAAGAGAGTGATAGAGAACGTTGGATTGAGGCATTTACACCACCTAAATCTGAAGACCCCGAGGAAACTTTATATGAATGTTGGGACTGTCCTCAAATAACTGTACTACATAATTATAGCCCTGTTCAGCCAGATGAACTATCTTTGTCACGGGGAGACGTTATTAATGTTTTACGAAAAATGGCCGATGGTATGATATTTTTGATAATTTTTCATAGCTAGCACTAAAACGAAATAGATTTATTCGGCCAGTATAAGAAAAATACAATCATAACACAGTCTCACACACAAATTTTTTTTTTTGGTGCAATGACCAGAGTTATGCGGTTATTAAAATAACGTACATATCAAGTTAAATGTCTGACGTATGTGGTTATTGGAGTTGATAGATTTTTAAAAAGTTGATTGATTTTTGGTTAAGTGGATTATGGGGTTTAAGAGCTTGGGTTTTCAGATTACAACTTCATTCTTAGGGCTATATGCATTTAATAGCTGAAATTACGGGTTTCTTGAGGTTATGGCAAAATCCTGATGTGATGGGGTTAAATAGACCTCGGATTCGGATTAAGCGACCCCAAAAACATATAGTAAACATGGTCAGACCTCCAGATCAGAAAAAAGTTTTTTTTTGTGTGGCTGTGTAATTATACAACTAGCGACATCTAATGAGCCAATCGGTAATTGAGCAAATGACCTATTCTCTTAAGGATGATGATTTAACATTACTATAAACTTTGAAAATTTCCAGGTTGGTATCACGGAGAAAGAATTCGAGATGGCCAGACAGGGTGGTTTCCAGCCAATTACACTAGTGAAATAGTTAATCCCCACGTAAGAGCTAGAAACTTAAAGCAACGATATAGACTATTGGCATTTTCGGAAAACTATTTAAAATCAAATTAATGTCCGTCTATACATAAATATTAGAAATATGAATGAAATATTGGATATAATGTATAATTTTTTTAAAACGTATTTTGTGATTTTTTTTGTATCAATTGTAATATAATATAGTATATATAAATAAATATTTTGATATAAAACAACTTTCTTTACCCAAAAATGTGTACCTAACAAAAATTTCCAACTAATCGTCATTCATCAGTTATCACAGACAAGGACAATATATATATATATATATATATATATATATATATATATATATATATATATATATATATATATATATATATATATATATATATATATATATATATATATATATATATATATATATATATATATATATATATATATATGTTGTTTTTCAGGTTTTCGCGGGTGGTGAATGTTAAATTCGTTTTCCGGGTATACTCCCGCGTAGGTGATAGGCCCCGAGAGGGACCGTGGTTGTCTGAACGACGTTTCGGCAGAATCTCATCTGCCATCTTCAGGTTCTAACCGATAACTGCTTACTGAAATTTCAGTTTGAGTAACCAGAAGCCGCAGTAAGCAGTTATCGGTTAGAACCTGAAGATGGCAGATGAGATTCTGCCGAAACGTCGTTCAGACAACCACGGTCCCTCTCGGGGCCTATCACCTACGCGGGAGTATACCCGGAAAACGAATTTAACATTTACACATTGTGACAGAAACTAGGCAGCATTTTATTATGCTGAATATTTACAACAGATAAAAGCAATAATACTACAATTTAATCCAGACGAGGCTGCAGTTATTAAGGAAAGCCAGACAAAATTCGAAGATGTTTCTGTAGACACAGCTTTAAAAACTATCACAAGAACTATAAAAGATTACATGACGCCATAGAAAACTTACAAAACAGTGCGTTGTCATTAGCGGAGTCACTGCAAATAATGGACGAAGTAAACCGACTGCTACACTCCATAGGCGACGCAAAAAAATGAGCCCGTGGAGAAAAGTTCGCATGTGTGTTAAAGCAAGACACCGGTTTTACCAGATTAAAACCAATTTGTGATGATACTGATGGTGCATCTGCAGATTCGTTAAGTGAGTTCAAAGACTATTTTAAGTATGCTTGTATTACATCAATAGATGTCAAACGGTTGTTCTCGAAATATAAGCATATTTTTTCATCACGTCAAACATTACTTTCGAAGACAACCATAGAAATATACATGATGCTGCAAAGTCTTTACACATCTTTTCCTATTTGTGATAACCAAGCATTTAAGAGGGTAAGTTGTGCATACATTGTTATAAGTTTATTGCTTTTATTACGTTAATTTCTTTTCTTACACTTATTATGGTGCGTACGTCTATGTCCTGCGGCGCATTTCTGCCAACTCTACTAATATGCGGTATACAGAGCCGTACTTCAAATTTCTGTGTATTACAGTGAACATAATAATAAAATAAATTATACATAGTGATGCTGGATTTTATAGGTTTATATCCATGAACTTGAGTATTAAATAAATAAATATGAAAGATATAGAGTTTATTGAATCATCACAACAGAAATTATAAAAATATAAGAATACACAAATGAAAGTTTTATTTATCACTAAATATTTGGAGAAAATATGTGTCCCATTTTATGTTGTCGCTTATTTTTTCTAGAATTTTGTTTAACCCCATACAAGAAAAAAACCTGAAATTTGTCACAGGCCAGTCAATTAAGGCACGAAACTCAGGAACCAATGCAAGCAAAGGCCATAAAATCTGATTCTACATGTTGCCAGATTCACTGTTCAAAAGCATGAACATCGCCATTTCGAGGTACAAGATAGGTTGCAAAATAGATTATACTCTGCAGAAATAAAAAGTACCTCAAAAAAGACAATTAGTAATAAAAAATAAGTGACAAAAATCAATGTACTTACAAACAAACAGCCCAGCAACATGATTTTTTTAAAAAGAATGGAAAACAGCCCCTCGCTAAATCGCTCCTGCGGTTTCCAAGCAACATATTTTGTTTTTCATAAATCAAACAAATTCAATTTTTGATAATTATTAATATACTTGTTGTATTACTTGTGAAAAATATAGAGATGAAAACCATTCTAAATAAAATTTGCAACAACTTTTGCCATTCTTTCAAATTTATAACAGTATTACACCTCATTTTTTTTAGTTAATACACTATTAAAAATGTAAGTGGTAACCAGTCCTTAATATCGTTTACCTATAAATTACAGATATAAAAAAGTTCCACCGACTCAATACAACGGAACATCCTTATTGCATGCACGTGTCCTTATTCTGCATTGGTTATTTCTTCTTCAGGCCAGTTTAACTCTATTTTTGTAACATCCAGTGCAACAACATCTATAGGATGATCTATTATTGTGCTTAAACTAGGATTTGTCCTATGGAAATCACCATGAACGAACTCTTTAACATATGTCCCAGCTTGTGTCACAAAGCTTACCTCAATTAAATCTGAATATCCTAAAATTAAGAAATTATATTCAAAACACATAAAATATCACAATGTGTTTGTCGCATGATATTAGGAAATAATCCTAGTGTTGTTTTGTTTAAAGTAGTATGCAAGTTGGATCAATTTTCAGAACGAAAAAGATCCAGACATTCATTTGAAATTGAAATTCAAAAAAAATATATATATATTTTTAAAATATGTGTACAGGGTAGTCTCATACATTTTACACTATAACTAAAATGTTTATTATTGGAGATAGAAAAACCTTTAAATGGGGAAAGTTTTTGGGTTGGTTATAAACTCTCAGCATATGCACATTAACAGAATATAGTGCATCACATAATGAAGATGAAACCTAAACACTTTTTTTTTTTAATGGGGCCCCCTGTTTATGTATTATTTTTTAGGACGGCCTCTTTGTTCCAATTACGAAAATATATATTTGTATATATTTATTTCAGGCGTTTTGGAAATAGTGTCATAATTACTTAAACAATTCATAAGGTCAAAACTGGCTTAAACAAAGTAAGCCCTGGAATTTAATTTAACTATGGCTAAATATGTGCTTTGTGGTGTATACATATGAAGGTTCAAAAATATGTCGTCATAATTATTAAATGAAACGCTAGTAATTAGACAGAATAATCCAGAATGATTGACAGTGCCATTACCAATGTTTGCGTTAAAGTTTATTTGAATTATTTTCTAAATGTCAAATATCTCAATCAGAATTCTCTTTGACACTATTTATATAAGACAGTTTGTTAAATCATCCTGGATCCCGCCTTACAAACATAAATGAAAGGTTTTCCTAAATACCTGGAACAAGTTTTGCTTCTATACTGTAAATGTATTTCATCCTGACACTTTGTGACCTTCTATGTAAAACTCGTAAAGGTGTTTTTTGATGTATTTCCAAAGGCGCATTCTTATAAGTATTTATTATGGATACCACTTGATTCATATCAATGGCATCAGTTTGACAAAGTGCATTATAATGTTTACGTTTATGTTGTTCGCCTTCTTTGATTCGTTTTAGGTCTTCTTTACAGACATTTTGCAGGTTTATGACAGCTGCCACTTTTGAATTGAAAACTTCCTTTTCGATAGCTCTAAATTGCTCATATGTTATAGATCTATCTTTAGGATCATCTATTTGAACATAAAAAGGTCTTCCATCACCGAGCATTCTCACATCAGCATCTTCACGACCGCTTGCACAAAGTGTTAGTTTTTCTTTGTCAGTTCTAGAAAATAAACATATTAACAGTCTGTGGTATAGACGTCGTCTAGCAAAAATGTAGACATTTTTTTTAAATGAAAATTTTGTAGTCTACCTTCTTGTATATTTCATTAATTTTTTTTAAATTTTGATAATATCAAAAGAAGAAACACTACTGTAGAATATCTGGAGAAAACTGGGCAGTTTTATTTATTATTTTAAATTATTGCCGTGCTTCACTCAAACTCAACTAACCCTAATATTTTTTTCCATGCTCTCAAATAAAATATCTTGCAAACAATGCTTTGTCATTAATTTATTATTAATAAGCCAAGGCGTTTGTCCCATATCTCGTGAAAATTTTAAATATCTTCCACCAATCCAGATAATTTTCGCATTGCAATGAACAATTGCAAAAGGCTCTTTATGTGGTATCTTGGGCGGTACCGAAAATTGGTCTTTAAATACTTTATCTTCACATATATCTAAAATTTCCATTATAACGTTCTTACTTGTATTCTTCCCTTTACTTTTTTTCATATAATTCAGTTTTTTTATATTTTGTATTTCCTTAAATTAAAAAGTGGGTATTTAATCATTTTTAACAAAGTTCAAAATATGTACAAAATGAAACAAGACACAACTTAACTCTAAACCTGCGAGCCCATGTTTAACAGGTTAACTACTGATACGTTTTTTTTTTTAACTTATTATGGCACTCCCTTGTATTTATAACTAAAACGTACAGCTTTGTCTACCTTAAATGTCCACATCGAGATTAATTTATAGACACGAACGTTACTGCATAAATAATATATGCGCTAATTCTGCTGTCAGGGGAGAGGGGTCCCCCTTAGCAGGTGTAGCCCATAAAATCCGTTATACAACAACCTTGTCTCTATAAATTCAGTTAGCATCTCTAGTATAGACCCGGTAAACAACCAGCATTTGGTGTTTACTGGGATATATTACGCTCATGGCAGTCAACCTGATAAGCATCCATATTTAAGTTTTTATTATTAAGGCTCAGTTCAAAGCCCCAGAGATTTTACCAAGAGGTAAAGTAAAATGTTACAGCTATACATACCACTTCTTCATCCTCATATCTTAACTCGAAAAAACACAATGAAATTAGATCTCATATTAAAATACTTATTTATTTTCTTCGATATAATTCCAATAGATGACAAACGAAACACTTTATTGAAATTTTCCATATCTTAAAGAAAAAAAAAGTTAGTTTTTACTTATAAACTACATTGTGCAACTTACCATTTAAACTTATATTAACATTGGGAAATTTTTCTTTTAAATAAATGACCATACTATGATTCCTAATAATAACACTTTTAGGAAAGCTGACATATATTTGAAAATCTGAATATTTATATTCATTAATATTTGTGGATGCAATGCATTCAACAAATTTCTCTATCATGTAATTTTGAAAAATATCGAGACAAATTCGGCAGGGATTTCTTTTTATTCTTTTTGATGGATAAATTGACAAAACCTTGGCTTTTTCATCTTCATAAAAGGTCTAAAACATATAATTACACCTTTGCAATTTAATTATTGTGATATGAACAAAGAGAGGGTATCTTGAGCATTATCACAATAGAGAGGACGCTTATACTTACTCTATTGTGAGACAATTTAAGACTTCAAGGGCATTATAATGAGATTAACTGCAATTTCAATGAAATTTATTTCTGTAAAGTGTGACACAAATCTGCATAGGCACTATACTTCATTCGCCTTATATGAGCATATAAAAATTTGTTTACATGGGCTCATAGAACAACCCTTTGTCGACCTTTAGTCTTGTATAATTCTCTAATATAGGCGCGCAGAGCATTATAAATACACAAAATGTATTTATATAGTACCGAGCGCCTATGCTAGAATTTTTTGTGCTTATATTGGATGAGTATACTATAGCAGGTATCGTTTTATATATCACTACTACAAAATTGTTTGATTGAAATAAATAACATGGGATTTACTTAGATAAGATGTAAAAAGCAAAAGCGGCACGTATTATAATAAGATCTTACATTTAAATAATTCTCAGGTTCTAGATATGGATTATCGCCCGTAACTTCTAAAAGTCTTATAATACATCTCGAACAGCAATCAAGCTCTTTCAAACAATTTATTATTTCAATTTTTTCTTGGAGTGTGTCTATAGGCATGATTATTCATAGAACTCTAATGAATCCCTTACTCTTTCAACGTAAACATGTGTTTGCTGTTTACTGAAGACTAAAGTGTGAGGTTAGGTTAAAGAACCACAGAATAAGTTATTCTGTCACAGAACACCACAGATACAGAACACAGAAGGAATGTGATGGTAGCAACATGAAACCACAGAACAGTGAAACCACAGATCACAAAAATTAAGAGAAAGTGAATTTGTTTCTTTAGCATATTTTTGTTCCACGAATGCCTTAAAACATGTTTACTAAAAAAATTAATACTGATTGGTTGAATGCAAATTTCCTGTTCCGTGATTGGTTATAAAATTAAATAAACTGCTTGTGGTTATAACTAGTGTTGTGTGTAAGGAAACGTTTCATGGAAATGAAACGAAACGAAACGGAAATTTCGAAACGTTTCATGGGCAAAATTTCAGTAGGAAATATTGAAACATTTCCGAAATTTTGAGTTTCCTAAAATTTCTTAATTTTCCAAAATTTCTGAAAATTTCATAAATTTCGTGGGGATTTCATAACATTTCATGAAAATTTCATATAATTCTCGTGAAAAAAATAGTTATGACCCTTATAACTTAGTTCCTACAATTAAAGAAAAATTGTGTTTTGATAATGTTAAGTAGTTTCTAAATAAATAAATTATCCGTATGTAATTTCCATATATTTCGTGTATCAATTCGTATTTTTTTTATTATTGCTGTGACTGCTGCGAGTTGTTGAATCTGATTTTCCCCAGTTTTTTCTTATTTAATTCTATTGATGATGGCAAATGTAATTTTATAAATACAGCTACGTCTTCTTTAAATGACCGGGGGTGCTGATATCAATGTCTGCTTTTAACAGAAAGGAGGTAATTTTTTCCAGTAATTTTCATAGGTATTTTTTATTACAGAAATTAATATAAACATTTTTAGTTAAAGTGATATAATTTTTTATTATTTAAATTTCGGAAATTTTACAACACTAAGTCTACAGATTGACATTTAACGGTTTAAAAAATTGCGCCAAATTGCGAAAGTCGAAAATATTTCGGAAATTTTCCGAAAGTTTCGGAAATATTTCGGAAATTTTCCGAGTTTCGGAAATTTTCAAAGGCCATGAAATTTGTGAAATTTTTAGTTTCCAATAAATTTCAATATTTCTGAAAATTTCGGAAACGTTTCGTAAAGTTTCCGTCAGTTTATAAATTTCGGAAATTTAACAACACTAGTTATAACACGAACATTTGACTTTTAGATATGAGCTGTTCGATTGTATTAGCCATCAGCAGTGGATACTGATTACAAGTAGGTTAACAACAACCGCTAAAATTTGTATCGGAAGATGAATAGTTCCTTTTCTGCTAATTAATTTTATTTTAAGTAAACGTGATATTCACTACGTATTGAAATGTGTTGTTTATTTATAATATACAGCTTAGGGCTTAGAGCAACAAAAACACATAAATTAATTTTAATTCATATACATATAATTCATGTCAAAGAAGCTGCTCCTTTTTCCAATCAAATTAATAATAAAAATATATTGCAGAGACTTTTTAAATTATATGATTATGTGGGTAGCTAGTATGTTTTTTCAATATTGTTTCCATCATTGGAGTTATTGGGCGTACAATTTTCAAATTATATAACAATTCTTCCATGAAAGGCCAACAGAACAAATGGTAATGCACATGATTTAACGCGCTATATGTAAGTTCATCAATAGATCGTACATACTTTGTGCTTTATGCGTTGACTATGTTTTACAATATTCCTCGAATCAGAAATATTATCTGAACGTTATTTGTGGCATTCTCTAATTTTTTTCTTTTTCTTTTTTTGGGACTACCACATGAATAATTACAAAATTCACCCTATTTTAATTTAATTACACAATTTATTATTTTTTTTCAAAATCTATAAAATCAATCAATAAAAGTTTCCAACTTACAGCAGTTAATACCCTAAATACAAAATAAATAAATGTTAAATAGGTACACATATAAAATGTCTTTAGAATGCTTTTACAAAACAAAGATCACCACTTGTTTTTATAACACACATTTTTTATTTATATTTATATAAATATCACAATTCGATTACAAATAATCTGATAAAAATCGCAAAATACTATGCAGCACATAACCAACATAACATAAACAAAAACTATTATATTCGATGACGCGCATGAGGCAACCTTCTTTAGTTTATAAATCTTGGTTTTCCCGTTTTCCTTGATACGGCCCTGTAGTCACTAGTGCATGCATTTTTAATATTCATCCATCCATATTACTGAAAAAATAGTAATGTGAGATTTATTTATATTTTCTCAAGATAATAAACCGTACAAATTAATAAGAAGACAAGCTGAACATTGTCTCTAAAATGTGAGACTAAATCCAAGATATTTTGTAAATACCTTGACTAAAATCTGAATAGATATGGACTCAGAGTCAGGGTAGTTGAACTTTTTGCCCTCTACTCCATTACACTAAAGAATGAACTGCTGAAACTGAGAATCAAACGTGCAGATAATTTTGCTATTTTGTAATTTATGTATAATGGTGTCATCTTAATCCGCATTTTAGCTTTGGGATAAAATATTTATTTAGTTTCTTTTGATCGGTGAAGTAGTAGGAAGTTTACAATTGACATCTGACATCCCTATCATCAAATGACATCTGACATGTGAGTCATCTGCGAATCTGACATTTGCTTTGCTAATAATGCGTAAGATAAACAATAATTCCTAATAAAGCCACAATTTATACCAAGTTAAAAACTACAAGAATAGTGTTGTTAAATGATCGTTCAAGTATAGTCTTTAAATCTTTGGCAACTAAAATGGATGATCACCTAGGTAAGTAACTAAATAAATTACAATAAATGCAGATTTTTTTATTACACATAACCTGTTGTCCACAGAAAAAGTAATGCTTTTGTATATTTTTTGCGTAGGTGCTCTTTTCGTCTATTTTTAGATTTAACAGGTGTCCAATGTCTACTGTGTCCTTTGAACATCTTTCACTTTTGTAAATAATCCTCTGAATCTTAAATTCAATTTGTTATAATCATTTATGATTCTTTTGTTCTAATTAACTAAAATATAAATAAAAAATTTAACACATACCTAGATACATAACATACCATAGACGTTGTTTTGTGTAAATGTTATAAAATTGCAATAAGAAAAATACCAATACTGCGGAAATAAATCTTTTTTTGAGCAAATGTGGCGAGTTTAAATATTGCAATTTTTTTGTATAATTAAAAGGAATTGCACAATTTTTCTGTCTTTTCTGAATTTCTAGAATAATGTTGCAATAGGTAGTTCATTGTACACATGACATGATTTGTACAGTGAGACTAAAAGGATTTATTTTAATTGATTATTCAACTTATAGTTATATGTAATTGAATATTTTGAATATTAAAAGAATTATAAAATATTCAATTTTGTATTGATACATTTTCAGTACTTAAACAACTAATAATTTTTTTAGGAAAGGCTTTATGAAATTTTACAAAAATAGTATGATGTAAATACCTAGTGTAATATAAAATTATTAAGAATTTTGTTGATCCCCTTTTATAGAATATTCCAGAAATAGAATATGCATTATTGAAAATTCCTTTGGTCTTCCACTTATTTGTAATAATTGAAATAATGATACATATTAATACATAAGATAATTATATTTCTAATAATTATGTGAATCAATTTATTAATAAGTTTTTTAGACACATATAGGTATTTTTTCCCTGTAATAGTTACAACAACCCACACCACATCCTTGAGACAATTTTTGAGAATTGGCAATTTATTTCCTTTTGTGGCTTTTCCTCTGAAGGAACATACTTTGAAATATCGAAAGCTTTAAATTTGTCGCAGGAAACCATAATTCTGACTATTCATTTAACAGTTCACCTATTATAAATAATATAGGATAAGTCATAGGATAGGACATAAACATACAAAATCATGTTGTATAGATAAAGCAAATAAAAATATTTTAGTATAAATACATATATGTACAACGTAGGTCAAATAACATAAAAATATAATAAGTTATGATCACATCCTATCTCTCAGATACTTGAAGGTAAAATAAAATTTATTTATAATTTTTTTTCTTATCAGTGGTTACGATAATGACCACTGACGGTTTTTACGAGCACCGTGTATTGAATTTTGTTGGATACACCAGGTGATCGTAAAGAAATCTAAATATTGGACAAAAATTTAGCTCATTGCTAAATATTTAAATTTTTGGTACCAATTATTTTTCATTGGATTTATTTGGTGCATAGATTTTATTTGATAGTGATAGCTAGGTAAGTTTATTTATAATTCATTAATGAAATATTAGCCTGGCCCGGTAAAGTAACATAAGGGATTCTTTACTGGGCGAGCTGGAAGCCAGTGAGCCCAGTAGAGATAGTTTTTGGTTATGGTGCGTATAATATTTTTCTGCAACCGTTTTTACTACTCTCAAAACACTTTATAACTTGAAATATTTTGTAAACAAGATTCATAAAATCAAACAGACAGATAATAATAATAATAATATAATAATAAATAAAATGTTTTTATTCATTTAAATATACAACAACTATATTACATTATTAAAAATAGCATTGGCAACAATCAAAATATGTATATATTAAATTAAAAGGGAAACAAGATTCAGACAAAACATCTGCTATTCTTGGAAAATAAAATTAATTATAATTAACACTAGAGTTAACTTTTTCATTACAAAGTAGAGTACAATACAGAATTTAAAATATATCAAATCCACCCACAACATGGCGCTCACCTTAAGCAACTTAGATATCAAAAAAGGAAAAAGTTTATCATGTCATTTATAACTGATATTTTGATCTAGTCACACACAGGGAGCGCCAGGTGTAAGTCGACCCGCTAAAAGAAATTAAACAACAAATATAGAAAGAAAAAAAAGAAAATATAATTAAACATAACTGCCTTCTTTCTTGTTCTGAAAACAAGAAATCATGTTCATACTTATAAAATTTCCTTATCGTCATTGATTTTATATCTACTGGTAGAGCATTCATATTCTTTGCAATGTTGTATATAAATGATCTTTCAAACATAGCTATGTTATGTTGCAGAATTGTAAGTTGTCCTTTCCTTATATTTATGTTATGAATGCCAGTTCTGTATTTAATTTTATTACATAAGTAAGATGGAGTTTTTTTTTGTTAATGTTTTATAATACAGAACATCAGTGTGAAGTTTTCTGGGATTTGCCATATTTAACCACCGTGTAGTATATAGTGTGTATGATATTCTTTCGTACTTGCGAATACCATGAACAAGTTGCAAACAGGAATTTTGCACCTTTTGTATTCGGTTAGTCTTTAACGGTCAGACAGGGCCCATATACATAGTCGCAATAATTAAATTAAAGATGTCTAGAATGCTTAAGTAGGTACCTTCCCTATTAATTTATTAATAATTTTCCTATTTATTAATTTAAAATGTCAAAATATGACAAATGTTCATGTTTTAAATTATCTAATTTAAATATTTTTATAAATAATTTGTTCGCGGATCAGCCCCCTGATGAGTTCAGGAAGAATGAAAGTAGATATATATATTGCACTAAGGGTTTTCATTTTTGTATTGTAACATTTCTTTAATGGAAAATTTTTTTCTTTTTTTGGTGAGTTAATATTTTTTTTCTCAATATTTGTTTGCATCTATTACTAAAAATACTATTATTTATTTCAATGCAGTTCTTGCTCCTAGAGTGAGTAGTTGTTTTAATAGTTTCTATGATGTATTGGAAGTATCGTTTTTGATTTATTTAATTATATACCTAAAACTTTTATACTGGCATATTTAGATAAGAATGACAGTGTAAAATAAAATAAAACTATAGGTATTTATTATTTTTATCATGTTAGGTTTGAAAGGATGCATTTGTAATACCCAATAATTATTTTATTATTTTTTTCTAGAAATACCTTCCCTATTATTGTCACTTTACCGGGTTAGACCAGTATAGATGTATTTTCCACTCAAAAAATTGACCAAAAACAGTTAACTTTCTAGACGGTTACAGAAAAAGTACTTTTCGGCCTGAAAAAGTAGTCGCCTAGCAACCACAACAAAAAGTAATACCTACTATAAAAAGGTGATCTTTTCGTCCAGATATTTGAAAACGTCACTTTCAGTACAATCGAATAAAAAAGTAGTTTTCTGTTTCAACTGATCTATTGCTACTAAGTTGTAATACTAATATATAGCAGGTGACTAAACATTCAAGAAAGAAACAAGGAATGATTTAATTTTTATAATTATTATTAATCTATACTTATGCATTCAAGTGTTTTGCCTGAGGCGTTGGGGCGGCAAATATAAAAAGGGGCAGGGGCACGCCATTGGGTGCTTGAGAATTATGTTCAGCTGGAATTGCGATTCTTCCTACTTTTCATCCGATTAAAAAATAACTTGATTTATTTTTTAACTTAGTTGTATGACAGGTATGCACGCGGCCACGACGCATAGTGATGCCAAAACGTCCAATAGCGGCAAAAAGTCAGAGTTCCCGAAGTCATTTTTTTCTAGTTATAATCTCACTCGTATGTGTTCTAGTAGTCCATATTTTCAAAGTCCTGAATTTTTTTCAACAAATATTGCTTCCTCTATAAGTACTAATAAGAAAGATCGAGTTCGCAAAAGTAATAGTAGATGTTCCAGTTTTACAGTAAAATTTTGTTTAGTTAAAGTTATTGCGTCTGACGTAAACAATAAACCATCTACACACTGATATTACCCTGGAAAAGTACAATGTATTTATTTGTTATTTTTCATAGTAATTGCTGTTTTAATCGTATTGGAGGCACAAAAGATCCTAATAAAAACTTTGATGTAATTAAGAGCAGTTTAATCTAAAACCTAATTGCAGGCAAGCTTGTACTAAATGCTCCAAATTACTCCAAAAAAAAATACATTTTACGTTATAATTGTTACTCCTTCTTCATGTTTTGCCAAATTTCATAACCAAATCTTTCCAACAAAGTAGAAATAAATAATTATTTCAACGAAGTGTCTGGAAGTTAATATGTGTCATACATACAAAAGGACAAGGAAATTTTCATAATTATTTGATATGATGTAATTCTCATCATTGCGATGAAAATTCTCCACAGGCCCAACTCAAACCTGTGACTAGTTTTCGAGATACAGAGTCTTCAAAAGTACTAATAAAAAAAGTGTGCCTTGTCCTTTCAATTCTGCTAATACTATTTTAACAAGAAATGAATAATGTGGATAATGCAAATAATCTGCGACAGTACCCTTCATTTTTCTTAAAAACCATGCTATTAATTTTTCTGGAAGCACAGATGGCTGATTTTTTTTTTTAATTTTTATTATTAGCTTGTATATTTAATTTTCATTCACATTCTTGACATTTTCTGTACTTATATTCTTATGGAAATAAATTCTCTTGTAGTTTACTTAATTTTTTTGGTAAGGAAAACTATAAACAAAAATTGTTTGAAAACATTTAAACCCCCAAATCAACAACATTTACATATTTATTTATTTTTAATCCATTTATTTGGAATATCAAACTTGCTCCAATTTTAATGAAAATTTGGATTTGAGAGTGCAACAGGGTTTTGAATAATTTTTTTAATAATGTTATAATACAATACGATGGAGCATTATATAATAATATTATATAACTAATATTACTATTAATAAATTAAAATAGTTTCAGAGTTATTGGACCAGGTCCAAACTTTTGTCTAACCCTATTATAAATTTGTATGTATACTTGCATTTATGTTTTATGGCGTTTTGGAGATTTAGAACAGTGTTATAAGTTTTGGAGTTATTAAAAAAAAACAGCAAATATTCAACTAATTTTGCTTTCGACCACCCATTTTTGATACACCCTATATAGATAATTTGATGTTTTTTACTTAGGGAACCATATACATAACCGCATTTAACAACATAGACTCTAAAAAAATATATACTAATTTCAAAAATAATTTTTTGCTGCTATTAGACATTTTGGCATCACTGTGTGACGCGGTGTTTTAAATAGAAGCCGGTACTGTACTGTTAATACATGAATATCCCTAAAATTGTATTTTTAGTGCGTCAATCTATTCCCATAAGTCACATATTTCTTTTATTAAGGGTAAAGTTGGCTACTAAAACATTTGACAAATCTGCATAATAATAATTTTTGAGATTTTATTATTTGTCAATCTAATGCATTGATTTATTTAAATTTTTATATTACAAATAAAAAGGCCTATATCCAGGTGATTTAACAATAATATACCGATAAAAGTTATGTATTATATTTATGAAGCGTTTTATAAGGATTGAAGAAATATGACCATGTTATTGTATGTACAAATATGGTAAAACGTGAAAGTGATTCATGATATGGATCGTAGATCAGCATTAACTTGTGTGTGTGTCGTATTTTTTGACTTAATTTCTAATTAATATTTCACACTAGGTTACCGAGGTAATTGTTATAAAAAGTGATTTGTAGTGAAGTTATAGTAATTGTGATTTAATTATTCCTATGGTGTTAACTTTTAACGATTATAAAATATGTTATTTTTAAATTTTGAAACATACCATTAAGACGCGATTTCGTGCGGACATTAATATTCCAAAAATAGAAAATTAGTGACCAAACCTAATAATAAGGTTGTTAAATAGCGTAAACTAAGTGGGTGTATATGTGTTTTTAATTGCATATAAACGTTGCAAATAATTTTAATTATAACTATGGCGCATTTATAAAAGTTGTGGAAAATCTGGAATCTTTTTGTTCTTAGCTTTCTGCGCAGCATTAATGTAGATATTAATTATTTAAATAGCAACCCCCGGTATTATCAACATTTGAAAGAAACCTTTAGCTCAAAGGGAGTTTTTTGTTGCAAGAAAATGTGTTTTCAGCAATTTCAGCAAAATATTAAATCGAGATGTACGAATGCCATTAAACCTAATTTTTCATTTAAATTATAGAATTGCTAAATAATATTTATATTTTGTTTGTTTTCTGGTCACTAAAACTCCCTTTAAGTTAAAGTTCCCTTTAACACATTGATAATACTGGGGGCAAGCTTTTTATTTCGTCAACAAATTGAACGCCCCTTCCCTGTGTTGTCAATATTTTTAAGACGTTTAAAACTGGTTTTAAATGTTTCAGACGGTAAATAGATATTTTTATACGGATATACCTCCTATTATGTAATTTGTTTTCGCTTTTAACCGAATTTTAAGGAATAATCTGTAAAATGATCATAAGAAATATAGTCATTTAGAAAAAAGCTTTCCCTTGGTATTACGAACATTTTATAGGAACCTTTAGCTTAAAGGGACTTTTAGTGACAAGAAAATGTATTTTCAGCAAAATATAAATCGAGATATATGAATACCATTAAACCTAATTTTTCATTTAAATTATAGAATTGCTATCTGATATTTATATTTGTTTTCCTGGCACTAAGACTACTGGGGGTTAGTCGTTTAGAGTAAAGCGTCCTATACACACGATGAAAAATTGTCATATTTGTCAAATTTACACATAGCCCGATGAAGATCAGGCCATATGTAAATTTGACTAATCCATGGAACTAAATTGTCTCGTCTTTTAACTACCTGGTTAATTAAAATTGGTAAGACTTGTTTGTGCCTATTGTCGCACATAGATTACAACCAAAAACGATGAGGTGTAGGAATCAAGCAAAAGCAGTTTTAAATGATTACCTACTACTTTTTGAATGAAAGACTATTTTCATATAGTCGAAGATGTTGCTGTGGGGTTCATGAACCTAATATTAAAATAGTAAAATGTTGAATCGGCAAGTTTACCAATTGCTCGATAGTATCGTGATCCTATTTTTGATTTTTTCCGTCAACACCCAATTTTTTTCTTCTTTTTTTTTCGAAACATTCGTACTTAACCATGACTGTCAAAGTTTTAGCTGTTTGTCAAACTACGGGTAGTCCCTATTAGTATGAAATAATTGAAAAGTGTTGAATCGCAATCATAAAATCGACATAGTTTTAACACAATATGGTTTTAATAAATGGAGAAACAAGAAAAAATGCAACTCTTGCCAAGCGGATATATCACGAAAGATATTTTGATCGTAAACTTCCAGATCGCAAAGTATTTAAAATCTTAGAAACTATCCTTCGAAATAATGAAGATGCATTCAAGACACGAAAAACTAAGCCATATAAGAAAATCTGTTCGCATACTGATGGTAATATTGCAAGATAATAAATTTATGTCAACAAAATCCTACTACTTCCATCAGAAAAGTGAAAGTTCAAACAAACTGCTCATGCGGATCAATACAAAGAATTTTAAAGGGTGCAACATTTCATAATTACAAAATTCGCCACTTACAAATGCTGATTTCCAAAGAAGGGGAAAATTTTGTGGCTCAGATTTTAGTAACGGGTGGAACGAAAGTTTTCGGACAATGTTTCTATTAGAATTTCTTTTTTTAAAAACAAATCTAGAGAGTAGGCAACGACCAAGCGTTACTATGGTTACCATGTTTATCAACTTGACAGTTCATGTTACTTCTCAAGTGTTTCAAGATGGCGTACAAATTAGAATTACGAAAGAATATTTATAATTTAGTGGGCAAAATGCCTAAACGGCAAATTGTACACCTTTTTGAGGACGAAAATATTTCTCGAAGTAATGTATACCAAACAATTCGTGAATGTGAAGAAGGTATACCTTGTCAGAACCTATCGAAGAATGGTCGACCACGAAAGCTATATGCAGCCAGACTACAAGAGAGGCTTCTTCACTCTGCTGAAAACCGTATTGGAGCGTGTACCTGTAAATTGGCTCGTCGTTTTCATGTTTCTCACACCACAATTGTTCGAGAAATTAAAAATATACCCCTAAATATAGGAAAAGACAAAAGTGTCCAAAATACTCCGATGCTCAACTAGAGAGAATTCCTAGATGTTGTCGATATTTGAGGAATCTCCATTTTGCTGGGAACAAGATCACCATTATGGACGATGAAAAGTATTTTCCTCTGAGTAATGCGGAAAGTCCGGGTAATGTGATCGACACTCCTAATGAAATAAAATATAAGACAAAAGCCAAATTCTCACAAAAAGTGTTAGTCTGGTGCGGTATTTCAGAGATAGGTGTTTCTAGACCGTACATAGGGCATGTGGTAAATTCAAATGTTTACACTCAGTGTTGCTTGCCGAAATTGCTTGAGTTTATCAATCTAAATCACCAAAATGATATCATGTTTTGGCCTGACAGCTTCATGCCATTATGCCAGAGAGACAAGACAATGGTTGGAAGCGTACAACATACTTTTGGTGCCTCGCGCTCATAACCCCCCAAACTTACCCCAGGCTAGGCCTATCGAAACATTTTGGGCTTTATTAACTCAGAAGGTCTACGAGAATGGTTGGAAGGCTCAAAATGAAGACAATATAAGAAACAAGATCAGAACAATATGTAAAAAATTATTAAATTAAAATGTTTTGTAAGATGTATTTTTGTTTAACTGCAAACTTTCGTTCCACTCGTTAATACCAAACGACGCACGACCCAAATTTTTGCAATCATCCTACGGATGGAAGTAGATTCGTAAGTAATGGAGTAGAAACACTCATTATTGGGCTGATATGAATCCTCATATTATAAATCCGGTACAAAATCAGGGTCACATTGGAGTAAATGTATGGTGTGGAATGGTTGGTAGTCATCTCATAGGACCACGTTTCTTTAATCATTCTTCAACAGCAGGTATCTTGAATTTTTGCAAAATGATTTACCTATTCTGTTAGAAGCAATACAGCTTAGAACACGTATGCTAGGATTCCAACAGAATGGATCACCGGCACATAATTCAAGAGTTGTTGTGGAACATCTTAAGATAGATGAATGAATGGGCATCCGTGCTCCTGATTAGAATATCGTATATAAATCGCCTTCAAATGGTATCGAACATATGAAGCAGAAGATTGTTGACACGTTTGGTTTTATGTGCAGAAGAAGAAGTGTAGAACATTTATTAAGTTAATGTGTTCAGTATTTTTTGTTACCGAAATATTTTGAATGCATTTATTAATTTTTGTAGTTTCACTAAATGGAAGACTCTGTGAGTTGTTAATACTTCAGTACAAATTGTTTTCAAAATCACCTGTTAAAAAACATTCAGATGGTTATTAATATGTATAGGTGTAATATATGTAACTGTTTTGGTTATTTAAAAATGTCATAGAGTTTAATTTTAAGTAGGTATTACTTAAAGCATTTGAAACACCTACTTAATTTGTTTTTTTTTCTATATTCCTGAAGTTGTGTGCATAAATATTATTGAAAATAAGAATAGTTTTCGAAAGTTGAAGAAAAAATTGGGTGTTGACGGAAAAAACAATCAAAAATACCGTCGCCTAGCGTTGTTGCGATAAAAATTTACAATTTACCCTGACATGTAGTCTATGTAAGTCACTTTTGATCGCCGACAACAAATTGTGCATAACCTCGTGGGAATCGATTTGGATCACTCTGTACATCTGCGTCGCTTTTAAATGATCGAAGATCGCTGATATCCATGTGTTACTTGTGGTATTGTGGGACAGCTTATTATTGAAACAGGTTAGCTCTATGATATTAAAATGATTGTTTCTTTCATATATCAATTTGTAATTTTTAAACAATCACAATATTTTAAATTCCGCAACGAGAAATATCAATGGCTATTTGAATTCCACGTAGTAACGGGAAATATCAGCGACTGTTTGACCACCAATTCAAATAGTCGCTGATAATTAATTTAAAACGTCGTCAAGTAGGCCTACTGGTTTCAAAATCAACCGATTAAATAAATATGTTGCTTATATAGCTGTTTTTCATGTCCACTAAAAAGAAATTATTATTAGCATTCAAGAAATAATCGTCGTCAAAACTTACACCATCGCACATTCGAAAAATTAATGACAATATAATAGCCGACTATTTATCAAGGTCTTGTTATATTACCCTTTGATAATACTCTTTGAGCTAACCTGTTTCAACCATAAGCTTGCTACGTCACCGAAAGCTGACAGATCCCAGCACCCCCGGTCATTTAAAAACAATGAAGCTGTAGTTACTATATATGGAAGTTCACAAAAAGAGAAAAATATTTCAAATAAACTTGCAACAATTTTTGTACTCATGTTTTCATCTTGTGGCCACATCACGGGTTTTAATATATCTATAAGAGTATCATTCTTAATTTCAATCTATAACTTTTACGCATTATACTGTGCTTTTACTCATGCAATTAGTTCTACCCAGTTGTCAGAAGTACACCGTATTTAATTTTTTTTTCAGGAATAGTATAAACAGCAAATCTCCATTTTAAACTTTCACTTAATTTTACGAATTGTATTTCCTCGTTTATATTGTTTGTTATAAAATATAAAAAGGTCGCTTTATAAATATTTTTAGACAAAATATGACGTATTTGGCGCCGGTTCGAGTAGTTTGACTGGATTAAAAGACCCACTTTTTAAGCTATTACTATTGGCTGAGGTGTAATATTGTCTGAAATAACATGTAAAACCAATCAGACTGTGGCATTTTTATAAAATAATTTAAATAAATATTTTTTGTATTATAATTTCTGTTATAATTCAAAATGAAAATAACCTTGGGCTAAAATGAATATTAATTGAATAATTAGGCTGTTAAAAATGTTCACAACATAGAAGATTGGCGAAAACAGTAGCGAATACATAAATGTGCGACAGTTTCATGTGCGAAATGTGAGATGTAGAAGTTACTTAATATTTGTAAATTACTGATAATTACCTTGAATTTATACGTCACCTTATATCGAATATTTCTCGATATTGTACATTAATTACCCAAACACATTTGACTTGGCAGTTCATTCGTATCTCACGTTTTACAACTATTGTGGGATTCATCTAATTTTGTCATCGCCGTATTTAAACGACTCGAGCAAGCGCGTAAGATACTTGTGTAAATACATTAAAGAAAACAAAAATACTCCAGATATGTCCGCCACATTTATACTTTCATGTTTTCTTGTGTGTGATTTTACTTAACCACGTGATTTTAAGAGTTGCAGTGATTCGTGGTATTTTTTTCAAGGTTTTCGCGAATCTGCAATTGACACTTGTTTGAATTTACCGCTTTATGAATTGTGTTTTGATATTTTGATTATTAAAAATGGACCGTTCTATGTATGGAAAAGTAGAACCGGGTACGTTGAACCCTTATCAATGTACGCTCAGGACTGGAACGTCTCCAGGATGTAAGTTTTTTTTTTAAATCTCATTTTAAATGTTAATTTTTTATTTGTAAAACCCCCATAAAATAATAATTGTACTGCAAATTAATATTCGGCTTATTTACTAGAAACTGCATTCTACAGGGTGATTTTGTGCGAATTGCCACCCGCCTAGTTTTTATTATTACAAAAAAAGGTAAATACAAAAGTTTTCTGTACATTTTGAAAATCATATCGGAAAAACAATGGAAGTTCACGCAAATGGCTACCGTTATTATTATTATTTTTTTTAATTAAACATCCTGTTTACATATTTTAATAGAACGTTCACTCGCGAATACAAGGGGTTGATAGGTATATCTCTAATACTACGGGAGATATGATGAAAACTTTTTGCGAGTCCCACCTCCGTTACTTTGTTATTTCTGACTATTCAAAAATAGTTTATAAAAAAGTAGTTAAAAATAACCTCAATAATTGTCTTTGTAATACGATTTTCAATATATTCTTAAAAAAATCAAAAATAAAGTTAACGGGGGTGGACCTCACACAAAGTTTCCGTCATATCCCTTAGTATTAGATAAAATTAATAACTGTAGTCATTTTTCGTGAGCTTTCATTGTTTTTCTGACGTGATTTTCAAAATCTACATACAAAGTCTTATAACTTTTGTATTTTTTTCTTAATAACAAAAATAACAAAATTAGACGAGGTGAGAATTCTCACAAAATCACCCAGCACAGGGTATTTTTTAAATTTAGGTTTTAGTATTATTGGTACCTCACTTATCGAAGCAGATGGACATGCTTAAATTTTGTAAAAAAAAAATAAGAATCCTTAAAAAAATCTATATGCCTGAAACCGTTTTCAATAAATTTGTATTTTGACTAGATTCCGACTCCGAGTTGAACTGCCTTTAGTGGAAACAGACAGATTTTTGAACAGCGCAGCATCGCTTTGCAGTTGGGTTGTGATCACGTTACCGTGGCAGGTTGCTTTTGATGAGAACGGCGCCTATTAATTTCAACAAACAAGTTGTACATATCGCTTTTACGTGACACCCTCTTTGCCGATATCCATATCTACTTTCGGTGACGTAGCAAGCTTATTATTGAAACAGGTTAACATAAAGGGTATTAAAGTGATCTATTATTTTAATATCATTGAGCTATCCTGCTTCACTAATAATATTAGTCCTACATCGCCACAAATAACAAATGGATATCATTGCCCTCAAGTCATTTAAAGCTACGAAGCTGTACATATCCAATCGTTCGGACATGTTCTCCTGGCCTCTTCTACTGTTCTGATGGGATTTATGTATTCCATTAACTTAATTTTGCAAATAGAAAGCAACTGAGTGAGGTCAGGATATTTAGGTGGCCATTATACAAAAACCACTAGTATAGTACGAGAAATCGGTGTAGGGACGGGACGTGCGAGGTAAGACGCTATATGAGTGAGGAATATGTCTAACACATGACATCTTCTGTCTTTTACACCGCTTATATTAAAGCGAGAAAGATGATTGTTGTTTTTGTTAGCACGCGACCGAGGCGGAGTTTCACTTACATTCTGTGATAGTTCAGGTCCGCACTTAATTTTGTCACCGATTTGTTTAGCATAATTATTTTATATTTGTTTATTTTCTGGTGTGTTTTTGAAAATAATTTAAGAAGGTTATCGGGTTGCAGTGAGTTGTGTAATATATGGTATGTGTAATATTATAAGTAATAATTATTTTATATCTATTTATTTGCTGGTGTGTTTTTTAAAATAATTTAAGAATGTTATCCTATTTAATGTAAAAATGTTTCGACCGTGGGAGGTCTCTACGTCTACATCTTATTGTGTTTGTGAAAATGAAAGTGCTAGTGATTACAGTGACAAAGAAAATCAAAGTTCATCAATGTTTTCAGTAAGAAAATATCGACCACATTTGAACGAGCAAGCGAAACAAATTTGCTTTAATGTGTACAATAATCTTTTGAAGCGACGAACTAATGACCCTAATCTGTAGGATTTAGATGTACTAGAGCATCTCGGACTAACGTTCTCCGTCCCACAATACACAAACTGTTGAAAGAAGGTGCCCTTCCAAGAAAACAACGATCCGATATCGGTTAATCGAAAACTTTGGACCCACCCATCGTTAGCAAAACTTTTAAGAACTTTAGTTTACGACATATCAGAAAAATGAAATCCCAACTATTGACGTGGTAGACAGAAAACTAAAAGAAATGGATTATCATCTAAAATATACCAAAAGAATTTTAGGAACTTGGCTGAGAAAAATTGGATTTAAATAACAAGCTATTAATAACCGCATGGCGATTATGGAAAGCAGACGAATAGTGGATGGGCGAGATTCGTATCTAGAAGAGATAAAAGAACTCAAAAGAGAAAATAGACCAATTTATTATCTAGATGAAACTTGGTATAATACTCATGACACCATAAAAAAAGGATGGACTGATGGATCTAGGAAATGTCAACCAATCTCATTGCTCCCTAATAAAGGGACTCGGTTAATTATATTACACTGTGGATCAGTTGATGGATGGGTTGACCATGGAAAAAACATGGAAGACTGTAACTTGGATTACCACAAGAACATGGAGGGAGAAATATTTGAGGAATGGTTTGAAAATACCCTAATTCCAAAATTAAAACCGAATAGCATTATTGTTCTTGACAGTGCGAAGTACCATTCGAGACAACTGTATAAAATTCCTAAAAAGAGTTCTACTAAGCTGGAGTTACAATTTTTTTTAATGGAACATGATCTATATTATGAGGAAAATTATAATAAAGCACAACTCTTGGAAGTCCTGCAAACAAAAAATTATGAGAAGTATATTGTAGATAATGTAGCGGAGAGATATGGCCACAAAGTGTTGAGATTACCGCCATATTTCTGTATTTTCAACCCGATTGAATTAATTTGGTGTAAATTGAAGAAAAATATCGGAAAAGGAAATACTTTTCCTAAATTCGATAAAAAAAGTCGTAGAGTTACCTAATTGAAAATGAAGTGTCGAAAATTAACAAGGAAGATTGGGAAAAAAGAATTAGGAAAGTAATTACAATTGAGGATAATTATTTAAAAATTGCTGAATGGCATATAAATGGTGGAAATAAATTTATTATAAATTTGAACGAGGATAGCAGTTCATCTGAAAATTAAGAAGAGGGACGAGGATCCAGAGGAAGAAGCTATGTGAGGTGAGGTAAAGTGAAGTGAAGAAGTGACTGTTGTGATATCAACTGTATTATTTAAATTCGTTTTTGTGCTTTCGTAGTTCAGTGCTTGAGAAATATTCTTTTTTTAGGATGTTATTATTTATTAATATTATTTTTTTCATTTTGACAAAAATACCTCTCTGTTTTCATTATAATAATAACTTTACTATTAGAATTTATTTTTAGTTTATTTATTGAGAAAAATTTTTGTTTGTTACTATTTTGAGAGTATATTTTTTATTTTTATTTTGTTTTTAAAGATTTCTTGTTACTTTTTAAATAATTTCTTTATTCTATACTAATATTCCATACCGATCCTTTCCTATCAAGAAATGCTCATACCTCCTCGCGGTTCTTACTAGGTAGTAACAATTTATATTAAGAGAACTTGAATACTGTAACTACTGTATGTGTTGTCAATATTTTAAATTCAGTACTTTCATTTCAAGTTAATACTTTTTTCTACAATTGGTAAATTGTTGCTAGCTAAACTGAGCACAAAAACCTACATTGAAAAAGTACACGAGCGAGCAATACAGATAAATCCGGCTCTGCGTTCTGTGGCGTCTTACCCCGCACGTCCCGTCGCTAAAGCGGTTTCTCCAACTATAATAATAGCAATTTTAAATTCATTTTTGAATATGTATTTATGAGCGAATGGTATCAGTTGAAACGCCTTCTTTTATACTCGAGGGTTCACAAAACATTAATATCTCAAAAATGGTGGGTCAAAGGACAACATTATCTGATATAACTTGAATTTAGAACATTATAAGTATGAACATCAATAAAAAAAATATAACAGTCGATTTAAAAAAAAGAAAATTATGGTATGCTGTGTATTTATGTACCCCTTCCGAAAAGATTGAACTAAATTTTTGAATTTTGTACAAAAAAATTAAAGAAAGTTGTCTGATCCTATTAGTCTAAGAGCCAGTGACATTTTTCGGTGATGATTTAGTTAAGGCCTATTTTTGAGAGGATGTTGAGAGGGGCATAACTAAGTGTCCTTCGCGAGGATTAACCCGGATTCCAGTCATAAGGGGGTGGCAGAACACCCCCAACGTGTAAAAAAAATTGCATCTTTTTATTATTTAGTTAAGGCTGAAATTTTCTCCAGTAGTCGTCTGATAGCTCACAATCATCGATATAATATTTGCAGAACGATTAGCCAGTCATAAGGGGGGTGGCAGATCACCCCCAACATGTGTCGTGTGAACGATGAACTTTTTATTATTTAGTTAAGCTTCATCTTTTAGTATGTTGTGACAACTATTTCAAGTGTAAATGCCAATTTGCAGAACAAAATGGCGGCATTAACACCCTGGCAGAACGATTTGAATTTGTAAAAATTTTTTACTTTCAGCCGCATATATCTTTGGAACTATGCAATATACGAGAAAGTTGTATGATTGTTTTTTGTGGGAAATTTAATTCTCTACAAAAAAGGTTTTTTGACATTTTCGTATATCTCCTTTAGTTTCTGAGATATACTGAAAATAAAAAAATTTGCAAAAAATTTTTTACGTTCAGACGCAAATATCTTTGGTACTATGCTAGATGCGAGAATACGACTCGAAACACTTTTTGTAGGAAATGTAATTCTCTACAAAAATAGTCTCTTGAGATTTTCGCGTATCTCCTTTAGTTTCTGAGATAAACTGAAAATAAGGAATTTTCCTCATGAATAGAACATTCGTGAGGAAGGACATTCTGGTGCTCAAGATAGTTATTATCGCAGTTATTTCAAGTTTCAAGTGTAAATGCCAATTGACAGAACAAAATGGCGGTTTTAACACCCTGGCAGAACTATTTGAATACCCTGTATGCATGCCTTGATTTCGTTACTCCAGTCAATTATTTCGTGTATTTCCTTTTTTGGAACATTTTTGATATGATCAAAAAAACATATTAATGATTCAATATACATTTACAATGTTTTTTATTTATCGAGATCGTGGAACTTCAATAATTTCGATTTTTTCCAAAAAAATTTTCATAATTTTTTTCATGGCAATCGGGTTTTTTTAATTATTATAGTAATACAATTACAATAATATTCATCATATTTTGGGGTTCTCAATATGCTCTGATTATATTTTTCTGAAATCAGTATCATTATGAAAATCAGATAACACAATTGCAACGAAAAAAATTTTTTCGAGTTCGAGAACGCAACAATAGAAGCATCTGAAAAAAAATCATTGAACTTTCTTTCAATGGGTACAGAAATATATAAAAAATCGGATGATCAAAAGTAATCGGAAAGAATTTGACTAAGGTGACTTGTCCTTAACATTTCATCGCATGACTGCGTTGAAAAATGTATAATGGTATAGGGCTCAATTTCACTATTGCTAAAAATGACATTTTTCGATGTTTCTGAACTTGTAGGAATAAAAAAACATGGTTTTAGGGAAATATTAATTAGTACGTCTCCAACGGTTTGTCGGCAATGAAAAGAAAAGTCTTTATTTTCAGTATATCTCAGAAACTAAAAGAGATACACGACAATATCAAGAGACTATTTTTATAGAGAATTAAATTTCCCACAAAAAGTGTTTCAGGTCGTATTCTCGCATCTAGCATAGTTCCAAAGATATTTGCGTCTGAACGTAAAATATTTTTGCAAATTTTTTTAATTTTCAGTATATCTCAGAAACTAAAGGAGATACACGAAAATCTCAAAAGATCTTTTTTGTAGAGAATTAAATTTCCCACAAAAAAATAATAGAACAACTTTCTCGTATGTTGCATATTTCCAAAGATATATGCGGTTGAAAGTAAAAAAATTTTACAAATTCAAATCGTTTTGCCAGGGTGTTAATGCCGCCATTTTGTTCTGCAAATTGGCATTTACACTTGAAATAGTTGTCACAACAACATACTAAAAGATGAAGCTTAACTAAATAATAAAAAAGTTCATCGTTCACACCACACATGTCGGGGGTGTTCTGCCACCCCCCTTATGACTGGCCAATCGTTCTGCAAATATTATATCGATGATTGTGGGCTATCAGAGGACTACTGGAGAAAATTTCAGCCTTAACTAAATAATAAAAAGATGCAGTTTTTTTTACACGTTGGGGGCGTTCTGCCACCCCCTTATGACTGGAATCCGGGTTAATCCTCGCGGATGACACTTAGTTATGTCCCCTCTCAACATCCTCTCAAAGAATAGGCCTTAACTAAATCATCACCGAAAAATGTCACTGGCTATATGTAGCTGTCAAACCTTGTATAAAAATAAAAATTGATAATTTAATTTTTTTAGCCCATTGTTAGTCCGGAATTTATGTACATACATTGGTAAAGTCAATAATTTTAGAAAAGTTTTATTATTAATCAAATTCATTAAATTTGTTACTTCGATAGTACTTTAGAAGTATTATAATTGAGACAATTAAATAAAAATAAATAAATATAAATATATCGAACGAACATTCATAATTAATTGCAATATGTCATCAAATTTAATATTTTGTATACACTCGACCTCGTATTTAACTATCGTGACACGGTAAATGATAAAATAATAATAATAAATTAAGAAGCACTTGATACGTGGAATAATAAAAACAGTTTATAATCAAAAATATTTGAACTTCAATACAGATTAGCACTGCCATTTAAATCAGTAGGTAGTTTATTGTACATCTCTGTCAAAATATATTTTATAATATTAAGATAGTAGTAATATGATTACTTAATTGAAGCAAATGTTCATATTGTTCATGACTTATGTCGAAATTATGAAAATTCTAGTACATGGAAATTTTACTAATATATTCTCTAATGCTGAAGAATTCCACAAACAACAAAACATTCGGTACTATTTTTGAAGCGCGTTTTGCCAACCAAGTTGGCATCATCTGGAAATGAATAAGATTTAATTATCCTCAGATGATGCCAAGTTGGTGACCAGTGTGGTACCGAGTGTTTTGATGGTTTTGGAAACTACATCAGTGTTAGTATAGTTCCATCAAAAGTTGCAACCTACATCAGGAATATATTTTCTATCTACGATAGTTTGTTTAAAAACAAAAATAGTTAACCATAATTCAAGTCACCTAGGACATCTAGATCTGTGAAAAATAATTGTGAAGTTGAGATTCGAGCCTGTGCTGCTAGGTATGTCAAGTTTATGCTCTCAACTGAGCCATCGATCCCGTGTCCAATATATGAGTCATAAGTCACATGAGTCACATACACGTATTTCATCTATCTGTTTGTAATATTTTTTTAACAAACACTGTTACAGATCTGTCCCAAATTATAATATTGAAAGTCGGTATATTCATCATGTTTTCTAAACTGGTTGATGGCAGAGTCATCTTTCCTATATATATGTTAGGCTGCCATTATTGAAGTATTCAAAAAAAATTGCGTGACTGATTTTTGTCAGCATGTTGAGACAAATCTGCATAATACATAATATACCTTTAATATCTTGAGGTCAGTAATTGATAAGTATGAGAAATAGAACAGGTCCCAGTATTGACCCTTGTGGTACTACTACATATATTTTGCCATATGCCAGCTTCTAGCATTTTGGGACCCAGGAAATCATTTTTTAAACGACTTTCTGAACGGCGAGCACTCGATTATTAGATGTGACGGAAGTTTATGAGTTGACAGAAATGATTTTGTCAATATAATCAATGACCCAAATTGTAAATTTGTTTTAGAATGAAGAATACATTTATTGAGGCAGACGCCCGTGTTCTTAATTTTGATATTTTCCTTTGTAAATAATACAATTCGAAATATCGGTATATAATTTTACAAAAAAAGAATCAAAAGAAAACATACAATAACATTTTTTAATCTATGAAAAATATTTAATAAATAAATCAAAGGATCGCAAATAAAATACAAAATAAATTAAAACGTAATACACCAAACACTTATATTAATTAGTTGTAATATTTGTTAAAATGTTAAATGTTTATGCCAATGAAGTGTCGAATGATTTTTCTACGCCAACAGGTTCATCTTCAAGAAATGTAAGAACACACAAGAAAATTCCAATTTACGTAGTAGAATATCATCATGAAGTAATTCCCTTTATATACAGAAATATTGGTTCGAGGCATTTACCTCTTGAAGGTTCAACTTTCATCCACCTCGATTCGCATCCTGATATGCTTATACCAAAAAAATATGTCAGCAGACATAGTATATGAAAAAGAGGAACTGTTTGATAATTTAAGCATTGAAAATTGGATAATGCCTGGTGCATATGCCGGTCATTTCCAAAATTTAATATGGATCAAACCACCATGGGCTCAACAAATCAAAGAATCAAGTCAAGTATTCAGTATTGGAAAGGACAAGAAATCCGGTACAATAAGAGTCGACTGCAAGGAGAACTATTTTATTTCGGAATGCTTATATAAAAATGTAACTGATCTAGAATGTACTAAACAAGTGAATCTAGATGTAGTAACTTTAGGCCAAAAAAATAAATAATGTTGGCGAAAATCTAAATGATATTCGGAAAATTATCGAAAAATATGATTCTCCTTATATTTTAGATGTAGACTTAGATTTCTTTAGTACAAGTAACCCCTTTAAAAAGATTTATGAAAAAGCATCGCTTTATGAAAGGCTCAAGGAAATATACAAATTTGTGCCTCCATCCTCCAAAAGCAACGACGTAATTTCAGAGGTGATAGAAAAGCGAGAGAAACAATTAAATACACTGGAAAAATTGTGTTTGCATTTAAAATCCAAAAGGGAATTGCCAGAAATTGAAGAAGACTGTAAATTATATGAAATGTTTAAAGAATTAAGGTCGGTTCTTTTAGAACATTATGAAGACAAAGATATTGATTGGGAATTGATACATGATGCGGGATGTACATGTGATGATTCAGAACTGCCTCATCACGTTTCTACTATGGAAGAGCTCGACATTATGTTTGCAAGTTTCAAAGATTTTCTGGAAATATTAAATCGATGTCCTGTCGTGATTACCATGTCTAGATCTACTGAAGATGATTACACACCCTTCGAAAATGTGGAATATATTCAAGATAAGGTCATTCAGTTGCTCAAAGAAAGGTTTAATTGTAAGGAACCTGTGCTAGACTATTTGGATAAGAATTCTGAGGATGAGATTACTTCAGTTTAGATGTAGATATATAAGGCCAAATGTGTTTCTAGATAAGCCAGTAATTATACATATATTAAGATCAAAGACCGAATGTGGTCAATGGCCGAAAAAAAACACGACAACACCGCGTTGTGGAAACCTTTAAATTGTCAAAGTCCAGAATTTTTTATTCTGGACGTATTACGATAACCAAAACGCGCTCCGGATATTTCATGAAAGTAGTATAGGCAGTACCGATTCTGGCGCACTGACTACGAACATCCCGTCTCCATTATCATCATTGCCTCTGGGATACACGTAGGTGGTCCTAGAATCTAGCACCTAAGTGTTGGTATCAGGGAAGGGAGAGCTAAGAGGCTTTGACCTATACCATAGACGTAGATCTAAGATAATAGCTAAGAGCGTGGAGCTAACAGCGTATGTTTGACCAACAGAGAGCGAAACAAAAGTCATTTACGTATAATATTACATACATCTATCTCGGCTTCCTGCCACAATACTTGTTGCCGAGCTAGTACATGTATTATAAGTATATAAATAAACGCAACGTATCAGTTATATGAATGCTCCTTAAAAAATGTAACTGCCTGTTTTGAACAATGGGCAAAATGGCATATATTTCCGCTCCCTGCCGACCAATGAGAGTGTTTGTTTTTTTCATTATAGGGATAAAATGGCTGCTAGTATATGGATAGATATAGGGTGGATATGGAGATGTGGCTATTGAATGCTTATACAAGTCCAACCAATGAGAGCGTTTTTATATAAAAAAAAATAGCTTCAATGCTCGGACAAACTTGTTCCAGCAGTTGAAGCAGTTCGAGCAGCACAGACCTGAACAAGCAGAACAGACCTGTTCAAACAGTTGAAAAGGTTCTAGTATTTTACACAAACATGCCAATTTGGATAAATTCCCTGTTTTTCGGTCTCAAAACGTTCATTTTCATCATAATCTGGAATTTGATATTTCTCTCGACACCAATACTTTATAGATGAGAAAGTAGAAAATAGTTAAAAAATGCTTAAAAAACTGAAAATTGCTCGAACAATTCTGTTCTGCTCGAACTGCTTCAACCGCTCAAATCTGTTCGAGCAGTTGAACGTTCTCATTGGTCGGGCTTATATAAACATTCATTATCCACACCCCACTTACACACTGATAGCTCCATCCCCTTAGCTATTATCTTAGGTTTACGTCTAGGTATAGGTCAAAGCATCTTTGCTCCCCCCTAATACTTACATCTAGATCCTAAATTTAAGGATCGCCCAAGAGCACAGCCTCAATGCCAGTGAAGATCATGGAGATGGAATGTTGGTAGACAGTGCACCAAAATCGGTATTGCAATACTACTCATGAATGCCAGAATGTGAAAATAAAGAATTTTTCGAGCTTCTTGTCAAAAGCCAGAACGTATTGTGGGCCATCAGATAAAAGCCAGATCGCGATCATATCGCTTTAAACGACGTCGTTGTTTTGAAGATAAACCATGACCATCATTCATAACATTACTACCTGCTTTTACTTCATCAATAATTCTACCACTGAGTAAGATTTCAGATACAGAACTGCCGCTAACTATACTGCTCATATTTGTATGTGGATGCGACCGCTGGTGGGGTACCAATTGTAAGTTAGGATATGCATAAAATCTATGTGTTGACGTTTTTTCAATGTACACGACGCGTTCCGGCACACATATGATTGTGCAAGACGCGCTTTGGCGTTTGACAAAAAAACCCATTATTATTTAATTTCAAATACTGGCATTCATGAAATATCCATCATAAGTTTTGGCCATTGTAAAACGTCCAGAATGAGAAATGTCAAACTTTGGTGATTTAAAGGCTCCCAGATTCGGCCATTGGCCGATTTCGGTCTTTGATTCTAACCTAACATGTATGCAGTACTAGTCAAACGTAGACATAATCATTTGTAACAGTAGTACTGAATAATATCCTGTGTCCATTAATAAGTTTTAATATGGGAGATGTTTTATTATTGATGTGTAAACATTTTTATTTGTTTGTGGTAGTCGGTTCTTCCTGTGCAATTCGTGGTTTGTTTTTTATTGAGAAACTAATAAATACTCATTACTAATGCAGAATGTAACTCGGTTACGAAAAGCAAAAAAATATCTGTGTAATTTAAAATTGATTTGAGTAAATCGAAATTTTATTGTAACGAACTACACCATTGCGGCCGAGCGTGGCATAAATATCAGTAAGTTTACAGGCAGACTGCTGGCACTTCTTCTATCGTCATCGATAATTATATTTTGTTTTCCTGGAGATAGTTTTAGTGACACTCCCACATTTCCTTTCACTTAGGCGTCAGTATATAATCGCTTTTCTAACCCCGTCATGTTTGAGCACATCTCAATGACACTATCAACACTACATGTCGGATTCTGGTCTTAAAATGAGGAATCATGTAGTAAATGAAATTCTTGTGCATTATTGTGCACGCAACATCGCTAATCGTGTTAGGAATATTGTTAGTATTGCCTTATTGTTTATTGTTAGTATTGCCTTATTATTTATATGTTTTTATTTGCTACGCAGCGAAAACAGAATATTTTAGCCTAGTGCTGTAGAACTTATTGACATGTACTGTGATAGTACCAGAGAGAAAATGTTCCCTGCATATGTCAAAATTGAAAATAGGAAATGCCACTAACTAAATACCCTCTTTTGTAATTTTTACGCAATCCATTTAAATTCAATTAAATAATAACTATTTTGAAATTCCAAGATTACGCAAACACCAGTTTATTATGTTTATTCTAATTCATTTGACCATTTCACAAATTTTATGTTTAACTGGTGGTTATGCTGTTTTGCGAAAGTATTTTTAAATCTGTTCACCTTTGTTTAAATGGTGCTATTTCCTGCGGCTAATGCTATAGTAGCAGGGAAAGGAGCACTAATCATTTTATTGATGAAAAATTCTGGACATAAGTTTTATTTCGGGTAGGCTGTTCTCAAACAAAAGTGGATTTTTTACCATTTAAAAAGTTCAATACTTCGCAGAAATACTTATGTTTTAGTTCCAGTTGGTAGTACCTACTTATTGGTTTCTCGTAAAAACACCAAATTGTACTTATAATATAACTTATTAAAAAAATATGATCATGTAACGTACTTAAAACAGAAATTTTTGTAATAACTGCGGCATTGCGCAATATTGTGGAATATAACCAACTTGCTTTTACGATTTATCATGAAAATAATATTAACTTGCTACAAATAATATGCCAGTATGTATTAATAAAGGAAAGCACGAATTGACTGTACATTCTCATTAGTGGAGCTGCTATGGTCAAGTCAAATTGTTTTGTTGTTTAAGGATATTTTTTAGATTGTTAAGCGTAAATTTGTTTTTGTCAATTGTAATTGTTGTAATAAATAAATTATTTGAAACCGTTAACTTTCCAGTTATTTATCAATAGTTTGCACATTTTTAAAAGAGAAATAAAACTCGGAAACCGATTTCGAGTTCAAATGAAACTTGTATATCTGTCAACAATGTATATCAACCTGTTTATAGCATATTAAACAACAATATTTCTTCGATAAATATATACAGTAGAGTCACAGTCTTCTTTAAATCCCAGCTCCGAACTAAATATGGCAACACCGCGCCTTATCAAAGATGTAGACCAATTGAAACAGAGCAAAAGGCACGGCATCCACACATTTGTGGTTGCCATGCCGGTTAGTTTAATTTTATAATAAAATAGGCTTATTTGCACTATTCTCTGCTTGATCAATTAAATATTACAATATTTTATATAAAATAATCCGTGATTCTACATAAAAACGTGTTATTCAATTGTTCGGCAAAACCAACGCGAAGGTGCAGAGTTACATAAACTCTTAAATAATATGACATCATATTATTACGTACACTATAATACATATAATTATTGCATATTCATTTCAAATAAACAATAATATGTCATACTATTAAATTAGCATGCGTATTTTTGCCCGGATATGAAAGGGGGAGAGATAAACAGGTGAAGAATAAAATGGATTATAGCGAGTGATCGAAGGTAATATTTAAAATTTCCAAATGCTGAACAAATCATGAAAGACAAGATTGTCTTCACAAACTCCACATTCTCCTTATTGGAGGCTGTCCCGATTATACTTTTTGCACGATAATCTAATCTGGAATTAATATATATTTCATCAATTAAAAGTATTCTACTACTATTTTGTTAGTCTTGTGAGGCAGACGTGTTAATCGATAGTGTTTGTTATTATTTTCTTTAGTTGGAAAAATATCCGTACTAGATGAAAGATAATGTAGATACCGCTTAGTAGGTAAAATAAAAATGTCTGTAACACATTGTATGCATTGGGTGACTGATTCATGATTATATATAACTCGTTAAAATATGTGTAATTCATTATCCTTTACAAACACTTTTACGGTGAGGTTGTTATTAATTAATATTTGAATTTCGATTTTAACTGCCTATGTTTTCCGAAAAAATAACTTACAAAATTTTCGTAATTTTCAATGATATCCGACTGCAAAATTTTGTATTAAAATTTCATGTTGCTGGATTTAGTTTCGGCGTCTACGAGTGTATTTAGGATCTTTTCGAACAATCGGTTTTTCCTTTGACAGATATTTGGGAAAATGTATAGGATTGCATTCTCTTTCAATTTTGGTTTACAGGTAATAATTTCAAACGTTCCGTCTGGTAACAGGTATTTATTTGTCAAGTTTGATAACTTCACCGGAATTAAAATGCAACTCACATACTACAGAATGTTTTGGTGGTGTCCATTCTTTCCTAAGGACAGCTTTAAGCCATTTTTGTTTTAACCGATCGTCCTTGAGGAATCCAAAAACACTTTTTTCGCCTTAAGTTTTTAGTGGTGAATCGTAATTTGACTTACAACCGGGGATACAACACCTTATCGGCATGTTTATTTACCTACTTTAGGTTATATGCGTACGGATGAAATATAACTTATAAAAACTCGCGAAAAATTATATTATATTTTAAATTATCACTACACAACACTATCTACATTTAATGCACTTTAATTTACAAGAGTCTAGAACAATTATTACTTGTTAAAAACACTGATTTGAGGTAAATAAAGAAACGCTTTAATACAAAAGCACGTATACAAGCTGCCATTATTCGGAACAAAAAGGTCTTCATGCTATGTTGCACGATTTCTTATTTCGTGGCTGGGATGTAAAGAAGACTGTGATAGAGTTTCGGTAACGTAAACTAATTGCTGATGATGATGTTCATGTTTTCGAGGAGTTCACGTAACTGAATAGGTAGATATGTATTAATTAAGGACAGTTAATATTGAATATGCGATTTCCAGCAACGCGCCGGGTTACCGTGGCCATTTAATGTAAATACAGCTAATTAGGATTTACCTCTTTTGTCAATGGTTGGTTGCTTGTGGTTCTCAGCATACACCTGCATCATTAATAGAGCTTCTATAGTTTTCTCTGATAAATGTCTGCGCTTTGCTGCAAACATCGACGTGTATTTTGAAAGTGAACATTCTGCACCCAAAAATTTTATAAACGCATGTGCAAAATATTGTTGAGAGTCAGTAGCACGTCCATCACTTAGACACTCTTTAAGGTCACGCAGTTTTCTGGACCAAATCTTGTTCGTTGTTTTTTTTCTAGTTTATGAATTGAATGCAATTTTGTTGATTCGCACTGTCAAGTTTTTATCAATCAGGCTTACTTTAACTGTCAACGCCTGTCAGGAAGTCAATATGTACATAAACAGATCGAGCCAACCCACCTGATCCACGACTAACGGAATGCGCAGTTTACAGTATGGCCTTGCTCAAGAAGGAGGTCTTTTTGAGCATCTAATTTGAATTATTTATTTATTTACATAGTTTTATTTTTTTTTTTTTTTTAGAGTTGTTGGTAATTTCCTTTATTATTTATGAGAATGTTAATTAATGTTTTTTTAAATTATTTTTTATTTTGAAAAAACACAATATTTGATTGTGTGCAGTTTTGATATTTTCTTAATTTTACTGTTTTACTATTTGTGGCGTCTCGGAAGGAACACTGAAATTGTGAAACATTCAGATAATTGTAGTAAATACGTTAATACGTAAAGATTTCTTTGGATGAACGAGCAACACTCACTGCAGCTTTAACAATACTGAAATTTACTTTTCTTGTATGTTCCTCAATATTTTCAACATGATTTTTAGATTTCCCCGCGGTAAATTTTAAAAATACCCGATTTTGCCCGATCCATTACTTTAAATTTTCCGAATATTTACCTAAGGTTTAAAATGTATAGGGAATGAAATTAAAGTAAAAAATTGGAGCTTTTTATTTTTATTTCTTTTGCCATACATTAATATTATATATGGAGTTATGTGGTTCAAAATTTAAAACTGCACCACTATCCTGTGACCCACTCTTTGTATGTAACAATGCGGATACTGTGTGTGTGTAGTTTGTTACAGGTGTCAGTTTTTATGTTATTACTAAAAATTCTTTCAACGAACGCGTTGGAAAAGGGCAAAACCAGAAGAAGATTTATAACGACTAAAATTTTCAAAATTTACATCTGTCGCCGTTTTAAGAACAAAAACATTGCTCCAATAAATATCAGCTGGTTTTAATGGATATAAATTTAATTCTTGGTAATCAAGAAGGGCATGTTCCTTCTATTCGTTATCTAGGTTTTGTAAGCCTACAAAGTTTTTTAGAATAGGAAATCTGTTAGTAACTTTATTAAGCGATCTGACTTTATATGATCGAGCAACTTGAGGTTCAACAATTTCTATTATATTAAATATTTCTTTGTTTGAAACTGAAATATTTAATGCCCATCACAAAAAAATTATATTTCAAATATCTCAGCTGAGCTCGTCAGCGCATGACGTGTAAACTTTAACGTTCTCATCGAGGTGGTTAATGTTGTGTGCACACGGAGTGTTACACCGATAATTTACGAACAACATTAATATTTACCCAGTTCGAAATTATACTACTTTTCGAACGGATAGTGTGCACTCTGTGTATTGCTTAGGGTAATTTCGAACGGCCTCCTGGAGTCTAGATATAAAAATCGAAAACGCTTAGAGCGTCGATAACAAGAAACAGGCAGAGAAATACATGAAAATTATTTCTTTCACTGCCAGTAGATGTCACCCCTTACAAGAATTATCAATTAATTAATATAATATACGATTGAGCAGACTTCGTTTATTTTAAGTTCCTCCTACCATATTTTTAATATTTTTCACTTTTTTCTTAAATACCCGGTTTTACCCGATTTCATTTTTTTACCCAATGTCTATATCGAAATACCCAGTTTTTGGGTATTTACCCGGAAATAGGCAGCACTGCTCTGGCCAAGCGCCCTGACGCAATCGTTAACTTTCGTTCGGACTTCGTATTCAGACGGGCAACTGTAAACTGCGCATATCGCTAGTCGTGTATGTAGTGGGTTGACTCGATCTGTATGTATATCGTATGTATATGTGATATTAGTCATAGTTTTATATATGTATTCCATTGTTTACATTTTTGAGTGTTTATTGTTCACGTTTTGGAATATGTAGAAATGTAGAACCAGGCGTTCATGTTTTTGGATGGGAAAATAGTTCTTCTAAGGCAGGATGTAACTCCTTTCAAGTTGATGTGATCCTTTACATTAACCAACATTTTAATATTTAAAATAGACACTATATTTTTTGACAGATTCCGTTTGATATATAAATGGTCGAATAAAACTGAATGTTCTTGAACCAAGAGTTCTTTTATTTAAAAAAATTGTATTTCTTCAGTTTTGTCAAAAACAAAAAGCAATTATATAAGCGAAAAATAAATGTACAGGTCATATTATAGTTTTGTTCAAAAGAAGTTTGCAAATAGTGTTCTTAGAAGTGTGACTTTTGTATGGTTTCCTTCGAAACGTGCTTAATTTTTTGTTTCTAGTAGTAGAGGGATAAAATTCTGCAGGGAACATGTCGGGACATGACAAAAAGAACTTGAAATTAAGCAGAGCTAGACTGAAAATTAAAGAGTCCTCTTCAGACAATCCATTTCATAGAAAGAAAATTTTGTTTACCTTTATCTGCGCGGGCGCGGCGGCGGTTTAATGTAAATAACGTGCAGAAAAATTGCGTTCATTAGGCATTTTTTTCTATTTTGCCACGTCAACTAAGTTGTAGCTCCCTTGTGTGTTATGTTTAGGCTGTTTTTAACTACATGTATCGCCTAATAGGTTGGAGTTTTTACCAGAAAAACAAAAAACGTTGCACATATTCATAATTATTTCCTTGTAGTGTATATTTTGTGGTTAATTTATAACTAATCGGTTAAATCATAAACTTCTAAGGATATTTCTTCTTTTAATCAAGTATAATCAGCTTAATAAAATGCTGTTGCTCCACTTAATGGATTTTAATTGAGTACTGGCTGGAATTATTAACGGAAATAATTACGGGTTGAGACTGAAAGTAGTTACATATATGACAAATAAGTTGTGATCATTATATTACTTGTTTTATCGTTGCCTTCGGTTAGAACTGTAGGTAGTCGAAAGAATGTATAGAAAATAAATATGTTTTTCCAAATCTAGAGTTATCAATATCTGAGTAGGATTTATAAATATGTGGGTTCTCCTGCAATTTAAAATGGTAAGAGTTCGTACGAAATGAAATTAAAAACAAATATTTTTCGGGAAAAACAAATTTCCACAAATAAATTCCAACTTTTCTAGTCGTTTTCTAGGCTTATTAAATGCAATGCCCAGCGGATATATACCTAACGATTGTAATTATCTATCATAGTTTTTGGTCATCTTGTAGGATGAGGCCTTGACAAATATTTTTAAAACAACTATGTTATAATAATATCATTATTATGTCAGTAGTGTTTTTAAGTGAGTTATGTGCGTGTAAATATGATCGTTTCATTTTTTAATATTTAATTTTTTTCGCTGGCTGGGTGCCGTTTACAAGACAATTACTAGAGAATAGTGTTCGAACCTTGTTGAAGAAAATGTAATTTTTAGTAGAATATTTCTATCAAACTAAACTTCAGCTCCGAATCGCTTTGTAAGGGAGTTACACCCCAATAAAGAAGGTGGGAGTGGATACATTTTTTATTAATATCTCGAAAACTGTTTTACGTATTTTGATATTATACTTGTGTGACTTAAAGTTCTTTGATTAGGCTGTATTTGTGTTGTAGTAAGATAATCAGAGGCGTGTCGTTTGGGGGGTCCTTGTTAGTTTTTTCTCATAATTTTGCTCTGACAGAAATTTCATCAAATTAATGGATGTTAATCTATGGCAAAAATGCATAAGTAAGGTATTCGTAGTCATAGTCTATAAAATGCATCTTTGTCGATAAGACGCATTTTTTCGAAAAAAATTTTACTTACATGTCACGAGGTCAAGAACAAAGCGCATATCAAGTAGTAATTCCGCGAATAGATGGAGGCAGCCCGTGTGCGAACACATCAATATTTTCATGTGAAAAAAATGATATACAATACAAAATAGACAATATCTTACCTTACATTTTTGAGGGGTGATTTTTTGTAATGTCCAAAATTCATATAGTATGCTGAACATTTTTCAAAAAACGCTATTGCATTACTATAACAATTTATTATTATTTGCCACTAGAAAAATGGCATTTTATTAATAATTGTTCTAAATGATCTGGAGTTAAATTCCGGCGCCTGTCATTAAAAATCTAGTTGAAGTCTGAAAACGACCGTTCCACGTTTACAGACGTATTAGCGTATTTAACTCTAGTTCCGGATCGTTTTGTGTCTACCGGCCGCATATAAGCATTCCTTACAGTCGTACGGCAATGGAAGTATTAATCGCAATTTCATTGGCCGTTTTAAGATAGCCGCAGGGCATGCGCAGTTACATGACATGTCAAAGTGTATTAAATCCTTTTGGAATCGCTTGTCAGCAAGGAACTCGTTAAACGATAGAGAAGATACTCGCCTAGCACGCGGTAGGTCCAGGGTTCGAATCACAAACTTATTTTTTTTTTTTTAAATAAGTATTTTTTAGTTCGTTAGTAAGATTTTCCTTGCTCTTTAGTATAGTTTGTTTATTTTCCTTGCCCTTTATTATAGTTTGTTTATTTTCACCGTGCCGAATTCCCCTTTAAAAATGATATCTGATGAGCACGCCATGCCGTGGCCTTGAAACGGCCAATGAAATTGCTAGAAATACTGCCATTTCCGTATGACTGTAAAGGACGCTTATATGCCTACCGGCCCACGGTACAGTGGCGGCTGGTGGATTTAGGCTATACCATATCTCAATATTGGAGCATGGAATCCAAACAATATTTTAAGGCACGACTATCACTACTGAATGAAGAAATTTTGCAGAAACAAAATTAAAAAAAAATTGAGAAAAAAAAGTTACAAAAATGCGCTGCCGACCCAGATTACTTCTAGACCATTAGTAAAATATTTACAAACTATTTTTTTTTTTTCGTAATCAGAAGGAAATCTTATCACCCCGTTTTTTTGGTTTTCGAAAATTTAGATTTTTTTGTATAGTTATGACATTTTGAAATGTACACAATGAAGAACTCCAATTTCAAAGTGGTTTTTGAAATCAGGAACAAGGGATCAATCCAAAAATTTAATAATATACAGGGTATCCCATTTAAAAAATATATTATTTTTTTGTATCCTCTGAAATCTGCAAGCTACTGTACTTTTGATAGCATTTTAACAAAATTCAGTCATAACCACACATCTTGTATTTAAAACTTTTTTTCCTATAGGCAATACTAACGATGATAAGGGGTGGGTAATTTATAATGAATAACCCTGTACATGGTAGTTAACTATAAATGGGTTTAATTTAACTTGAAAATATGTTTTTATTACTTTAAAATTATTATGAAACTGAAAAATGTGTTTTTAATAAACAGAAACATTTTAATGAATATTACTGTGGTATGGTTCATTTCAGACTTATTTGCAACATTAAAAGTGTCGGCTTCTGTGAAGACGGTAAAAAAGATCAAAGAAGCCGACGTTTTTTTATGTTGTAAATAAGTTTGAAATAAACTATATATGTTTATATTTAAATTAAAATCATTCACAAATAGTTTACCGTTTAAATATTTCCTAATACGCTTTTTTTTTCTTTAAAATGAATTCTAGAATAAAAAAATATCAGTTTTATTTTTATTATTTATGGGTGCCCCAAATAATTTTTTTAGAAAGTGTTGCAAAACCCCTACCGCGCACCACTGATGTAATAAAAATGTATGTTTAGCACAAATTAAAGCTAGTTATAAAACTAACAATGTACAAGATATCAAAAAAAATACCTTCCGTCCAAGAGTTATTTGAATAAAAAATAATTATTTTCTTTATTTTGGCATCTTATATATTTCCGTTAGGAAGCATTTACAGAGCTGTGCTTATTATGTTATGTTTTGGACCATAGAATCTCCTTTTAAAATATTTGTACTGATTTACCAAACACCCTGTACAGCAGAAAATTAGAAATTGTTTTAACAGTTGTATAACTTAGAGTTGTACTATGAACAAAGTTAAATCACCATTACGCAACTAGTCGTAAATAACATATTTCACGCAAAAACCAAAAAAATTTTTCAGCAAACCTGATTATATCTAATAATAATAGTTTAAATGGCTATATACTATCTTTTATCTCAACTCCCATGTTTGCACATTCAAGCTGGAAGCTGAAAAACATACGAAACATTTCCACTCAAGCCTTTCGTTAAACCTTGAATTTAGTCTGACTGAAGAAGCCTATTATCTAATTATCATGATAGAACTAGACGCTTATTATCTAATTAGTAATTAATGTGATATTTATTTACAAACTATGATTTCTAGTATCCTTGTATGCTTACGTAAGGTTAAGGTAGAGTGGAAGACGTTCCTAAAAAATCTATTTTTAGTGCGTGTCGGGTATCGGACTTGCCAAAATACGGGTGTAACAGTTAGTCATAATTGGGATCTCCCCTAAGTTCTAATAATTCATTGTTTTCATCGTCTAATTAACGTGAAAATTACAGTGTTCATCAATAGTGCCCTCACGCGGTTTCTTTGATGTGAAACGAGGCCCTGCCCGATATAGCGAAATTAAATATAATATAGACTCGTGAAAGCTTTTAAATATGAGTGCCAATTTACGCATGCGTACTCCGTCACCAAAGACTGTTACTTTTGATCCCTCACCACCAACCACACTGAAGAAAAATCGGAGTAATCCAAAATTTCGAAGCCTTGCCGAATGGGAACAATATCTTAGTAAGTATACTGAGAAAAATGTGTTTAGTGCAGTCGATTAAGCTCAAGGAAAATTAAAACATTATTATGTGCATAACATCCCCGAAGACCCTCTGTTGCCATCCTGAAAAAAATGGCGACTATATACATATTCAATTTTTGAATGGTCAATTATTATGTTTACTAAAAGCGACCGCTAGACATCGTACGTAGAGATAAACAGGCAAACATTTCTTAGCGAAAACAATGAATAGATAAATGATAATAGATTCTACCGTATACATAATAATTATAATACTATCCTTCATACACTTATTTTTAGTTGTGTTTAGTTTTAACAGTATGAAACATTACTATTCATGTATGTTCTGACATTCATTGAATGTGTTTCATTCCAGATGTGATACATTTCTCAAAAACTCCTCTTTCTCTGGATTTTTAACAATCCAAAATTTTAACTTCATGATAATTATTGTTATGATTTTGTACTAATGCATGTTTTGCTAACATGTATGATTTTTCATTATGTCTGACGTCACTAATGTGTGATGTAATTCTCTCTTTTACTTTTTTACAAGTTTGGCCTATATATTTTTTTTCACAATCTTCGCTATCTTTACTTTATTTATGTTTCATATTGTTAAGACTAAACACAACTAGAAAGTGTATGAAGGATTATAGTACAATTATGTACACTATAAATAAATAAAACTATTTATTTTTTTCTCATAAAGGGTCCGGGCAGAAAAACAAGGCCTGTCAGTAATTCAAAATTACGAATAAAGGAAAAAAGTAGTTTGACCGTTTAACTTGACAATTGTTCAATAGATAATATGTAATTAAAAATAAATGTATTAAAATGAATGAATAATGATTGATTTATAGCGTTGAATCTAGGATAAAGTTGTGGTCGGCAGGTGTAAAAAAAAATAAATTTTTTTCAGAATTAAAAAAAAATAGATTGCAAAGTTCTACCAAGATGAAACTTGGCTTAAAATTTGCTAAATACATAACATTATTTTTGTGAATTAAAAAAAAGAATTAACCAACCGCGACGCGAATTTATATTATAATTTATTATGAAAGTACAATTGAAGACGAAAAAAAAAATTTTTTATAGTTTTTTGGATGTCTTGATTTTTAAAAAAGTCGTGACCATTTGATGTTTTTTTGATCGAAAATCATTAAAAATGCATTACTTCTAGAGGGATTGAGATAACAATCTAAAAATTTACCTAAATACTACATTCAAGTGGTACTAAATAAATGACAAAAATTTCAGCGAAATTAAAAGTGGTCGGGGTTACGGGTGATTTGACGTGGAATGCCCCATATATGTACGATTATGTATACTTCAGTTTAGTAATTTTTTTAATACACATTAAAATGAAGCATTTTTAACAACACCCCCCAACAACTTCTTTATTTTAAATTATATATAGACCTAATTGTTTTGTAAACGGTTAGAAACCCTTAACACAATTTTCTCATACCAACAAAATCATTTTACGCCAAAACAAACACTACTATGATCGAAAATCATAGAAAACAAGCATTTTTGAAAAATATTAACGTTCAATATAAAGCAATATATAATTTGAAAATGTTTAGTGTAAAAAAATATCTCCATATACGAAGTTTATTGTTTTTTTATTATATTGTATTTTGAATTTTGTGTATCCAAAAATAACATGTTCGTGAAAATTCATGATAAATAATAATCTGGATAATAAATGTAGAAACGGCAGTGATATAAAAAAAAATAAGCAATTTTTTCAGTAAATTTCTAAATAAAATATTGCATCATTTTATTAACAAAATCTTTATATTTTTTATGAAATTAGTCTTCTATTAAGTTACATTCCACTATTGTCGGAATTCCCTGTATAAAAGTCGTGCATGTCACATCAGATATTTTTTGTTTATAATTAATATAAATTAAGTTTTAATTATTAGATTAGATTAAACACTGCAATTGTAAATATTAAATGAAAGATAACATCAAAAATGTATTGACAAATTAAAAAGTAACACACCTCGCAATGTTTGTCAATAAATGGAATATCATCCCTTAAAAAAACATTAGTAATGCCGGAATTAACCAGTACAGTATCAATAAAATAATAATTTATTTATATAACGCATATAAATTAGCTACTTATGTGACATATAACCTCTACAGTTAATATTATTTTATTTTGTTTTAAAATAAGCATTTTTTTTGTCTTTATGTATCACTAATTATTTTGTATTATTGTGTTGATTATTTTGAGAAAAACAAATTTAAAATTTATTAACTAACAATGAGATAACGTTCTATAGGCGATATTAAATAAAATTATTCGTCATTCTGCAAAGTAAATATTTAGGGTAACTTAAATTTACAGTACTTAAAATGGACTCCATTCACAGCCTGGCAATGTACTAGTCGATCGGACATTCTAGCCCGTTCCTTCACACCTTCTTTTAAGATGTCTTTATAAAAAATAAATCGAGGGGCGTTAGATCAGGAGATCTAGCAGGCTATTCTATAGATCTCGTTTACAGACCTATCTATCGTGAAACGCCTGATTATGTTCCTCACTTGAACCCCATAGTGTGGGAGGGTGCCATCTTGCTGAATCACACACCATTTGGAATCAAATTATTCCCATCAAGCAATAAAGCAGCGCATGCCAGTATCATGTTGTTTTATAAGAGTTCCACGGCCCACTGATATGACGCCCTATAATACCTACCGAAATATTTATCATGCATGCTCCATTCAGTGTTGATTATTTCTCGACTAACATCGCCAATTATGCATAATTTATGCCCGTTTACTGTTTGGTTAAGACATCGGAGAATACAATTTGGCGATCAAAATGTTCATCATTATTGTAACGTTCCAGCATTAGATTGGAATAATGCTTCTGTCAAAATCATCCTCGTTTAGATCCTGTAAAAAAAGCATCTTATAAGGACGGAATTTTTCTGATAGATTTGGGATCTACATCGTGATCCACAGCAAGTTGTCTTATTAATACTTGAGACTTTTGTTCTAAGGGCAAGAGCGTGGACGCTTTTATCGTTCAATTTTTCTAGGATCTCATTTTCCGGGATTTGAAGTAGTATTAGTATTTCTTCTAAATCACTCATTTTTTTAAATGGTTCACATCAACAGCTAGAACAATATTTTCATTACAGCTCCACTATAAACACATCAAGAAAAATAGATTTAAGTCTCTTTTATTGTCGTTCTTATTGCCTCTCTTATAGATTGCTCCAACATATATGCACGCACACTCTAATGTTAACAAATAGGCAGGTCTCATGATTTTTGTTGCAGTGATAATTCGATACAATATGGACTCAAGATTATCGTATCACTCATTAAAAAAATTAGAAAAAAAAATTAACCCTTATAATACGCAATACAAATTTGTTGTGCGAGCGAGGCTAGAAAACGTACCTTTCAGCGAGGCTAGCGTCTGTGACGTCACCTACTTGCTCGGCGGTTCAGCGTAATGCTAGCCTGTATACGCACTTAGTGGTTTGCGAGAGTTTCTTACGATAAGTGATTCAAGCATGCCTGCATGTAAGTGGTGCTTTATACCAAGGTGTAAAAATACAACGTACAAAACACCGGATAAGACATTTATCACAGTCCCAAGAGATGCAAAAAGAAGAGAAAAGTGGTTTGCGGCAGCACGACGCGACATCAAGGAAGTTTCCGAGAAATCTACATTATATTGTTGTGAAGACCACTTTAAGGTAAAATTTTGTACATATGACTGTGTTCAAATAAAATGTTACTTAAATATTATAGCTAGAAGAGGACATGGAAAATTACGTGGAGTATAAATTAAGCAAAGTAAGCGCAAGATTAAAACCAAACGTAGTTCCTCATTTATTCGCATGCCAGCCAGACAAGAGTTCTTCGAAAAAAAGGGTTCGTGAAAGCAGTGAGAAACGATCAAGGAAAAAATTGATGTAGATCTCATGAAACAATCTGTACAGAAAATGGAAACGGAAATAACTGAAGAATCTATACCGGAGGAAACAAGTCAACTTGTACAAAATCTTCCATCAACATCTGGAATTGTACAACGGCGCAAAGTGACATGTCAAACGAAAAAGTTTCATTTTAGAAGTAGAGGGATACAAGTACATTGGAAAATGAAAGATGCAGTGACCTCGCCCTTGAAAACTGTAGTATCGGATTTAATAGTAATGGTAATGGTGGGGGAGGCTGACGCCTGGCAAGTAGGCCACAGACGGGCCCTTTTACTAACCCCCAGCTATCCCCTCAGCCATGTGCCTCTCTTGGTCCCTCATTGAATCTTTCCGACCGTCTGATGAAGATCAGGATGTCACTCATTGCGAGGGAGCTCATCTCCTCCCTTAGAAGCGCCTCAGAACCGAAGATACTGTGTCTCAGGCGCCCAAACGCTTCACATTGTCCCAGGAAGTGGTAAGATGTCTCTTCATCACTCCTGCATCTTGGACATGTAGGGTCTTCCTCAATACCTATCAATGATAGATGCCTCCTAAGTGTGCAGTGGCCTGTCAGAACACCGATTAAGAGATTCAGAGTTTTAAGACTCCGTCCCAGCAACCAGGCCGATCGGATTTAAGGAAATCTGCAGTAAAAAGAGTTTTGCAGTTTAATAAAGGACCCGTGGAACCTAAACTGACAAGTCAACCTGTAGTCACTTCTGATTCATCTGATATTTACCAACCTACAGAAAGTACAGGTAGTGATGAGTCACAGTTAAAATCACCGACCGAAGAAAAACAAATTGCAAAACTCTTTACGAATATAATCGAAGCAAAGTTAAGTATGTATACTGGAATTTCGATCAATTTCGTGGCATTTATTGAAAGACTGGAATGTAACTCAAATTTGAAAAAGAGAGATATATACTTTGTACTATTTAAAATCAAGTCAAACGACTCATTTGCTAAAATTGGTGATTTATTCGGAATATCAAAAGCAAGCAGTAGTCGGATATTTTCTCAGGGTGTGATTACAATGGCAGAATATATGAAGAAACTAATATTTTGACCCCTGAAATCGTCAATTCAAAGAAATTAACTATAAGGAAATACTTACCGTACAGCTTTTATTCCAGAGAAATTAGTTGTTGCGGCCATAAAATCACACAACATTTGAATGTCTACATTCGGTAGATTGTGCGAATCGGCTTTTTGAAACCCTGGTTCCATTATCAAATCATAGGTATAAACCATAACACCGAACAGTAAACATGCACTGACTGCCTTGAATATTCATAAGGCAAGCGGGGTGGGCGGAGCGTCAAAGCAAGTAGTTGACGTCAAGCGAATCAGAAATCGTTTTCTCCCGCGCCGTAATTATTCGAACTTATTTGCGCTATTTAGAGATTAATTATTGTTTGTTTACAATTATTTTTGCACCACTAGGTTTCTCAAAGGTTTAGTTCTGATTTTAATGTGTGAAATGGGTATGTTACATTTTTTGAGACCTCCCTATTGTCGAAAGCTTTTTCGATGCCTGTCGCCGATTTTGAACTAGAGCATTTTTAACAATTCTTTTTTCTTAAACCTCTTTTGTAACAAGTAATCTATCGAGGACTCTTACGAGTCTTGCGTTCATCTTCGAATATCCACCATTAATATTTAGGTACTTAATATGTCACTTTATTAATTTGCACAAAAATTGTTGAGAAATTTTTACAAGATCATATTTTTGATTGAATTGAATTGACTCACGGACTTAAACAATCTAAAAATTTTTCTAAAAGGACCATTGATCGAACATTGGTTTCTTTTGAGAAAAGAATCGACTTGCCCAACGTACACACCACTGAAAAACGAAATATTGTGTTCTTATTGATGCTCCGTAGGCGTTAATCTCGAAGGGCAACATACCAAATTTTACACAAATACCTCTTCATGTTTCGAAGATAAAATATAAAAAACAAAAAAGTTTCAAAATTCATTTGTATAACCGAAACAGTTAGTTATTTGATTAATGTTTGTACAGGAAAATAACATTATTTTTTAAATGTCTATTGAGAAGATATCTAACTTTGACTTCCACTGTATATATATATATATATTAGGAATTCGCATTAGAAAATTAAATACACATAAATTCGAAAATATTTATTACTTTCATGTTATGTTCTTACAAATTCTTGTAAGTACAAAAAAAATTAATAAATCATGGCCACACTTTGACATGGGCAGGTCGCCAACTGTTGAAATCGTCGACTGAGTGCGATAAAGGCATGGATTTGTATGAAAGGAACAAAGTTAGGTGCGCTTTGGTCGGCCTTACAGAAAAGAGACCAAGGCGAAATTTTGTATTACTTTATTTTAATTTGTTTGTTAGCCAGTCTTTTGCCACAGCAAATACTTGAAAGATTCGACTCTGTCGGCATTTCTATGATCACTCGCTACTGCCTTCAATGACCTCGTCCCAGCCGTCTCTTTAAAAATGTATGGAAGTTACCATACACTTTGAGAGCAATATTCATAATGAGAAATATCCATAATGTATTTTTGGCCATAATATAGAAATTATAAACTCTTATTACACCAATCAGAGATATACCACATGCGCAGTGCTCATAGACGACCCTTTAATGGCCGTTAAATTGTTGGAATAATAATAAACACCAGAGAAATTAGACAACCCCTGAATCCAAAGCCCAAGCTGTCTAGAAGGGGGTTAATTTAAAAAAACGAGATATCTCTTTTTTGTATTTTTACTTTCCTTACCTTAAATGAGATAATTACCGTTTATTTGAAATTTATTTGCAACATAAAAAACGTCGACTTCTTTGATCCCTTTACCGCTGCCAAAGAAGCAGACGTTTTTTATTTTGCAAATAAATGCGAAATAAGCTTTAATACAATCGACGAAAAATTCTACGTGTTTTTTTTAAATTGCATACTCCGTATATTTCTAGGCAGTTCGATAGGGCTCTTCGAGAGGATTTCAAAAATATGTAAGTTTGTATCATAAATAACGTTATGATAAAAAACATGGTGTTAAAAAAGGTTTTGATAAAAATTACACATCAATGGTCCATCTTGTTTAGTTTTTTAACAAATCTGTAGGCATTCAGTTCTTAAATAACTAAATTAAAGTTTACAGAATAAGTATTCTGTAAACTTTACCTAAATATAAATTAATGAAGAATTAATTGATTCTTATGCGGGGTGAATCTGAATAAATTTATTTAGATTCACCATTCAAATCTTGTAACGCAAAACGAAAAAAGTCTGATTGGGAACCCAGCTTTACGTTGTGACTTAAGCGGCATCTATATGTGAAGCCAGTAAGTATTAGATTCCAACGAAATTTGTAAATGTATAACAGATTTACTAACAGTAAAGTTTAGTTTTCTATTTTTGTTTTACGCTTTTTTTACTAGGTTTAATTGTCAAACATTTATTTTTATTGCCACTTATTTGCATTATCCGCAATCTGTTTCTACTTTCTACAAAACTACAAACTGTTAATTTTTTTCAAAGTGCATTAAAAACGAGTTAACATAATAAGGACATAAAACTAACAAAATCACCATTATTTTCAAACATCGATGTTTTCCAGCCGATGTTTTTACTAGCATCGATAGTGGGTATCCATGTTGAACATCAATGTTAACATCAGTGTTTTTAAAAATGTGCCCATCCCTAATACATACTGTTGTCCGTCATTGCGATATTAATAAAAATGCAAATTTAGGAGATGCTGGTCATTTTAACTATGCTATTTTTAATTTAAAACCGCTAAAGTAATTACATCATTGTATGAAAAAAGACAAAAATTGTTTTTTTCTAAAAACTCATTAGTTTAAGGGCATCCTTGTTTTTTCAAAGTCCATTTTTACCATGAATTGATCCACGTTGACAAAATTTGGTAACACAAGGCTCTTAAAATCCACCAAAAACATTGCAATAAAACATAGAAAGTGAAGTTCTCCTTTCTATGGTTCTCAGCATAGATTTAGTATATAATTCTAAGTTCCAATGACAACGTCAGAGCTGTGGTGTTGATTCCAATAAATTAAATTACAGGAAGTTCACTTGCATAAATGCACCTGAAATACATTTGATCACACATGCGCACTCGTATTTACAAAAGGAATAATCTTAAAGGTTATTTTAACTACATTAAAACGTGGAACAAATAAGAGATTGTTTCAACTTCCTTGAAACAATGTTAATGCGATGATCTCGCTCACCATAACATAGGAGTTTTAAGTACGTTAGGCGACGTTGATATAACTTTTAAACAGACGTTACATTGTTATAAAAAGTCTGTTATTTAACGTTCATAGGAGGATATTTTGCATAGTGGGTTGGCAATATATTAAATGAAACATTAAGAATATACCAACATACCGTGTTTACACATTTGCACTACATATGGAAGCAGTGTCGTCATATACATTCGGAGTAGAAGCACAGGCCACAGTAGAGAGAAAAGCATGGAGAGAGCATGGCTGTCGCTGTCGCAAAATCACGACTTCAGTCACATTTTGTATTTGGAGACTGCGCGAGCTTGACCTAATGTAGTGTTTTGAAATGAAAGCACGGTATATCTACTCATTTATTAGGAAGTTTAGAAATCCATGGAGTGTGGTACAATACCTCGAACAAAATCTATCACCAGCGTAACGGCATGAAACAAAAATACACCAAGGCAGAGAAAATTTAAAAATATCCGCAGTTTACGAAAGATTGAGTAGGCCTTCTTTCCATTACTCGTTGATGTATAAAAGCAAGTAGCAAAACATTCAAACGGGGATGAAAATGAGTAGAATGGTCGAAGAAAATTACCCCCACAAGGATAATCTTAGGTTTGTTCCTACAGCACCTGTGATTGTCAAATGGACGTCAGACCCATACGCGTTTTAAATATACCGTTCCACCTGTACTACCCACAATATCAGGGACTGTCCGAAGAATGTTTCAAAGATCTTACGGACGCATACATGAACGAGTCGGCGAATCGTCAGATCTATCCCTCATCCATACCATGAACTGTTTATCAGCACATGCGCATTGGGTTGACAACTTACTTTATTATAGGTTATAACTAAATTTAGATTATAATAATTGAATCAGATTAGTTTTTTGATGTTTTGTGTGTCTTTTCTTGAAATATTCTACATATTTATGTTATTTAAATATAAGCGTATTATTTTAAAATTTAACATTAACATGTTAGGTTTCAGAGTGGGCATAAATTTATTAATTTCTTAGAAACTGGTGTGGAGTCGGTAATATCATACTCATCTAATATTAGGAAATCCTCGTACCAAAAATAGCAATTTCATTGGTAATTATTTTATATCGATAATAATTCTTGGAAAGTAATTATTTCTAACTTTTTTGTGCAGAAAAAACAGTCCAGAATTTTGACATTCTTTGAACACTTCGATATTTATCCCAAGTATCTCAATTAAAAAGCCATCCTACATTAGATAATAAATATTTACATGTTCACAATGATCAATTTCTGACACATTCTCGTAGTAGTACATGAATCAGGCATGCGCACAGGTTTGTTTACGGACGTATCCGTGTGAAGTTTATTTCAAACTATTTGCAACATAAAAAATGTCGGCTTCTTTGACGGTGGTAAAGGATTCAAAGAAGCCGACGCTTTTTATGTTGCAAAAAGTTTGAAATAAACTGTACGCGTCAAAATGTGCCTATTGGAACAAACCTCTTGTTTCCACCAAATGAAATACTTATAACGAAATGGGTCTTCAAAATGGTGGTTTTTGTCGCGCTTTTGCGATGGAACTTCCTTTAAATATTGTATATAAGTATACAATATGTTCAGATGACAACTTTTTTTGTTTAAGTAATAACTGTAGCCACCAGTGCCGGCTGGTGGATTTAGGTTGTACCATATCTCAGTATTGGAACATGGAACCCAAGCAATATTTTAAGGCATGACTATCAGTACTAATTGAAGGAGTTTTGCAGAAAAACAAATTGAAAAAATTTCAGAAAAAAAAGTTACGGAAATGCGCAACCTCCCCAGATTCCTTCTAGACAATTAATAAAATCTTTGCAAACTATTTTTTTTTTTTTTTGGTAATCAGAAGGAAAATTTATCCCCCTTTTTTGGTTTTTGAAAATTTAGATTTTTTTGTAAAGTTATGACATTTTGAAATTTACACAATGCAGAACATAAATTTCAAAGTGTCATAACGTTACAAAAAAATCAAAATTTTCGAAAACAACAAAAAAAACGGAGTGATAAATTTTCCTTCTGATTACAAAAGAGAAATAGTATGCAAAGATTTTACTAATGGTCTAGAAGGAATCTTGGGAGGCTGGGCATTTTTGTAACTTTTTTTCTCAAATTTTTAAAAAAAAAATTTCTGCAAAAGTTCTTTAATCAGTACTGAGAGTAATGCCTTAAAATATTGCTTGGGTTCCATGTTCCAATATTGAGATATTGTATAACCTAAATCCACCAGCCGCCACTGGTAGCCACGCCCCACGCCCCATGGTATCTCTAATATTTCTAAATAAAATTGTTTTAAAATTTGGTGATATTCTAGTAATGCATCAGATAAGAGGAGTCCATTATCGTTAAAATCAAAATTCATTCTTATTGTATAAAACCTTCATCAGTCTTATTAATTTTTTTGGCCGCACCGCCCTATGGACGCGTTCACAGATGTATTAGGATCAATAGATATCTTTAAACTATGGAGTGTAGAGAAGGAGGAACGTCTCTTATGGACGGTACGTTCAAAATGTGGTCTGAATTCTGTAAGGTATGTGATGTGGCGCTGATCGTATTATGGGATTGAGTCTGAAGTTAAACACTTACTATATCTCTGAAACTAGCTTCAGATTCTATAAACTAACGAAAACATAATATTATGTAGGTGTTGAAAAGAATTATACAGCGTAAAAAAATAATAAAAATAGTAAAAACAAAATCACGTAGAATACCTCCTCTAAATCAGCGCCACCTATTCTTCCATCGAAAATCCGATCACATTTTTTTAACACGGAGACGTTTCTCCTTCTCTACACTCCATACTTTAAACTATTACAGCATCTTTCGAATTTGACGTTTAAATATTTTTATTTTCAGTCCATGATTTTATTTGTCTAAAATTATTATACTGAACACTAAATTAGTTTAAAGTGTGTATATACACTTCGTTTAATATATTTTTTTAAAATTTTTGTTATCATGTCTTTTATGAATAGAAAAACTGTTCTATCGGAGACTACAATTTCTATACCCGTTGACAGATGTCGCCAGGTATTCTAACAACGCGATTTACGGAAATACGCAAACACCGATCTGGGACTATCAATATTGGAGAGTAATAATAAAATATAAATAGACTTTTTGTAGGATATATTTAACTTGAGGTAAAGTGTTATGTATACCTACTATATTTTTAATATAAGCTGATGCAGGTATTCTTGCGATAATTATGTGACCGCAAAATAGTTGTCATTATCCATTTCTTGTAAGTGGGTAAATTGTAATAATTTAAAACAATTTTACTTTCACATAATTTGTTTTTCTTTATAAAGTGAATAATACTATTTGTAATTTCATAAAAAAAATTCTGAAACGTAAATGTATTTTTTTTTTAATTTATGTTATATCTAAAAACACCCTCTGACAATCTCTTCTGAAGCTCAGCGGTATGTCGTCAGTGGCAGTAACTCTATTATTTTAAATGTCATTGAAGAAATCTATGGCGCGAAATTTTCAATTTGCATATGATTGTACGATGGTCATGGATAGTCTTGGTTTAAGATACCTGTTAGTCATTATACCCATAGAAATAATACATAAACAGAAATACCACTAAACATTCAATCTTGGACTGGAATGAATCTCCAATATAGCGGATTGTGGTTAATTGCGTGGAGTGGATTGGTCAAATGAAAGAACACCCCAAGAATGTCCTTGTTTCCATGAATCGAAGTACAACAAAATGGATCTTCAATATTGCGACTTTGGTCACACTTATACCCATATACAAATGCAGTGGTTTTACCAAATATTTTATAAATCTAAATATGTTTTCGAACATTATGTCGTTTAATACCCTAAAAATATCATCAATTTAAATACAGATACTTTTTTTTACTCGTTGAACTATTAATTTACCTGTTCTAAATTTTCAAATGCAGCAAGATGCACTAATTCCTTAATCTTCAATTGTTTGAGCTAATTTCATTGAGAATAGCCATAATATGATGTTATTCCAATGATTACCTGACTACAATATTCTTATTCATTCCGTTTATACCTTTTCGCTAACTTTCCTATTCATGCGATTTTGAAAACGAGCCTATTAAGTTAAAATGTAACAAAAATGGATGATACAGTGTTGAAAGAAACTAAGTAAACATTATTTGAGTTTTAATTTTATCCATTACATTAGATTGAAATAACATTTTACGTGATGATCACATTAAATCTGTTTAAAGCCAAAATAAATTTTCATAAAAGTCCAGAATTAAAACAGGTCTTCGGCAAGTGCTAAATAGATTGTTAATTAATACTGCGTGAATCCCGAATCAAATCATTCCATCTTCAGATTATAAATAAGCATACTGTTTTAACAGTTCACATCACAACCTCACAGACGGATAATACGGTAGGTCTGTGAGTATGAAATGAAATAATTGCAACAATAATTATTGCTTGGTGGAAAAAAATGTAGTGATGCTAGCAAGTGGCAACATATTCCGCCACTTTTAATTTTAATGTATTTGCCTTGCTTGAGATTTTCATCTAACCGACGGAAGGAAATTTGGATAATAAAAATCACTTGATTAGGTGTTGCTACGATGTTTCTTCCTTTTCCTCAGTTTCCTCCATCATTATGTAGTTTGGTCAAAGATTTAATAGATAAATATACGACACTCCGTCGTCCTCCTTTGATCTCTCGCCTTCAGTTACCTCGTATCAATCGTCCTTCTCTTTGATCTTATAGTCAATCCTGTATAAAAATTGGTAGCGCTTAAATTGTCTTCAACCACTAGATGACCCAACACGAATATTAAAATTTATAGAATAAACATGTTCAATGGGCGTTTCCCACCAATCGAGTTAAAATTCACTTAGGAGCTGAAAAACCCTAATACAACCTTAATTTATACTTATACTTATACTTTGTGAACAATATTCATAATGAGAAATATCCATAATGTATTTTTTCTATAATTCATAAATTAAAACTATATTTACATCAGTCAGAAACATACCTATGCTGCACATGCTCAATGCTCACAGATAGCCTTTTAATGGCCTTTACATTGGTAAGAACTGTCTTGAAAATAAGTCACTCTCTCAGAGTGTCGCATCTTTGTTAATCTTTGGCTTGGCTTCACACAATTTCTATACGTATGTATATTTACATTTCAAGCTCAGTCCGTGGATATATGATCGAAGATTTCAGAGTGCTAGAGCTATGCAAACTCATGTTTTAAACTGTTTTATAACATAAGACAAAATGTTATACTTTAAATCTTCGTACTAGCCAAGCCTAGATCAGACGTACTTGTTCAGATCAATAAAACTTATGTTGTTGTGGCGAAAATATTTAGCACGACCATGAAGTAAAAAATCTGTCAAAATAATTCGTAAATTTCGCCATTTTATCTGTTCCAATTTATGTCAAGCATAAATTTTTTAGTATTAACCTTCTATTTTTAGCCTCATCACACTTTATATTATGTTAAAAAGCAAGCCGACATTTTTTGTTGTGCTCATATTTATTTATAATTAAATACTAAGTAGATACCTAAAATTAATTTTAATATACGGTTTTTCAATTTAGGATAATGTATGCCGCTTTTTTATTTTTAAGATTAAAATGACGTACTTTAGATGTGTATTTAGGTCATTTCTTTTCGATTCAGTACACTGTTTTCTATTTTAAATCTGATTATTTTCAATAGAAACATATTAACCTCTGAATATTTTAACACTTGCTATTAAAATCAGTGGAAGATTTTTGAAGTTATTCGCAAATTCGCAAATCTTGTTTTCCAGTAGGTATGGTTTGTGTGTCATTTATAAAATTAATAAATGATAATATTTCAGTAACTTTTTAGTGTTTAAATCAATTTTCAATTGTGGACTTAAGAAGTTAGACAATTTTTTATAAGGATTGTCATATAAAACCATTCGTTGCTAAATTTAGTACTTATGTTTAATAAAAATATAATAAATAGTATCTAAAATTGTAATGTATTACTTAGACAATTTTTACTTGTTTCAGATGCTCTGTTAGCGGATCTTCAAAACACAGTATCGGGATCTCCTGGCAACTCTGGGTATGGCTCCTTAAATTCTTCGAGAGGGATTAGACAATCACCAGAAGTAGAAAATCCAAAGATGGAGAGTTATCATATTAAATCTGTAAGTTTTTTTTACACATAAGGTACAAATAATCCAAATAAATTGGTACCAAAAAAAAACAAATAAATTTGATGAATCTTTTAATTGTCAAAATGACAGCATAATAATTACGACATATTATATGAGAAAATTGAAAATTATTAACAAAAAAATAAATCAGAAACTTTGTTCCTAAGCAAATGAAATTATTAAGTATTCCAACCACCATCCATCGGATTATTGACAATAGGCAAGTCTTTTTTGTAAATTCTTCTTATACATTTTGATTGACTTTTTGGCCAATTGTGCGCTTTTCATTTCTAATTCGATTTTTAAAATCCTCTGAATGTTGTGGTCTGTTGACATAAACCTTTGACTTTAAATAACCCTATAAAAAAATAATCAAGTGGTGTGAGATTTGGGGACCATGTGGGCCATTATATCGGTCCTCGCCTACCAATACACCTTCTAGGAAAGTAGTTGTCCAGAAAATCGCGACCAGGACATGCAAAGTGCGAGGGTCTTGCCGATCCCAGATAATATTATCTAGAATGCCAGGATTATGCTCGCACGGGAAATTTTCTGCCGACCTCAACCATCCAATGAAAATTTTCTCTGCTCCAATAGCTGTAGTTTTGTCGGTTGACTGAATCATTTAGAGAAAACGTGGCTTTATCGGAAAAAAGTATTTGGCGGTGGAAACATGGAATAGTGTTGCGCAAATCTATCAGAGTTTGCATTTGGCGGTCGGGATTATCCTCGTTGAGCTCCTGTACGAGTTGAATTTTGTAGGGATGATATTTTTCTTTCTTCAGTACACATCGTTCTCTTCGTTGACTAACTTCATTTTCTCTTGAAACCAGTTGAGAAGTACTATGAGGATTCTCTTCCATAATTAACAAAATGTCAATCTTATCTTCACTAACTTTTGAACGGCCAGGTTTAGGAATGTCTTTAATATGTCCAGTTTCACTAAATTTACACTCAATCTTACCGATTGTGTATCGGCGGCGCTAATGGGTCGATCTGGATATTATGCATTAAACAAATTGCATACCTATTACTGAATTCTAATCTTATCCCCACATCCAGTAAAAATAAAATTTCTATCCATTGGGTTACTGTTAAATGTGCCATATTAATTAAATTTCGAGAGTTTAATAGTATTTGGTATAAAACTGACTTTTTAATGTTTGATTTATACTTACTTGATATGTAAAAAATAAGATATTTCGGAAATCGATAGCTTATATTGTACATGAGCAAGTAAAGCTGTCACAAGCTACTGTACTTCATTGCTTGCTTGTGTAAACAATAGCAGAGAGTATATGCTAGCTGCAAGTTTTATTATTTGCGGCAAGCAGTTACTGCGAATAGCGACTTGTAGACAGTGGCGGCTCATGAAGTTTATTTGGGAGGGTTCTAGTTTCTTAAAAAAATATGAACCATAATAAAGACACACCCTCAGTCCCTCGGTAATTTCATCCAAGTAGAACTACGACTTTTGATAACAAAAGTTGTCACAATAATTGTTAGTAACTTAACCGTTTCGCTGAACGTTTCACTTAAACCATTTTCAGACAGCCAAGAAAACATGTTTAGGCCACCTACAATATTTTTAAAATCCGTTCTTGAATAAATAACTTCCAATTCAGTCCATAATTTGTCTTGTTGTAACATTGGAAAAGATTCAACAACTGATTTGAAAGTCGACGTCCGAAATTTCTTTGAATAATTAAGAAAATTGTCTACGTTCACCAAAGAAACGGCTTCTAAATGACTTCTGTATGACAATATTTCTTTCATCTGAAAAATTATTGTATCACACACTTATCAATTATGGAATTTCTATTTTCAGGTTTTGAGAACCGCGCCCTCTTAATGCTAGTTCCAACTTTCAATAAAACTTGATACAATTGATAATTTTCTTTAAAATGTACCTATTTTTAGTCACCTACTCGTTGTGTTTTATAATATTTTGTCTATAAACTGAATCAAACTGAACTGCAATATTTACCGAGCCTAACAAAGCAAAATCCGTACTGCACTTTATTTGATATGCAGAAATTTCGTGCTTTTTTATTTTCTGATTTAAATGTTTTAGATCTTTAAATCTGTTACCGACCATATCTTGTCAATTCCGACAGAATCGGAATAAAATTGAACACATGGAAAACAAAACAGATCATTTACCTTATCACATCCACAAATCGACTGACATTTCTTGTAAATTTCCTTAGAAAAATGCTTCGTGAAAGTACGTGTCCCTACCTTGTCTGGTTGGTTAAGAGTCAATTCTGGTGTTGCTCGTCCGAGTTTCTTGATTTTTACTTTTTCTGCTAACGGCAGAATTTTAAAGTTCACTTTCTGACCAGCGAAACGATATAAGCACTACACAAACATTAAAAACGCACTGCGGCTCTGATAACTTGAACCTTCTGTCGCGTTGTAAAAACCGTTCTTCACGATCGGCAATTTCCGCGCTCGGTTTGTTTCTTCATATATTTCCTTATGCAAGGAATGGCTCATATGAGTTAAGCCTGCCTCATACTCTCTGGTTAGAGTTATAAGTTGATGGTCAGTAATTATGCGACTTTATTGTGCACAGAGCCGTCGCAAACGGGTAATAACTATGTTAAAAAGATATTAAATATAAAAAAACTGAAAAAAAAATATATCATGCATTTAATTACTGTTACATTTTCCCAATAGTAACTTGGGAGACTCGAGCCCCTGAGCCTCTGTGGAGCAGCCGCCACTGCTTGTAGGTCTAAACGAGTTGCTAAAGAGCTCTAGCAATTTAGTATAAATTTCAAACCTGGCTTTAAGTGTCTGCAGAGTGAAAACAGCAAATCGAAATGAAGACAAATGTATCGTGGTCCTAGGAAGTGACATATATTAATTGAAATGTGCTTGAAGTGTTCCTGGAACTTTGTAATGTTAAATCAATAATTTTTAGAGATAGTGTATAAAATGAAAAGCCATTTAGAGCAGTAGCAGACAAATTTGGAGTTATTATAACTGAAATTCAGCAAAAACTGCACAATCTTCGCATGCAAGAAAATCAGAAGTTATTGAAGAAAAGTAAAAAAAGAAACGTGGCCAAGGCACGCATATTTGCGTCAGATTGCGCTATTTTATCATGAATTAGATGTAGTAAGTAAATTAAAATAAAAATAAAATAAAAAATAAATAATCTCTTTATTTTTCAGTAGACATGCATTACATGTATAGACAAACGTCAAAAATTAGTAAGAAGTTATCAGAAAAAAAGTTATTGATAACCTAAGTCAGTAAAAAATCAAAAAAACAATTACAAAATATAAAGTGTGTATAACAAATAATATAAAATCTGTACATAAATAAAAAAAGGAAAAAAAAGTATATATATAAACAAAAAATATGTATTTGAACAAACACATGCAGTATAAGAACAAACTGTTGTCATATAAAAACAAACTACAAAGTATAAAAGTGTAAAAGCATATTATGGTTGTGTGAAAAGTAAAAAGTAAATAATTGTCGATGCCAGTGTTACAGGGTGGCACTAAAAAATTCTTCTGAAGTGTAAAAGGAATTTTATTAATTTTGATTTAAATAACTTTAAACAAGATATTTCTTTCAGGTAGTTGGGTAGATGATTGAATATTTTAATGGGCATGATAGTTACACCATTAGCAACAACAGACAATTTATGTTTTGGTAACAGAATGTTATTGATATCTCTTAGACTGTAATTTATGTTACGATCTGTAAACAAAGTGAACTTATTAATATTAGATTTAACAAACAGACAACACGATAAGATGTATAAAGATTGTAGCGGAAGTATATTGAGAGAGGGAAACAGGTCCCTACAGGAATAGGTAGAATGCTTGAACATCATGGTTCTGATGATTTTTTTTTGCATTATGAACAAATCATTCATTCTACTAGAATTGCCCCAGCATAAAATGCCATAATTTAATAATGTTTGCACATGTCCAAAGTAATACAATTTAAGTACATCGAAATTAACATAAGAGCGAAGCTGCCATAGAACATAGCAACTAATAGAATATCCTCGGAGATATGCAGAAAATTTTCCAACTACTTAGCATCTTCGGTTCTAAGTTCAGGCAATAACATTGCACTAAGTGCAGGCTTTCTGGCTATCCAATTTCTTACCCAAGTTCTCTTATTAGATATCTTTTTTTTTAATTTTCTATTAATGCAAAGGCAGCAGCAGCTGCAGCAAATCTTTTACGTGACATATCACCTACAAGACTATTAATATTACGACTTGCATTGATATGACATAATGATATTACTTACTTAATTTCAAAGAATGAAAACTATGTAGCTCGTTTACACGTTAGGAGAGTACAACAGCATAGCAGTTGCCGAGAGACGTTGCACAAATTACTTGCTTATATGTATGTAAACGCTTGCGAAACTTACTCTCGGAATTACTCTTGCAAATTACTGTCGCATGTACACAGAGCTGATAATTTTATATGTTTTGCAACAGAGTTTTTACTTGATATATAAAAAAATAAGGCAGTTCGAATATTTAGGGCCGATCTTTCCATCTCTCATTAAATATATTTGATAAATAAGTTCCATGGAAACAATTATAGATACAATTGTATCCAAAGAAACTAGTACCTACTGAATAAATTTAATAGGAGAATAAAATGTCGACCCTAATTTAACAATTTTGTTTGTTTATCAGCAGCGTTTTTGTTTATTTTTTGTTAATAATAAAATTTAGATTTTCTAATTCTCCATTGTCTTTTGCTCGAAACTTTTCTTACATGAGGAGTTAACATTTGTATGCTGTCATTTTGACAAAGAATCTATCAAAAAAAAATAGGTCAACATTTAAAAAAAAAAATGTCGAAAACATTATTAAACTCGAAAACAAATTATTGAAATTGAATTTGATATAATAATGTGTATTTTTCTTTAAAGAAAATCGACCTGTTCGAGGATTTTTTTTCAATAAAAATTGATTCAATTGTAATGAATTTGTTGCATACTTTAGCCACTTACTGTATAGTCCATTCACAATTATTTTGCATACTGTTAAATATATTTTAAAAATAAGCATCATAGAAAAATAACCACATGGTAAAAATAAACGTGAGGAAGTAGGAACAAAAACAAAACTCTTATGTCAAATCTAATGTTTCAAGGATCACTCAAAAATTCACTTGGTACTTGGCACACCCTGTATTTATATATTGTCTGCCAATATAATAGATTGCTAGGTTTGTCAGTATTTAAGTATAGGAAATTACCCTTGGACGTGGGTGAAACTTGTTTATTATTATTAGGTAAATGATTTGTTTTTACATCTTGCGAGTAAAGATTGAAAATTGTAGAAGTCATGGGATTTTAAACTGTCTCTATCGATATACATTTTTTATATACAAAATAAATTTTTTGACTAATGTGACTGTACAGGGTGGGCAAATTTCGATGTTTGTATAGGGTACCTCGGTAACTATAAGAGATACAAAAAAAAATGGAGGACACATTCTCGATCTCTTTTTTTCTGAGACAAATTCACTGGCGAAACCAAAAATTTGCTATCGTGTTTTGTTTTCGAATTATAAACAAAAAATCGATTTTTCGACGTTTAGGCACATGTCAATATCTTGGTTGTTTGTAAAGTTATGAAAAAACAACTTTTATATTCTTGATGCACTTTTTTCTGTATATCAGTATGTCAGTAAATTGCATATTAATAATTTTGTTTCCGTCGTAACTACATCCCATTTAATCGTAAAAGTGAAGATGTCTTACGAAAATTACGAGAAATATGATATGCTAAAATGCTTTATTCAAAGTAATAGCAATTGTGATATTGCATCCGAAATATATTTCAATCGCTATCCAGGAAGAAGACAACCTAATAAAGCTATTTTTAAGAGATTAAAAGAAAATCTCATTAATTGTGGGTCCTTCAACAAGCCAAGACCTAAAATCAGATATTTATATCTAATTTTATAATACATTATATAATTACAAAATAAAAATTCAAATTAAAGTAAATGTTCAAACTGATGTCCGTTATGTTTGATACATAAATTACACCTCTTCATAACACTGAACTGCATTATAAATATGAAAATTTGAAATGTAATTCACACATTCTATAAAATGTCTGAGTTCATTTATGTCAGTACTGGTCTTCTTGAATAATTTGTCTCTAATGTGGCCCCAAAAGAAAAATCCAGTGGCGTTAAGTTAGGTGATCATGGTGGCCACCTCACTGGTCCATTACTTCCCATCCAGTTAATTCCAAAATTGGTATTTAATAATTCTGAAACGGTCCTGATATTATGAGGTGGTGCACCATCTTGTTGGAAGACCTGATTTCTTGCCTCATTAAGGGTAGATTGTTCATAAATTCTTCAATAATTTTCTGGTTTAAGATTTCGTAGTACCGTTGACCATTAAGATGTTCTTGATATATGTGATATGTTAAAACACGATTGCCACCTAAAGCACACCAGACACTAAAACCAAAGCGTCCATGAGATCGCACGTTAACAGTACGGTGAGGGTTCATATCAGACCAATAGTGCTCGTTATGTCTGTTGAAAATTCCTGCACTGTTAATGTAGGCTTCATCTGTCCAAACTACATTTCTAGAGAAAAATGAATCTTGTTGACTTTTTTGACAATACCATATGCAAAACTCTAATCATCGCCGAAGATCAGTTGGTTACAGGTGATGTGATTTCATTATTGTATATGACCTGAATATGTGGGTCTTCAAAATACCCAAATCTCGACATCTTAAAATCCCAGAATCAGTTTCAATTTGACGACTTGAAATTGAAGGATTTGTAACCGCCATTCCAATTACAGTTATAGAAGTTTCTTCAACATCTTCAATGTTGTAATTTCTTGCTCTTGGCTTGTTGAAGGACCCACAATTAATGAGATTTTCTTTTAACCTCTAATAAATAGCTTTATTAAGTTGCCTTTTCTCTGGATAGCGATTTAAATATATTTCGGATGCAATATCACAATTGTTATTACTTTGAATAAAGCAATCTAGTATATCATATTTCTCGTAATTTTCGTAAGACATCTTCACTTTTACGATTAAATGGGGTGTAATTATGATAAAAACAAAATTGTTAATATGCAACTTACTGATAAACGGATAAACACTGGCATAAATATAAAAAAAACGCAAAAAAGTAATCTACTAAAAGATTATTTTCGCTATTAAATACTTACCATTAAAAGCGACTCCACATATGATATATAGTTTGAAAGAGAAAAAAATATTCCTTTTTAACTAAACCATAACCAACTATTATTCCCATTTAAAAAAAATACAACTTTATGCCAAAACTCGAAATTGCACCGTCTTTTTTTTTTAATTTTCTCGACCCCACTATATTATACAGAACAAAGTGCCTAAAGAATGTAACAGTTGTTTTTTTCATAACTTTACAAATAACCAAGATACTGACATGTGTCTAAAATTCGAAAAATCGAACTTTTGTTTATAACTCGAAAACAAAAGAAGATAGCAAATTTTTATTCTCGCTAGTGAATTTGTCTAAAAAAAAAAAAGAGATAGAGAATGTGTCTTCCATTTTTTTCGTATCTCACAGTTACCGACTTACCCTATACATACATCGAAATTTGCCACCCTGTACACATAAATTTTATTAGGAACTTGTTTACTTCTTTTTTTGAATTTTGATTATTTGAATTTTCCTCTAACAAAATGTTAACCCGAAATTATTGTGACGAAGGTTTGCTAAATAATAGCATAGATTAAATACATGGATGTTCCATCCCATTTTAAAATTTCTCGCTCTAAAATCTGGACCCCAAAATTTTTATGTCGTTGTGAGCAGTGTGGGTTTAGGATTTTATTAATTTTGAAACTGTAAATATGTTATAATAGACCATTTGTACGTATCTGCTAAGTCAAAATTGACAATATCGTAAATAGGCGTTATTCGTGTCGATTTAAAAATTCCGGGATCAAGGATTTGGAGCGATAAATATTTACGTAAGGACGGACTATCTATGGTAACAGTAAGAATGTGAGATGGTAGTTAGTAGATATAAAGCATTCTACCTGATATAGTTAGAAACATCAATACATGAATAATGCTTAATAGAATTTCCTGTAGCTGCATATACTAGGTGCTATTTGAAAAGTTTCCACCCCAGTTATTTCGGAAACAGGCAGAGACACTGAAGAGCGGTTTTAATCATGTTAAAGCGAGACTGCAGTAGTTGTTTGCTCTGTGGTGAGGTTCTGTAAATGACAGATTTGAGATGGCCCTACAGATAAAAGTCGAATGGGGCCAAATCCGGAGATCTTGCCGACCACTTTATGGGTCTTCTTCTGTCAATCCACTTACCGGAAAATAAATTAGCCAATCATTCCCAGATTGGTAAAATATAATGCGGAGGAGACCATCTTCATGGAAGTGAAGCATCTAAGAAAAGGTTATCATCCTCGTCAAATTGAATCTCCAATATTTGGGTTTGTACTGGTGGTTTCTAACATATCCAATTAGATGTTGGAAACAGATTTCGTTTCCGGAACTGTGAGGATACGACGCTGGGATGAAGTTGTCAAGAGTTCATAAATACTGATGTATGGACGATAATGTCATCGGCGTCATCTGAATCGTATTTGGCCAAATATTGTTTTATAAACATTTCTCTATAAATATGAATAGACCGATTAAAATAAAAAGGTAGATTGAAACCAATAATTTGTGTTAACGGATTAGGGATTAGTTTTTGATCAGTAGAAGAGAACGCTTGATAATTTCCTGTGTTTTAAAGTTTAATAAAATCTAAATTAATGTTAAAAAGGGTTTGTGTTTCTAAATCCCTACGTCCAACAGAACGTTAAGGAGTTATATTTGTATTTTATTGTAGTTGTCAAAAAATACCCTCTAGCTATTCCTTTGACCTAAAGTCACAGACGCAGAGGCTTATTTTTCCAGTATCGTACTGGATAACTGTATTACTTAGTAAACCAATCTTAGAAGAATTAATTATTCATGTGGTAGTTAAGTCCCAACAATGAAAAATTTAAAATGACAGTTAACGATAGTTTCAAAAGAGTAATAGCAATCCACTGGCACTATCGTTTATATCATAAAATGATTGTTTTTGAAACAACCTGTATACGTGAAACAGCAGCAGATATCACGGCTATAACTGAAATTCTGAACTTATTGTGACAACTGGATTAATTTTAGAATTGTATCGTGATCTCGTGGGCATTTAACGATACGCATTAAAACTTGAATATACTACATATATTTGCAATCAGCTAAACCTTCTAATTATAGCTTCTACAAATTACTTTAAAATAAACAAGAGTATTAAACAATAAATATTTCCCCTTTCGTGATGTTTTCATGTTTTTCACGACAACGGCACGACGAAACGCCCATGCTTTTCTATTGTGGTAACGTGTGCAAATATCGTTGCAGACCCCACTTCTACATTTTAAATTATGTCTGTCTCAGTTGCTCATATGTGATTTTCTTATTCCGTGTCTTTTAATGAATCTGTATACAACGTTCGCACCATAAACGGGGCCGCCTCCTGGATGTCAGAGTGAAATAACTAAATTAATACATATGTTACATACATAAGTTATTTTTGCAATTTGAGACGATTTCTATCTACATTTTATACCTTTGAAACATTTTCGAGGATTAACGGGACAATCTGGAGATTTCCCAAACGCGGGGACCAATCGACCACTTGTTGATTATCATCAACAGGTCGTTGTGTACTTAAATATTAACACATACGAAATAAGTACTATTATATTAATGTACCATTATAAAATTACGATAAAGTTTATATAGTAGTAAAAATGTATTGTTTATGTTATTTGCGGTATTTTCCAAATTCTTTTACTACATTTCTCTTCGGAGAATAAAAAAATCCGAAAGAAAGAAAAAATAATGTTGACAGTATATCTGATACTGGTACGAGACAACTGTGCCTTTGAATTCATCAAGCGATAGTCTGAGAAAGAGAGAGTTTAACATAGAATCCAAAGATACAATAAATATTGGATTGATATTTCGAAACGTATCTTCTTTCCAATAGTTAATAGAAACTTTTACACAAGGGCCGACAGACAGTGTGTCTCACTTAATAGTGTAACAGCGTAATAATTCTTTTGTTTTTGTCCGAGTTAAATCAAACTGGTCTCAAAAGATACAGGTCACCAAGGTCTAATTAAGACCACAAAATCACTTTCCATCTTTAAATGCAAGGCCATCTACGATGCTAAATTATATGAAAGAAATCAAAAATCATAATAGGCATTTTTTTAATCAAAAAATTTTATTAACAAAACTTGTTCGAAATCATTCAAAAACCCTGAATCCGAAGTTTAGTTAAATTCTAAAAAAAATGAAATGATTAGATTCGACCACTATTGTCGACATGAGCTCTTTATCAAAGAAATAGTTGAAGAAGGCTAAAGGAGTACTCAAATTCTCAATGTCAGGTGGAAAACTTGAGATTCCTCGGAATTTTACAGCATTATCATCGAGAATCAATGCCTTTTTTCGCCACAAAATATTCTTATACCTTTCTTTTAGCTTCTTTGCCTCCTTCTTGGGATTCCTTGCAATCTGCTCCAAAACCTCTTCCACTCCAGTTCTCTGATTCCCACGTCTTTTCTTTGCTCTTCATTGACTATTCCACCTTCCTGATCTTTCTGAATTTCTCTGATATTCTCGATGATATCATTTTGCAACAGTAGTTCATCTTCAAATTCAATAGGCATGGTTAATATAGACTCCCTCACTTCTTGTTCCAGGTCAGCTTCTTCATCATCGCTTTCCCCTTTGTCAAACTCATCTTCACTGTCTCATAGATGTGCAACTATATCTTCCAGTTCTTGTTCAGTTAGATAATTCTTAGTCCATTTGTTAGTTATATTCGATATTTTATCTAAAATGACAATGTACAACTCAATTACAATGTATCTGATATGCTACGTCTCATTCAAACATATTTTTTTACCCGAAAGAAATGACTATTGTTGAAATATATCGCTTGGAGTATTACACTAACCTTATACTTATCGATTTTATCACCTGTTGTTGAATTTCTTGCGATATCAGCTGATATTTGTAATACTTTTCTAGCGCGTGTTATCAATGCACCTTATACGCTAAGCATAGACGACTCCACATAACCACAAAGTCTGCATTAGCGCGCTACATTACATGGAAAACCGTATTCACAGTGTACATAAAGGTGTATCAGAATGTCTACAAAATTCAGAACCGAAAATTTTAACTCTCTTAGTTTAAATGTGACTTTTAAATCTAGTTGTATCAGATCGTCTACAATGCGAAGTGTAGGGTTAATGAAAGTTGAATCATATATTTATTAATTATGAACTTACTACAATGCTTTAATTTGCATGGTGGTAGGTTGTTTACTCGAAAATTATGGTTTTTATGGAGATTTTCTAAGATACAAAAACATTTTTAATACGTCAGACTATTTAGAATATTTAACTTTTTAAAAAAACCTAAAATAAGACAGTTCTGAAAAAAAATTTGGAGAGGGTTGTCAATTTCTACTCTCTAGCAGTGAAATAGGGTGGACGAGAACTAGTCAGTTGAGAGGTAATTAATACGCACAAACTTCACTCCAAAAATGAATTTACAATTTCTAGCCGTTTACAAGAAGAAGATACATGAAAATTCAGTTTCCACCCTCATTTTTAAGGGCTATAACTCTTTAGGGGTGGCTCATATCAAAGAAAAAATAAATGGAAGGCCCACCTTAAAATTCCGTAAAGAATCTTAAGTTTGAATTTTTTCCACTAATCACTGAAACACAAGAGAACGACACATTATATTTTATGTTATAACCATAATATAAATACACAAAACTGTTAATATCTATGTAAAGAAATATTGTTAAATATAAATATTATGTTCAGTCAGTGTGAAATTGCGATGTTTGAGTAACATTTATGACAGAATCATAACCACCAAAAAATCGAGTCATAATAAGAAGTTTGGCGGTATTTTCACCGTTTTTAATATTAGTATAAGATCGAGTATAAGATTAAACATTCTATTAAATTATCATGAATAATAATAATTATGCGCATCGAATAATATTAAAATGGAAAGGAGAGATTTTTGTTTTCGTAATTTATTCTTACCCTTAGGATTACGGGGGCAGTAGTAGGTATACTTTTATTTTTTCGTTAATTAAATTATAACAGGCGCATTCGCCACTTTTTAAAGACAGTTATATTAATATAACTAAACTTGCGTACTCCAACCATAGTCAGCCAAATCTAGTTGACTAGGTAATTCAGATTTTATTTTGAAATTCATCAAATTCTGTACTAATAATTCAGTTATATTTATACGTATTTGTAAATGGTTATTGTAAAGTATTTGAATTATAATAAAATAGCTATTTATGATTAAGTGTTAAAAGTGATATTTTATTTTGTGAGGAGAGTTTGCCCATCCCTCGAACAACATATAATAACTTTTAACACGCATATCATACGCTATTCTTTTTACAAACACATCCAAGGTAGACAAAAAGTGAGGTACTAAACGGAAATTTATAAAATGTCGAAGTATGTCAGGTTTGAAAATTACCAGTCAAAGCGTCCAAAAAATTCCCTTTAACACTGGTGTTAAAAATAAACCACTTTTAAGACTGATTCCACAAAATGGCATTTTCGCCACTGATAAACGTTAAAGAGACTACTTTTAATAGTGTTTATAGAAAAAGATTATTATTATGAATAAATGCGACTAGCTTGAAAAACTTGTTGGGAACTTCTATGTACGGAAGAACAATAAACTGTGACAAACCATTACAGATAAAACAATTGTTAAACTATAAGCTAAATTTCATAAAAAACTGGGACGATTTAACCTATACTGGAACCTATAGGTGCATCTTTTTTAACAATATTTTGAAGACAAACAGTTACAAGATAAATAGTCATTTAAATACTATTTAGCAATTTTGATAAAAAAGACGTGAAGTATCAAAGTTTCATCACCCTGTATATCAGTATTTTACCCATTTACTATCTTTCATGAAAAAAAAACATAAAATTACAGCAATTTATTTTAGAAAATTGAAAACTATCCCATCGTTAAATATGCAGCTTTAACCAAATTCAGAAATAATTTAAGATAACCAATAGAGACGAGGTTTTCAACTCAGCATTTTGCGAAAAATTAATTTTTCAGTTTTTTTCAAGGCCAGTTCACCAATTTTACCTAGAACGATATAAATAAATGTTAGTTCGCCAGTAGTCAAAATTTACGCTGAACAAGAAAATTTAGTTGGTTTATGTTCGCTGGTAATTTACTCTGAACTAAACATTTTCACCCTGGTTTAAAGGAGGAGTAAATATTACGGCTTTGGGTGGATCACGGTCCTATCTTAATAGAAACGCTAAATTAAAGTTATAATTTTCAAATGTTCCCTGATTTACAGTGAAAAAATTGTAATATTCTTTTTAATATATTTTAGATTAAAGATATATTTTATTTAATTTACTCTACTTTCAGGGAGAAATAGGTAATGCAGCAAATAATAAATTATTAGATATATGGAAAATAATTCATTTATTTTTAAATTAGGTAGGTATAAAGTAAATATCCATATCTATGAGTTGGAAAGTCGTTGTTTGGTTGCCATTCCTGGGATCTAAGTTATAATATCTTGCTTAATCATAATTTATAGTAACACTGATCTAATAAAAACACGTCATTTTGAAACGTGATGAGGCAAAGGGTTATCTGGCCTTATCCCATATTTTCTATTCTCGCTACTCCAGCGGTCTGTCTCATGGCCACGCTACAGAATAGATTGTATGAGGTCTTGGCTATAGATCAATGTTGTCGCTAGACAAGGGGCTAGACGTGGTGATATATCCATCTGTCTCTTCCCACCATGACTTATCACGTCTTCAAAAGTTCATTGACTAATTCACGCATTTTGATTAATTACACCATAAATTCATCCGACCTTGCTTTTTTTTCATGGTTGGGTTTTGTTGCTATGATATTTTTAAAATAAACATTTGTTTTGTCTTTAAGGATGACTAGATATTTTGTATCATTGTAATGGACAATTTTTGAGACAAATTAGTTCAAAATTTATTGACTAAAATTTACAGTAAATGCACAAAATCTATTCATAGCCTCGCAATGTGCCAATGTATTTTGAAAACTCCTTAAGTAGTTACCCAGGGCTGTATAATGCTATCTGCTTCATCTCAGCTCTTATTCGGGCTTTCCAATCCTTAAGGTTTCTGGCCTGTTGCTGTACACCTTACTTTTGAGCCATCTCCATAAATAGAAATCGAAAGGAGTTAGATCAGGGGCTCTAGCAGGCCAATTCTATAGATCCTGGCTTACAAATTCATCTACCAGGGCACACTTGATTTAAATATCCAACATTTGAACCTCATAGTAAGGAGGGGGGTGGGGGGCATCAACTTACTGAAACCGCACCCCATATTGAATCAAATTATTCCCATTAAGCAATAAAGCAACGGATGTAGGTATCATGTTATTTTGCAAGAGTTCCAGATATTTAAAAAAAAATCATAGAAACAAAATCAAATCTTGAAGAACAGTCGCATAAACTTGCTCTGTAATTAGTTAAACAACTTGTATTCAGGTAATTTTTTTATATAGGTAGGCGGTATTTACAAAGTTACAGTAATTATTTTTCCCAATCCTGTAACCTGCTAATAGCTATCATGCAATTTGGAAAATATGATTGTAATAAAATGCTGTGCAGTGCCTTAAGCTTATTAAATTTTTTTCTCGAAATTCTCAAAAACGTTTACACTTAGTGAATTATTTGAAATAGTATCATAGCAATTTTAGACTTTGAAATAACCGCGTAAAATTATGTAAATTATGGGAATAAAATCGAAAAGAAATTGATTCTTTGATCTATTTAAAATGTGATGAAAGTAAGCGGGCAGTCTGTAGACAATACAATGCTTAACTTTATATTTTTAGTGAAGCCATATGGTTTATATTTTTTATTTTTAACACAGTGCTGGAAACCGTAGGTGGCCAATTGTTGTTAAATCAGTTCTTTAAAGTGCCTTCTATAATAATAGTTTTTTGAAATAAAAATAATACAATTAATGCAAAATTTAAAAAAAAATTAATATAAATTAAATTTAAAATACTTACAGTTTTGATTTAACGAGGCGTTTTCACCAGGTATCCAACATAAACTTGTATCGATGATAACCAAAAACAAAAGCAATGGCATTTTAAATAAAATGCAAATTTAGGAGATCAAATTACAAGCCGATCAAATTTTAATTACATTGTTCCAGCTAATCTTATTACAATAATTATAAGAAAGTAAATCTGCTTACTTTTGAAATATTTAGCTGGACCGTTACAAATGAGCCACCCTGTATTATGATTGTATTATATTTACATTAAAATAACATATATTGTCATGACATGAATTAAAGACACACGTGGATAAAGGTGTCATGTTCCAAAACTATTATTTTGCATAAACTTGATTCGAAAACATTGTTTCAGAACTTTTTTTATTTTGTTTTATCAAAGAACAACTCTGTACCTTGGTTTTAAAAGAGCCAAGGTCAATATTTTCACTTTTAGGAGAATGTGTTTTATTAAACTACAAATTACGTGAAATATTTTGATAAAAACGGCCAATATCTACCTAACTTATTACAACAATTATTCTTGTAATACGTTAGGTAAGACATTGGTCATTTATACCAAATATTTCACGTAGTTCAATGAAACACACTTAGAAATGGAAATATTAACACTGGCCCTTTTAAAGCCAAGGTACAGAACTAATGGTTCGGTAGACAGAATCAAGTTTAAAAAAGTAATTCGTATCAACACAGTTGTTTTTTGGGCCTCCAAATTTTATTAGGTCGTGGTATTACTCAGGCACGTAAGCATATTCCACTATTCTGATTATTATTATTTTTTTTTTCAATTCGACCAAAATCTCTGTTGGAGTCTAGGTAACTATGACCAACTTCCAGGAATTTGTGGTCAATAACTTTAAACCATCTTCAAAATTAGAAATTAGTGGAGACCACAGTGTGGTTTGTGGTGGAGACAATGCTAAAATTTTTATGTTGAACGACACATGAATCTGACCAAATTACAAGAAAACAATTTGCTATTTTACAACTTCCTCTATTTGCTACATCTTCTATCGAATTAAGAAAAAGTCTGTTTCCCACAGAAGCTAAACTGTGCATACCGAAATTGTATAACCACATTTGCCTCAAACAAACAGCCTTTGAAGTTGAGTTTTGTACATTTGAGTTACATTGAAATAAGGTACAGGGTTATTCATTATAAATTACCCACCTCTATTAGAGTTTTCAGGTTTACCCTGTTTAACTCTAAAAGTTCCTTAGCTCTTGATTTCGAAGGGTATTTTATAAACGCCTTCGAATGAACTAATCCTGGTAACTTTTGCCAATACTGGAGAGTTTTCCTTTCAGCCCAGGTTGAGATAGCCATCTTAGCAGTACTTAAAGATATGCCAAGTATCGGTTCTGATCCGATGATTCGTGATCCCGCTCCTTTTCTGGCCAAGGAGTCGGCTATTTCGTTACCTTCCATACCAGAGTGGCCGGGTATCCAGACCAGAGTCACTTTATTGTTTTTGCTGAAATGATTTAGAGCCTTCTGATAATTCCATACCGTTTTGGAGTTACACCGGTAGGAGCCAAGAGCTTTTATAGCTGCTTGGCTATGTGAGAAAATTTTTATCGATCTGCGTGTAAGATGCATATATTCCAGTCTTCTCACACACAGTTCAATGGCATGAACCTCAGCCTGAAAAACAGTTGCATGAGTATCTAGGCTTGAGGATATCCTCACCCTTGGTCTGTAGTTATGTACTCCGGCTCCTGTCCCCTCGGGAGTTTTGGAGCCGTCTGTAAACCAGCAACTGTGTGCCCTCAATAGGTCGGCCTTATTCCGATCCCACTTATCTCTTTCCGGAGAAAGGATGTTGAAAGTCAGCTCGTAGTTGGTCATGGTAGGCATAGTATCCGAGGGCCGAGTACTCTTGATCCAAATTTGAATGCCATTTTGATGCACGATGTCAGAGTTATTCGATTATGAAATTTCGGTGTTGAAATATTAATGACCTCCCTCGTGTGCATTTGCAAAAAAATTTTGTTTGCGTTGTTCAATTAAACATATAACAGGGTACTATTGCTCCAAATATGAATGCCTTTTGATGCAAGATTTCAGAGTTGTTCGATCATGAAATTTCGGTGTTGAAATATTAATGAGCTATAAATATGTCATAAATTATAATATTTTAACAATTAATAAACTTTCTTTTATAAGTTTGCAAGAAATTTTAATTAAGCCATTTGCTGATCATAATCAATCAATCATCTGTTTTTTTAACATTTTTGTACGATGTAATTATTACATTATATTTTTCCATATTTTCTGTTGGGTCGGATTTCGTAGAAAGAAGATTTCTAGAAAGTTTTTCTTTTAAATCAAAAATTATCTTTTTGACGTTGCCTTCTTTGTAAAAAAAAAAAATGGTATCATTGTACTTAGCCACCTAAAACTAATTTATTTTCGGCCGTCACATCATCACTCTGGGGAACATACCTATTCACTACCAGAGGACAGAATTTCATTATATATTTTTGCACATTTAAGTTATACCAGAACCCATGTTTAGACAAGATAGCCGAAATAGAAACTATTTCAAATTTCAATTTGATCTTGAAGACCTTCTTTGGGTGCAATTTGGATCCAAAAGCAAAAAAGTTCGTGCTTTTGAAATTATTGCTGATGAAATAAACTGACCTACTTACCATAATTTGCAATTAATAATTTGTTTGCCGTAGGTAACAAATAGGTATCGAAATGATCTAATTATCCTATTATATTGTAGCAAGATTATAAAATCTGTCGTTTTATAAAAAAGACTAGTTAAAATAGTCAAAAGAAAGAGGAAATCTAACCTCAAACAGTCCTTCATTTGACTGTTTGACTGGTATTTTTATAAAAATACTGATTTTGCAATATGGCCACGACATGTATATGAGATGTCATTAATATTAAAAAATTAAACTTTCTTGACATATAAAATTTAATTATATTATTTGGAACTGCATCGATCGAAGTACGCACCAGAAAATTTTGAAAATTTAGGGAGTTACTAACGGCAGTGTGGCCAATCCAACTAAAATAATTGCAAGCATCTGGCACTTCCGGTTATACCGAAAGTCTATACCAACTTGCTTATTTTAAATAGAACACCCTATAAATTTTAGGGTAATCGAAAAGAGCATAAAATTTTGAGTCAAAAACATGTAGAATATTCTATGCTTAAAACGAGCCTCTTCAGAGATATTTGACATTTTTAAAAAAATTTTGACAGGTGTAATGGTTTACAATAACCTTTATAACTTTCTTCGTGTAAAAGATACTCATTGGCTTTTTGGCATGCAGAAAGATCATAAGGTGAGCTATGCTATATAGTTTAAAGAAATTCAATAATAGTATACCAAGTGTTTCATTTTTAACGTTACATTTTGTAAATTTCAAACCGCGAAAACTTGCTTAAGTCAAATGGAACACCCTATATTTTTTACATCAAGTTATGTATAATCTAATTCCTTTTTTCTGATATAAACATTGTGGGGGTTTAAGTTACAACTTTTTTGAAATATTTGCGATTTTCTTAGAAATTCAAGAATTTTTAGTAAACATTTTATCAAATTAGACATTAAAAACAATCAGTAATATCATTCATTCTCTTATGTCAAAAAATGCCACCGCGTTTAAATTACACCCACGAAGACTTTTTGAATTTATGGAGAATGTGATAAAGTAATATCAGGAACTTGTAGTACATTTGCCACTCGATATCCACAAAAACGGAAACTGTCACCAAACACTGTTTCTAATCATGGCTAATTTGATACAATTTTTACTAAAAATTCTTGAATTTCTAAGAAAATCGCAAATATTTCAAAAAGTTGTAACTTAAACCCCCACAATGCTGATATCAGAACAAAAGGAATTTAATTATACATAACTTGATGTAAAAAAATACAGGGTGTTCTATTTGACTTAAGCACGTATTCGCGGTTTGAAGTTTACAAAACGTAACGTCATAAATGGGACACGTGATATAATATTATTGAATTTCTTTAACTGTAGAGCGTAGCTCACCTTATGGTCTTTCTGCATACCAAAAAGTAGTGATGGGACTCGAGTGACTTTTTTTCACTCGAATAACTCGGTAGATTTCCGAATTTACTCGAGTTGAAACTCGAGTCGAGTTGAAACTCGATTTCATTGTTATAAAACTGGAATCAAAAGTTAGGTCGAGTAAAACTCGAAAAATCGACTCGAAAACATGTAACCATGAATGAAATCACTAATCAATTACTATATCATCGGATCATCGGGATCGGGAATTCCCCTCCAGGTTTCTTGTTTCATGTTTGTAGGTCAGATTGTATAATTATTAATTAAAAGGTTTGTTCGTAGAGCAGTTTCCAACCGTTTGAAACTGTCAGAAGCATGCGCACATTGTTGTAGAGATGCGCTTGTTCAGTCAGAACGTTTGATATCGCAGAGCTCTCGTAATACTCGCATCTCTATAGTCAGAAATCTATCACAAATCGCCTCTACGTACAAACCTATAATTGTTACATACGACGTTATTACGACGTATTAGAAAATTAGAAATTAGAACTTAGAATTCTTTAAACTCAAGACTCACACGACTGCAGCAATCAAACTGGCACATTCATGTTCATAAAGATTTGTTTTTCGATTCAATTAGTTCAAAATAAATAAAAAACCGTAATCGGTGTGTATTAAATATTAAATACTTATTTATTTAATATTTTGTGCTAAACAAGAGTTTAATTTAATGTTAATTTAATAAAAAAAAATTATGTTGGTTTTCTTTAAATGTCATTTTATATACAATTTTAATTAAATATTTAATTTTGTATTTGAAATGTGTTGATTTGCCGGAAAAATAGTATTTGACCTAGGTCCATTTATTATTTTGTATTTCAATTATTATGATTTATGTTTATCCTTTCGATTTTTCAAACTTATGTTGGAATTAGATGGTAGTGTTATAAAAGCTGAAAGATTACCAAAAGAAAAAACCTAAATACACTTTAAAAACTTACAGTTTAGCAAACCACTGAATCATCTCCAACTACTTACTCTATAGTTCGCCTCGAGTTTGATTTCGACTCTGCCCTGACTCTAGACTCTAGTCAAACTCAACTCGATTTAAAACTTAAATCATATTAACTCACTGATTCGAGTAGCAATAACTACTCGAGTAACAACTTTACTCGAATTGCAACTCGACTCGAGTTAAAACTTGATTCGAGTAGCAATAACCCGAGTCGAGTAACAACTTTACTCGAATTGCAATTCGACTCGAGTTAAAACTTGATTCGAATAGCAATAACTCGACTCGAGTAACAACTTTACTCGAATTGAATAGCCATATGACTCGAGTCACTCGAATCGGATTTTGACTCGAGTCACTCGAGTATTTTCACACTCGAGTCCCATCATTACCAAAAAAGCAAATGAGTATCTTTTACACGAAGAAAGTTATAAAGGTTATTGTAAACCATTATACCTGTCAAAATGTTTTTAAAATGTCAAATATCTCTGAAACGGCTGGGTTTAGGCATAGGGTATCCTATATGTATACTCGTACATCCATTCGATTGGAAATCAATCTATTATAAATTATGAGACAATAAGCCACAATTTCGTTCTGATTATTTCTATTAGTGCTAAGTTCTAGTGTTAATGTTCGCAGCCTCCGATTTTAGAACCTCGTTTTGATATGAGCAGTCGATGATATGATTTTTTAGTCTAAGAATTTAAACCTAGTCAAATATAAGTACTATTATTTTTTTTAAAACTAAATATACAATAAACAATAAACTAAAATTGGAACAAGCAGATTATGACATATGAATACCTTCATCCCTATTAAACAGTGACTAAAGACTTGTAAGTAGAAGGTCATACGAGTGTTAGCTCATCTACTCGTTGCCAGTTAATATATTTGGACTAGAAGTATTTGTAGTAATAATTGCATTCAGTCAGATGTTGAGAAAGTGTCATATTTTTTATTATTCATAACATGACTGATGTCCGGTTAAATACTTTTCAGGTTGATAGTATTGGAATTAATATTATCATTCGCATATTAAGAATTACCATTGCTAAAAATAAATATGAAGTCATTTATTGTTCCAGGCAACCTATGGCAAAACTCAACCAACATCCGCAACGCATAGCCCCGGTTATAGTCATTACGGAGGTACCTCTTCCGCTCCTGCAACAGTAAGCAATGACAAACGCCCATTCAATAATAACTTAGATGAATTGGATTCCCTACTTCTGGACCTTAGTAACTCTAGATATGCAAATGTAACTGCAGGTATGGAAAATCTTTTATCATTGTTAATTTTATGTGACATGGCATATTTTTGGAAAAGTAATTTTGATTAATCTGCCGAAAAGTGCATTTAACTAAGTCCTAAACAATTCCTAAAAGAGCTAAGTGCTCTTAGGGGGTTGGAAATCACAATATTGTTAGACATATTGCATAGCCCTCTGAGAGTAATAAAAATAAATAATTATTTATGTGTATGCGTGTGTGTTTCCAAGAGCTATCGCCTGTTTTTTCCTTGGACAGAATATTCTTAATTCATATCATTTAGTTTTTAAAAAGTTGTATGAAACAAAACATACTTTTTAGCAAAGAATTCGGTATTAAATTTTTCAAATATACTATAGTGTTTTCGTAAAATCTGTAGAGTAAAACAACAAATTTGTCGGGTATTTATCAAAGTGAAAGAGCGTTTATTTAAATACAGAAGAGTATTCTTAGTCAAATTATTTCATCTTTATTGTTATATTATTATTTTATATGAATGCAGGCCATTGAATTTGCATTCATTTACTTTACAGAATTTACAAAAAAAACTATACAATAATATTATATGTACACCATTTAGTTTGTCCAGAATTGCATTATTATTTATTTAAAGGTGTAAAAAGATTTCTTTCCCAGAGATTATTTGTTCGTAATTATACTAAAGCGGCTAATTTATTGTATAGTATTTAAAATATTTAAAATAGGTTTAGAACTTTGCTGTTGTCTTAACGACTTTAATATAAATTTTTAGTAAATTGTATTGACTAACCAATTATTACAATAATTCGGGTCGTTCTCTGTCCCTTATGACTACTTAAATATAAAACAAAACGATAAATCATTTCTCAAAGTTAGCACTATCGGGATAAATAATTCACAAGAGGAATAATGACAGAATTCCTTATAACCTTTGCCTCACATAAACACACATAAATATTTGTTTATGTAATTTTTCATCCATAGAATCATCTCCCAAAGTTTTGCCTCATTATTAAGTTACATCCTGTACATATATATTCTATCCTGGTAGTTTAAAAGTGCCAGTATTTTTAATTATAACTTCAGTACGATCAATTATTGTTCTTTAAAACGGTTATATTAAGCAGCTTGAAGCAAAATATTGTTTTTGTTGGCCAAATGTATTAGTAATTTGGCGCAGTCAATCTGTTACTATCTTTATCATTGTTATCAACGGTATTATTGTATATACCTGAACAGGTACCCGTGATCAAGTACATTCGTTCCAGGGGTGGTAAATTGAGTTTTGTATATAAGCAACAAAAATTTAGTGGTTGATTCTCTGAAACAAGTTAAATACGGTGTAAATGCTCATATTAGTTCAATTTTCATGGGATCTATGCAAGCAATGTTTGAAGTTTCTGTCACAAATCGTTTCTTAGTACACATTTATAGATATGACACATTTTTTACAGATAACAGCATGAACGGTACTAACGCTCCTTTCAACGGATCGTATGGTTCTGGGGGGCACAGTCCTGCGAATTACTCCAGACCCTCCAGCGCCCAAAGTACTTTAAACAGACCCACGGTCGACAGCCTACTTGATGAACTAAATACTGGGTAAGTTTTTTATTTGCATTTGCAATTCCACTCTGCATGGGTGTTTATACATTTAAGGATATTATGTATGGGATAGATATCTCATAACTTAATCTTAACTCCATTTTTGTCACAGTTTCCAAGAAAATGATTCATAAGTTATGGATATGTAACTGCTGAGTATTTTTGTTCAGCCTTTTGAGTCAGTCATATTTTGACCATTTTGAAAATGATTTAAAAAATATTTTTTCTTCTGCAAGTTCTCAATTTACAGAATATTTGAGTTAAAAAATTTGCTTATTATAAAAACTCTAGTGACATTTTGCAATAAAGTTGTAATAAAACGTAGTTTACCTAAAAGCCGACAACGGCTTTAGCTAACACACTGTATCAGGCATATGGTCCAATTTCAATAGAAATAATTCTACTGTGCCGTTTCACATATCTAACAAATTTTATATCCAATAAAATATAATCCGCTTACAAAATTTGTGCTCGTTCAGAGTGTTCTAGAACAAACAGTGCAAACATTTACAGAACTTAAAAAAATATATAGTATATTTATTAATCTTCCACGATATTCCGCCACATTACGTCATATATCGCCTGATTAATCTATTGCTATAGGAGGTATAGCACAGAAGTCTCTGAATTCTGTGGCTATAGTATAGCCCTAGACCCAGACGCGCATCGCGCAAGGGGGCCTCTAACAAGATAAATTATATATTATATAGGAAAGTAGAAAAGAAATAAAAAATTAAAAAAACAATTTATTTTCATGGTTTAATGCAATGCAATGGATTACATTAAAATACGTTTTACCTTTTACAAAGTACCTAACGTGAGTACCAGATTCTTGCCTGACACAAACAACAAAGTTATGGAATTCATTGCCCAGTCATTTTTTTTATGGTGAAAGTCCTATTCCCCTCAGTCCTTTAAGGTCAAGATTAATAGGTATCCAGTAAAATAGACCGATTCTTTGTCAAGTACTATTCAATAGAAAAATGGTTTTTACTATGATATCTGCCTGTTGTATGTCTGTCTGTCCGCGTTCTAATGACCAAACTGTTTAAACTCTCGATTTAAAATGTCATAATCTAGTCTAGTCTATATTATTGTTATTACGATTCTCTGTAGGTAAAATGCATTAGGTAATTTTAACATTGTTCCTAAAAGTCAATCGATAAAACAAAAATATGGATTCGACTCATTTTCTCTGTTGGTGTAGTTATCAAAAAAAAAACGGACGTTGATTTTTATTTCAGTTCCGCTATTTTGTAACAGAAGGTTCTTACATTGTATTTTTCCATGAATGCATACCTTTTAGAATCATGTGTTTTTTCTATAGATTAAAATATTAATAAAATCAGAGTTTATTACCAAAATCAGAGTTTATTGCCATCCTTAAAATAAAATTTTCAGGTTATCACCATCACATCCGATTATCACTGTTATAATTTAAAAAATATTATTGAGATTAACTTTTTCTGTTCTGGTCCCGATTCATTCCAACAGGTAGTTTTCTATTTCTGTCTCTAGTGCATACGTTGGTTAAATGACCTCTCATTCCAAACAATCGTAAATCCTGACCTTCGCATATACACTTACAGGTCGTCACTAATCTTCCTCGGTGCCATTAAGAAGATATGCTTGTGATTAGGTACTTCAATAGTTTTAGATATTTTATCCTTAGCAATATAATCAGCATTAGGCAAAACAATTTAAACTAAGATTATTTTTCAATCTCTCAAATAATGACACTTTATCAGACCTACCACAAAATCACTCATCAACCGATCTCACATACAGGGGAATTTTTCCAATTTATTTATTGCGATTGACTGCTGATAGATGGAATTACCTTATAACTTATAACTCGTTAATACTCCACTATCATATGATTACTTAGAAACCAGCCTACGAATGGTGTTTACGACGGTGTTAAGGAGAATCTCCTTTTCACTAGGTTATAGTTATCAGTGTGGTGAAATCACGATTAATCATGAGATTTCATGATTTTAACCCTAATCTCACGATTTTTATGTTCAATCTCACTATTAAAAATATACGCAGCGTCATTTTTGAGCAAGTAAATGTAGCTTAGAATTAATGATTAATTATGTGTCGACGAGTTATAAATATTATGATTTTTCAATATCTAGACGTAAAAAAAAGACTTTCACAACTGTCAACACTAGCGATGACGATGATGATGACGATATTGAATTGGTATAAGAGCTCAAGTTGCCCAAAGCAGTTTATAGTTTCACTTATAGTATTTTATTTAGGATTCTTTGTAAATTTTACGTTTTCATTTTTTCAATAAATAAGTTTTATATTACATTTAGGTTTGACGTCTTTGACTGGAGTGTAATTTTTTATAGTTGGGATAAAATGCCGCACAATTTTTCTCTTTGTGTTATATAATTGTGTATGTAATTTTGGTTTACAGTATAATGTTACTATGGGATTATGTATTAACTTTATACTGTTTCACATTAACGACTTTCCCCGTGCCAGTGTAAACACATGTAGAAATTCCTTTCTTCACAATATGTACACAAATAGAATTTGTCTAGCGGGATATTTTTTTAAAGCAAATGTCACCCTGACCTTGCAGGTATGTGTAAAATTAGAATATAAATATAATCTGATCTCTTAGCGACTCTTTTTAATATACAGCGACAGCGGTTATTATTTTAGTTAAAAAAACGAACAGTTTTTATGATAGCTTAAAGGTTATATTACTAAATCAAGTTTATTACTTTGAAAGAATACCGTTGCGATAAAGTAAACAAAGACTTATTATTAGATTTCTTTTATCTCTAATTAATTTTATTTTCAGTAGTTAAATCATCAATTCATCAGCATATGTTTTAAATTATTCAAATGTGATCTTTTTCTTGAGATGTTATCACTTTTTCTGGCATCAAAATTGTCTACGAATGTACATATTTGCTACGTTGGAGTTCTATAGTGTGCATGTTGTGAAATTGAGGATGCTAGTTAAACTAACATGTTTTTATAAAACAATACTTATATAAAAATATATTAATACCGCGATACGATTCGCGTTACGGACAAAAAATTAATAGAATTATATATTTTTAGTATACAAGTAGGTCATGAAATAACTTTTATGTGTATAATAAGAAACAGGACTCAATATCTTTATTTTCCCGCGCTCGTTTTTCAACGATTATTTTATTTTAAACGGAAAATTATTGACATAAAATTAAGATTTTTGCAAATCGAGTAATTATAAAATCTTCTTACAAAATATAAAATAATTGTTAAGGGTCAGTTACACCTTTGCAATTTTTTAAACTTTTATCATGGACAAATACCATAGAAACTTAAATCCTGTTCTTACTACAGTATTTGATCCACAATAAAAGTTAAACTGCTACTTGAACAACTTTAATTGTCTGGTGTAAGTTTAAATCTTACTCTTTCAGCTGTAAATTAATTTAACATCATACTGTACTTGGTTTTCATCTTATTAAATAATGTAATTTATTTAGATTATATACAATTATCAAAATGGTACTCACAGGAATTACGGAAGGAAACATTCCTTCATTACAACACTTATCTACATTCTTTGGAACAACCTGGGATTAATATCGATATGAATCGGGTCTACTTAATTATTGCCCAGAACATTATATTAAAATGTTGAGCTCATTTAAACATCGACATTGTATACTGACATTTCATCTAGTTCTTACACAAAGTGGCTAAAACGTCTCTTTATCTATATTATCTAAAATGTCGGCTAGATAGTTTGTTGGTGGATGCCCAGTAAACATCAAAGTATGGGCCTTTATTGGGCCAGAACTTCCAGTAAAGATCCGGTAAAAGCCTAGTAAAGGCCCATCCTTTGGTATTTACTGGGTGGCCCTACTGCACTAATAGTGTAACTTCTGATTTATGTGTGTTCGAAGGACAATTATTAAGATGCGATATTTTTCGATCGGCAGTTCAGATGTTGCATCTTCAGTGAGTCGTAAATTAGGGAAGTGATATTCTTTATGACCTATTACTGATACATACAGGAACTTCATAGGTAATTCGTTAGTTAATATCGAAAAGATTTTTGATGTAACTTTTCAGATTCATGAATTACATTATCGTAGTTCCTAGGAGTTCTAACGCTTCCATATTTTAAAAATGACTGTCTTTTGTGAGGTTTTCATTAATAATAATAACAGTAACATGCGAGTATTATAAAGCAAACGTCAAGAGAAGATGGAATAATTTGGCAAACATAATTAGAATTTTAATATAGTTGTTTGTACACCAATAATTTATATCCATAATAATGTTAGCTGGCACTATGTCAAATTAATAGTACTTTAATGGCATGAAAATTGCCAAATATTTAATCGGACAATTTGTATAGGTGGCAATATAATTAATAGTGTTTTTATGGGACTTCCAAATATTTGAAATTAAAATTATTATTCTCATCATATTTGTACTACTTAAGGGGCCTAGTCGGGAAAAAGCTTCGGATAGCTGTGTCACTCTCTAGCAAGTTTTTATACATGCGCCGCTGAATAATTTTGCTCTTGACTATACCTTTACTGGACGTTTTATTCACCGACTTCATTGAGGTGCGATACCCGATAGAGGTAACACTTCCTTGATCCATTTGTAGTGACAAAGATACTTATTTAGAAAATTTATTTTAACCAAATAGTACGGAATAAAAGTTTGAAACTTGCTGAGCATAATTATGAAGATTCATTCTAGAAGACATGTATGAATTTTACCTCGAATTTTTCCGATTGATATCATAATTCAGGAGCTAATCACGTTCAAATTTCACTTATATTTACAGTATAAATTTTCCCTACATAAAGTGAAAATTAATTAAAATAGATATACATGTACCCTCTAGTACACTTTCAACTATTGATTCTCCAAATTTCGTGTAATTTGACCAAACCGTATGGAAGAAATAAATTTTGAAAAATTACCTTACAAACACTGGTTCGATTAGCCCTCTTAAGAGGGCTAATAGAATCAGTGTTTATTTCCTTTAATTTAGATAAATTTATTATTTTTTTTTAATTCTTCGACTCATTTAAAAAAGGTGTTAGCACACCCTCGTCGTCAGGGTTGCCAACATAAAACTCGCTGTTAAAATTTTTCTATTGATGAGAACTAAAAATGAAAACAAATAGTTCGACTTAAATACCATATGGATTTAATATATAAAATTACAGACAGTACTGATGCGCATTTTTTTATTTTTATTTAGAAATTAATACGAATATTTTATTTGGTGTCATTTTATTTCCTATTAATAAAAAGAAATACGGTATTGCCTGTACATTATGTATTACATCTATGGTATTTATATGATGAATTATTTGTTTTCGTTTTTCGATTTTACCAGCAGAAAAATTTTAACAGTGATTTATAGATTTGAATTAGATATCTAGTGAAGAATTACAATCCTATTCCAAATATTTATATAAAAACAGAGAACATTCGGGAATGATAATTTCACGTAATATGAAATAGATATATGAAAAATTGTTGCGTGTATGTTTGCCTGAAGTGAACAGTTTTTTGCGAGCACGGGGTGTGGTGCTACGGGGTCTTGGGGGGCAAGCCCCCTACTTCTTGAGCTGCATTTATAAATGAAATAAATAAATTTCGTTACAATCAAAAAACTTCCCTCGTGTGGTAATTGTATTGTAGGAAAATATTTACACTAGTTTTACATCATAAAGATCTGATTGGCTCTTAAATAATCTGATATCACATTTACGTTGAAATTAACACTGATTGCAAAAGTATCTCGATATTAAATAAAAAACTATGACGTCTTTAGATAACAATAATTAAGTTTTTAATAGAAACTAACTAATCCGCTCTACAGCTTAATTTCAGTGCGTGATCGTTATTTTTGTTCTCTTCAATGTTACGTGACCTCAGGTCTAGTTAAATTGTGTTTTTCTCATTCATAGTCAGTAAAAAATTAAACGAATGAAAACTGGTACAAAAAATAGGTTGAAGTAAATACAACATAAAACATATAAACAGTGTTTACCTTTTCAACGATACACAGAAAATTTTCTTAAAAAAAATAGTTTTTTCTGTTTTGATTGATCTACATATTCGCAATAAGTTTTAATATCGTTATCTTTGTATTTTTTTCCACACTAATTTGCACTATGGACGATATGAACCGATATCCATACAGTTATAAAATACATGGACTTGAATATATTATAAGTTGTATTATTTTATGATTCACAAATACATTTTTGTTGCAGTGATGTGATTTATACGGGCCCCAAAAAGGTGGTGATCACCGTAAAAGAAACGAAAACGGAAACTGGATATCCTGGAGAAACCGAATTAATTTCTTCCCATGCCACTGCTACACATGCCCCTGCTGCTTCGACAGCTACTAGAGAACTGGATGATCTCATGGCAAGCTTGTCTAATATTAAGGTAAATTACATTTTACAACACAAAGGAAGCGGTTTGAATAATTACTACGATGGCTTTGAAGGACCACAACAAATAAAAAAACTAGAAATTTCTACTTTGAAACTAGAAATATCTACTTTAAAACAAGAAATTTCTACTTTAAAACTAGAAAATTCTAGTTTTAATTTTTTAAACTTAAGCGGCGCAAAACGGGTTTATTGCCAATACCGCTTTACCTTAATTTGAGGCTGTACCAGTGACTTCTAGGTAAAAAATGTCCTGTATAAAACTTTTTAAGAACACGGAAGTTTTGTCTAAAACATTTTTCAAGGTGGGACTGATCAATGAAAGTTCCAAGAACGCTCAGTTTTAAACTAAATTTGGATTTTTTAGGAAATCATGCCCTTAAAAAGTTTTATATCAGCGGCCATGTTTCAAATACCTGTATACAAAGTTTGAGCAGATATGTTTGTTATAATATGCCTCAAATTAAAAAAAGAAAAAAAAATCGGTCAACGCGTTCAAAAACTAGTTGTTGCGGTCTTACATCGCACACGTTGTATATGTATACAGGAAAATTTCTCATAAACGTAGGTCCGTATACTTAGAAGAACCATAGCTGTCCTGCGAGCAACAGGACCCTACGAGATATTAATCTCTCGTTGTATTTTAATTACAGATACACTTTTCTCAACAATTTTCTGAACTAAAGGTAGCAACTATTTATATATATATATATATATATATATATATATATATATATATATATATATATATATATATATATATATATATATATATATATATATATATATATATATATATATATATATATATATATATATATATTTGTATATATGTATATGTCAATTATGAAATTTCATAATGTTATAAAAATATAGAAATATTTGGCACGTAATAAATTACATAGTTGGCGAAGTAATCTGGTAACATAAAAATTATAAATAGAAGTTGCTTATCAAAGAGGTACCTATTAATATGATAATGAAACACAACTCTGAATCAAAAATTGGCAAAAGCTTGTGTACACCTTGGGTTAATCCTAAATATATAAGGTGTTTTCGAAATGATTAAGGAAGCATGTAGAGCAAGTCAAATGATGAGGAAAACCTTAATAAAGTTTTTCTCTGAATTGCTTCCTAAGAGAGCTACAGCCTCTTAACAATGAGACCCTGAGAATGGTTTTAATTTTTTAAATATCTCCAAACCGTCTAAGGTCAAATAATGAAATTGTGTACAGCTACTAACCTTTTTTTGCTTAAGAATAACAATCATCAGAAAATTGTATTCAGGGGTGTGTCAAACTCGGGATGCAGAGGGTAAATATGGCGTTAACTTAATTATACGTAATTTTTTTTAGTTCTTGACTATGAAATTTCAGTTTTTTACAAGAAAGAGGTACTATTGTTGAACTTCGATAGGACACACCGTTTTTGAGTAAAATTGATTTAAAAACTTCATTATATGCTCTAAAATGCAGTAGTAAAGCAATTTTTACGTTTTATCTCGTCAGAGCTTGACTGGATATTGCCTGTTTGATTAAAATCACTCTGCCCAATTAAAATTGTTATTCTTACCGGTATTTTTCCGCTCCTCTCAACATAGAATTCTTGTCGAAAATTTCGTTGAGTTTCACTCAACATAGAATTGTTGTCGAAAATTTCGTTGTGTTTCGACCCACTTCTAGCAAACTTCTTTTACTAAACGTTGATTAATTGGAAATATGTCCTTTATAATAAAAACTGCACGCATCAGTATGAAGTTCAAAGACACACTGACAAACGTTAGATGATTAGTTTTTCCATGATGAATGTGTCATACCAGTTGCTGAACCATTTATTTTCTTTAATGCGTATTTTGCAATTCATAATGCAGTAGAAAATGCAAAAAAATATATGTAAGAAACAAAAACATACTGAAAATTTGTTAACCTGTGTTATTTATTTGTAAGCGTAATATTTCATTAAACCTCAAAGTTTTAAATTAATACTTAACATTATGTTTATTTAACGAAGTGAAATAAGTATATTTTAACTGGATATAAAAGTTCTTGGGCATAAAAAATTGTACAAATCCGTTTCAGAATTCTAAACTCAAATAACAAAGAAAATTTTTCTTAATGTATTAAGATGTCGATCTCGATCTCGATCTTTTCTTTTGAGTGGTTATACTTTTTATCAAAACATTTTTTACCAAATTTTTTTACACTTTTGTGCTTCTAAGGAAAGATATTTTAGAGTAAAATATTACAAAACATTTTGATAATTACACAAACTTTAAGTCCATCACAATAAGTCTACAACATATAGAAGTTTTTTAGGGTTGGTCATATTTTGCCATGTAAGAAAATGCTACTTCACAAATAAATATTAGCAGTCGATTTCTTCCAGTTGCAATAATTATATTTTGCCATTTATTATGGATTACTGTTCCATAAAGCTATTTATTATCTTTATAGCACTTTCGTTCTTTTTTAATACTAACTGCTATGCTATAAGCAAAGCTGTTCCATCTCTAAAGTTGACCTACTTATGTATTATTTGCAGATGGGCAAGCTCGCAAAACAGAACTGTTTAAAATTTGCGTTTAATTTGCTTAAATAATGCATTGTATTCAATTAGACAATTCGAAACTTAAAATCCCCGGAATTTGACACTCTAGAAATACTTACATACATATATTTAAATGAAATATCAATAATACATTTGTTAATATTGAAATAATACTTACCTACCGTACCGTTTGTTCTTAAAAAATTAATATCTTATTTTTTGAATTCGAACGGCGATATTTTCACGCATTATGTTGATGTGACATAATACGAAGTTTTAGTGTTCCACAAATAGCTTGCGTATGAGAAATATCATGTGTAAAAATACATTTATTTCGTTTGCTTATTTTAACCGATGGTCTTGAGAGAGAGATGCCTTTTGACTCGTATGTTTTCACGACCCTATGAGGGAGGGGTTCATGCACACCTAGAGGGGGGAATGCGTGGGGACTTGCTCTACTTCATCGGGAAATCGAATAGACCTCACCAGTTTCCACTCAACGACATCGCCGACGGTTAGTTGTCGTATTTTCTGTTCATACATATTTACCACAAAATACATAATACTTTTTTCTTTATTTATAGGTAAATCAAGGACCTCAGCATCACACGGTGTCCGACTCGCAGTACGCGCGTCCAACGAAGGCAACTCAATCCCAGAGTGCGCCACCCCCAAAACAGAATTTGGATTCTATGCTTGGCAATCTCCAGGCAGATATGAGTCGTCAAGGAGTCAACACCAGTCAAAAAGGATGCTGCAGCGCTTGCGATAAGCCAATTGTGGGTCAAGTAATCACTGCTTTGGGTAAGACATGGCATCCAGAGCATTTCACATGTGCCCACTGTACTCAAGAACTTGGAACTAGGAACTTTTTTCGAGCGCGATGGAAAACCCTATTGCGAACCAGATTACCACAACTTGTTCAGTCCAAGATGCGCGTACTGTAACGGCCCTATCTTAGACGTATGTTTTCACATAATTTTTTGCAACACTTAATAATTAATTGTTTTGTATAGAAATGCGTGACAGCACTAGAAAAGACCTGGCATATGGATCACTTTTTCTGTGCGCAATGTGGCAAACAGTTCGGCGAAGAGGGTTTCCATGAACGCGAGGGCAAGCCATATTGTCGTGATGATTACTTCGACATGTTCGCCCCCAAATGTGGTGGCTGCAATCGTGCCATTATGGAAAATTATATTTCTGCTCTTAATTCCCAGTGGCACCCCGATTGCTTTGTATGCAGGGTAAGTATCGCTCGAGTCTCTTATTCGCAGGTCACACTTTTCACATACACACATTTACACATATTTACACATTCAAAGCAAACTAAAATATGATATTACCAGGATTGCAAGTTACCAGTACAAGGAAAATCATTTTACGCCGTCGAAGGTAAACCTGTATGTCCTGCATGCATAGGAGTTGATGAAGAAGAGGACGAATAAATGCCCTTATGCCCCCCATGAATATGCCCCCCCTCTATAAAATAAGCTTCTACCCACAGATAATGTTCCCCCTTAAGCAATGCTCTGCTAAATCTATTGTATAAAGTATATTTGTTATATTATTGAGGTAATAAAGATTAAAATAGAAAAAAGAAATAAAAAAATAAAAAAAAACAAACAAAAGGGACCATATGTATATCGCATACATTTTTAGCGCGCAGATATTCAGTACCTCATTATTTTTTCTGTACTTTCGTACTCTTATTAGTCTTGTTAATTTAGTAGGCCAACTAGATATAACAACGAATACTATACGGTCTCAAGTCTTTTAATTCCAGACACTGAATTTATATTTAGAATTCGTCTGCCTGCATGAAAATATTGGAGCACATTTAAAAATTGTCTCGCTTTACTTATGGTCTCTTTCTAACACTAAAATATTTCAAATATAATTTGATATATGAGATAAGTATATTTTGTTTTTATCTCAAGGAAAACATGAAAGAAATATGTATGTATAAAAGTACCAAAAATATATAAAAAATAATAAAACAAAAAGAAAATAAATAAAACACAGTAAACATAGTCAACATCTTGCGGCCTACAAACGTGATTTAATGTTATGTTATGAATGATTATGATGCATTATATGATATGTTTTATATTAATAGATAGAACATATAGGTATACCACCTGCTTTCGATAATTTATGATATTAATAACTACAAAAACACCACACGGCATGGCAAAATTCCGACTATAGTAATTTTTCATTCACTCTTTCAACGATGCTTTTTGATAATGACATTTATACAGAGTGATTCTTAAAATGATGGTACAAAAAACTTGATAATCTAATAAGTAGATATGTGGACAAAGTGTTGGAGTGTTAAAAATAACCAAGTTCCAGATTATGATGAAAATTAATTAAGGCCAAAATGTAGCAGATTTATCCAAATCGGCATGTCGTCTGTGTCTCTTGTCTGGGCCTGATACGATTTTCTTGAACGTGGAAACCTGAAACTTTACATAATATTAGGGAGGTCCAAAAGAAAATCCTATTAGATATTAGTAAAATCGATGCACCATGGAAGGCTTTCTCATGAGGACCCATCGTTATTACAAATCAAAAATGCTTCAAAATGAGGAATTGTCTCGAAAAGATATTTTGAAAGTTTTTCGTCGAATTATCCATTACCGGGAAATACGATGCTAAATTTAATTTTGCATAAAAAAAAATATATATTTTCTTTTGGCGTTCTCAGGTTCTTTCTTTCATTTTCAAACTTCTCCTTATTCTGCAAAATTTAAAACGCATCATTTTCTAGCCCTGTTTTTAACTTCACAGCACTGTTAACAGTAGTGAGATACCAGTTGTTTCATGTGCTGTTCCCGAAAGAATCACAAGGATTTAAATCGGGGAATCGAGCATGTCACCGTACTATACAATTTCTGCCATAATACGCGCAGTATGTGTCGTCCTGTAGAAACCACGAGTTTCTTCGTATTTTATGAAACAAGTACTCTGATAATTCATAGAGGTTGTTATTTATAAATGTTAAGTATTGTGCAGCTGATAAACACTGTGGCAAAAATTTGTGTCCACTTGTTCACTATTCCGGCCAACATGTATACTATCATCAGAGGTACAGAAAATTACATTGAAATTAGGTAAATGGGTGTCCTGAATATTTAAAAAAACCCTCACACTTAAAGCTGTCTTTAACATATGAAGTTAGAGGAGTCAGTAACTCTGTTAAAAACCAATTCATAGTAGACGGCCTTCTTAGGCTATTTTTAGGTATTAATGCATGTATATTCTGTGGGTTTATTTATTTATATTAACCGAGAAAAAATCGGTAAAACTGGACAAGTGAACATCAGTTATACAGTTCTTCATACATGCCATCACATCCATTGGTATTTTATCGACCTCTACAATAGAATTGGATTAATTTGTCGATAAAATTAAAAACTCACGCAAGAAGAGTAAACGGCGAAAATCAGTCGTCAATGGGTGTCCGTGTCCAAACGTTAAATAATTGGTTAAATATCCTCAGCTATGTCAAGAGTGTAATTTTTTTTTTTTGATAACTTTTTTTTGTTTCATTGCCAGTAGATGGGCACGTTAAGCGTTTTTAACTTTTGAAATTATCAATAAGATTTCAAGTTTTTAAATTTGTTAACAAAGCCAAAGTACTACAAACTGTAGGAAATTTACATACATCCGTTTGTTCTATATGTGTTTTTTTTTTTGGATCCTGTTATTTTTCACAATTTAACATTAAGGGCCCGTTTGTTAAACTCTGTTAACTTTACTCAGTAGGTAATTTTCTTGAACGTGTATATCAATAATTATTGTTTCCAGAAATTATCTAGTAAAATTAACGGGATATGAAAAAACCGGCTGTCACGTAACTGTTTTACGATAGTATAAAAAAAGAACTGGATTTCACACAAAACAAAATTTTTATATACTTACGTTATCCACGTTTTTAGACGAATTATTTAAATTCAAGGTCAAGTAGATATATAAATATCACAAAATAAACAGAAGAATCATTTCTTATTTAATTATTGGCTATTTGGCGTCTTATTTACAGCCTATTATGAAATGTATATAACATATATGTACTGCATCATTAAATATACAACTATGTTTATAACAATAACAAATAACTTTCAAATATTTGTAGAAAACATTAAATTTGATTCATAAATACTACAATAGAATGCTGCTTATTAGATTAATATATTCATTAAGTATTACATTAATATTGTCAACGTTATTTGTTCCATTCTCTATTTTTTCTTTTTCCTTCTTGGGGCTTACTACCACGAATAATTTCTGGTTATCTAAAAAAATACAATTAGTTACCCAGCATGCTACTGGAAAAATAAGCATCTGCGCTTGTGATCTTGCGTCAAAAAAATCAGTCAGGGAAATATATTATAATTGTTTTCTCATATTAGTTTGTTGATATATGTTTTGAAATATTTGAAACAATAATTATTTCCTACATTCCATCCATACAAGATATAAACAATATATATATATATATATATATATATATATATATATATATATATATATATATATATATATATATATATATATATATATATATATATATATATATATATATATATATATATATATATATATATATATATATATATATATATATATATATATATATATATATTGAAAATATTCTTGTTTTTATTTGATCTCTTTGTTATCTGTCATGATATTGGAAAAGAGCCAATTTAATATTTGTTCATATTTTAAATATACACATACATTATACATTCTTCATACACTATCATATAGGTACTTGCATACATCATATAATATAAATTTCTTTAGTTTCTTACCGTAAAAATAATTAATAATTTGTTTTTAGGATTGCAGACAACCATTTATTGGAGGATCATTCTTTGACCATGATGGACAACCATACTGTGAAACGCACTATCATTTAAAAAGAGGCTCCTTGTGCGCTGGTTGCCATAAGCCAATTTCAGGGCGTTGTGTTACAGCGATGTTTAGAAAATTCCATCCTGAGCATTTTGTGTGCGCTTTTTGTCTGAAACAACTTAACAAGGGTACTTTTAAAGAACAAAATGATAAACCATATTGTCATCTTTGTTTTGAAAAGCTTTTTTGGTTAATGTTTTTATATGTATTCAGTATTGTTAATTTTTTATAATGACGTTATCAATTTTTTTACAGCTTTTAAACAGGTTTACATTAATTTTTTTTAATTAGCACAATACTACAGATTGTCAAATAATAAATATAATTTTTAAGTTTTAAGAAAAAAATAGATGTTTCGAGTAGTTTGGACATAACATTGTTTTTGCATGACCACTATTATGTCTGAACAACGATCCAACACTTTTATTAACTAATATTTATATTTTATATGAAACAACATTTTAATACCATACTAAATGGTATAAATATTTTACATATATACAAAAATACTTTCATAATTTTTAATTTAAAATGAACAGTTGTTAGTTATTATCTAAATCAGAAAGATTGTTTGCTAACTAAAATCTAATATTTTTGTGTAATATTGTTAGTATTACGTAATGTAATAGAAAAACCTAATAGTAATACAAGAATGAATAGTTCTGATATGTCCAAATATATAAAAAAAGTGTCTAAAATCAAGTAATATTCTTTTATAACATTTTTGATCCGATAAGGATCATTTAAAAAATTTAACTAAATTTTAAAATTGTGTTTTTGCCTTGTGAGAATCTGCATATTTTATTTTGGATATAAAAAATATAACAAGATAATCTAATATGATGCCGAACTGTAGAAATTATAGAAAACTTTTTCTATATATTTTTTTTATATTATAAATCTTACTAAAAGCCATATGTAAATCTTGACATTTAGAATTTCGCCAATGTCAACTAATCTTGAGATTGCCATAAAGACATTTGAAAGTCAAGGTGTTTCAGTATGTACAAAAAAAAAACTTTTGAAATAATTGTTACAAAATTATTGATGGGGAAAGGTTTAACTAAAATGATACACTACTTGGACACTTATTTTGGATCTTTTCGCTAGTTATCTTTTGTCCAAATAATATTGTCTGCGAGTATATTTTATATCAAACTATTTTTATATAAACTAATAATAGAGTGGTAATATATTTTAAAAAGTTAGCAACATTTTTAACAATGCAATACTTCATACGCAAAGTTTTATATTGGGTACTTCATAGGTTTTTTATACAGAGCCCTCGAAAATTGTTATCGCTATTAAAACGAGGTATGTACCGTAGATATCTTTTCAAAGTTTGCTGACAAACCCATTTGTTGTATTTACTTCGGTTCTTAAGATTAGAGGTTGGTTTGAGTGCTAATTTTTTTATGAGAAACATTTTCGATGGCTCTCTATTGTTTAATAATGATCACAGCAAGAGTAACTCGGGTAATGCTAGTAACTGCATTTCAGAAAACGTTAGGGCAATACATTCTTTATTTTTATATTTCTGCATAGTAAGAAGTATTATTTTACATTTGTTTGTGTTGTCAGACGATCAGTGTCACCCCATTTCTTGAATCGATTTTATTTGAGAGTTAGCGTGATTGTTTCTTTTTTTAACGATTATGAAGTTGCGTCTTAAATAGTGTAAATTTTTGAGGAATTTTCTTTGTTCGCAGAAAGACTAATACAGTTGATTTTTCCGCCGTTGAAAAATCATCTGCGCACAAAGGTTATTCGTGACTGCAATGACCATTTGATGTTAGCCATAGGTATAGGCTTTTTGAAAACTGAACTATTTAAGGAGTACAAACATAATGCAATTTATAAAACAATTATATCATTCGTCCAGGTTATTAAACAGTATGTGGAGTTTAACTTATGTCTGTGGTTCATAATAAAATCTGTTGATTTATTTTTTCTATTTTCGTACTTAATTGATTTCCCAATATAAAAAATCTTTTAGCACTTTTGTAGTTTATCTTCTATAAATGCTACATTTTATTTTCAATATTTGACATCCAGTGGGATTTTTATATAGAATATATCTGTTGCCCATCTTAATACAATGTACGTGTTATCCAATTTAAATGGCAATATTATGTTAGAAAAAAACGTTTCCAATTTTATGCATGCTGAAAAATAGGCAGCACTATTTGCTGCAAAACGGAATTATTTTCTATTCAAAAATGGTTTTCTACTTTCCCCTACTCAAGAGAAAAATTCGGTTATATTTGTTTTAAAATACTGATCACGCTTAATCAATTTGTTGGTTTATGTTTTATGTAGTTATAGATGTTATGTATTTTTATCAAGTTATTGTTCTTTTTCCAACTGCCAAACTAATTCTAGAATAGGTGATAAAAAATGTTAATTAAATGTGGGTTAAAAATTAAAGTTTATGTGGAATAATTATGTTTTATTTATTCTTTAGAGATTGTGTGCGCGTGAGTGTGCGTTTGTGCGAGTGTGCATGTGTGTGCGAGTGTGAGTGTGCATGTGTGTGTTTGAGAGTGAGTGAGTGAGAGTGTGTGTGTCTCTGTGTGTGCGTGTGTGTGTGTGTGTGTGTGTGAATGTGTGTCACTTAATTTCATACACAACTGCACAAGTATTCTAAAATTGCAGTAAATTCAATTTGACGGAGAACTCGAAAAATAAAAAAGAAAACAAATGGTTCGAAAAAAGTAATACTAAACAAATTTAAACTAAGAACATTTTTTAGATTTCTGTTGAAACAATAATAAAAGTATTATGTGTACAGAGTAGGTCTAAACCATTTTACTTACCATACAACGGTGAATAATTCCGGTTCTATTGTACACTGAAATATACACTATCATAACATAATGATTATGTGACATAAGCTAAGGTAAGTTCTTAAAATTTAAAAAAAGTGATGATTAGAGCCCGGATCCAAATATTACATTGAGAATATTGTCATGGAACATTGTGAAAATATCGCGTAACGATTCGTAAATAGGCCGCTGCTACCTCAAGTATAGGTGGTTTATTCTTTGACCGAATATTAGTCAAAAACAAAATTAAATTTAACGCATACGCAAGTAAATAAATGTGTTAAGATAATCAACGTATTGATAGAAACTTGTGAATCATTAGAAAACTTATAATACTGGTAATGTACAAATATACCTTGAGTTCACTCATATCTTGAAAATGATAGGTGTCAACAAAGCTCTTAGTCTTTCTGTGCATATACATTTGTCAGTTTATTTTCCATTTTATTTCCGTCGTTATTTATTGTCCAAGTTACATTACACATTACATATTTTTTATTTGCATTTTAAACTACTTCGAAATTTTATACTAAAGTTAACATACAATACATTCTTCGGTGATTCTATTGGTGATGGTATGATTATTTTCAACTTTTTTCGCTGCATTCAGATTGAGACTTGCGCTTTGAAGGTTCATCAAAACAGCAGAATTACACTTTGTAGATTAAGTTGGGTTTATCAGTTTTCTGCAAGTGTACTATCAGTGCCATATTTACTCTGCTTTCCCATCTTTGATTTTTTTTAATTTATTGCCACCAATAGAATTTCGTAATGCCAAATGTTTGGCTTGGGACTTACATTTAAGATGCGATCACGCAACAATTTGCTTGTGTTTACATCGATTATATTTTCGAACTAATGTCCACGGTTATTGCAAAAAAAATTAAAATTTTCGACTGTACGAACTTATTTAAAATTCATCGTCACAACAGGCGGCGGCGTGAACCGCAGGAAAAAGTTATCGTGTGAAATGAGGAATTTTTTTTTATTCGCTTTTCAATTTTTTATTCTGCGAGTTGTTTATTATGCACTTAAACTGATATATTTCTGTAAAGAAATTTCATAATAAAAACTTTAATATAAAAACTATGCTTTCATAATTATTTGGTAATATAAATCGTTTGGTATCAGCATTATTGTATTTAATATTTTTAAATTGTTTTATATACCCCAAAATAATACAATTCGTTAGTATAAAAATGTTTATATAAAAAAATAAATATTTTAAAAATATACATTTATAAAAACTTAATAAATACAGTGAAACAAAAAGTCGTAAATTTAATAAAAATACAAACATTGCTGTGGCTATTCAGTTATTATGTTTAATTTATGTACTATATTATGTTTATTTATATTATAATATAAAAATATTTTCATTAATAATATTGCTTTATCTTATAAATCGTTTAACTATTGTCTTGTATTCTTGACAATAGGAAAAGCATCAATATTCTGTTTCCAATACATGTTTTCTGTATTTTAAAATACACGTGTATAATGGGTATTGTAATCGTTACAAAACAGTATATCTGTTACATAATGTACCATGAAATATAATATATTATCTAATAATTATGGGTGTATAATACCTTCTATACAGTTTATCCGTGTATTATGTATGCAAGTGGCCTTTTTTATCATTGAATCAAATTCAATTATTTTGTTTCTAAGTTATCGTCAGTCTTTGATATGTACCATTTTTCTTTAAATATTCTGTTCTGTTTGTGTGTAACAGGCACATTTTCGGAGTATCTTCCCTCAATTGTTTCAGCTTTTGGTTTATTATTTGTCTCTCTAGAATACTTAACCGATTTATAAACCATTTTTGGTCTTTTGTTATTTTTATGAGTTGATTTTTCTTCTGGATGTTCATATTTGCTGTCAGAATCACTGTGTCTATAATAATCACTTCTATGTTTTCCGGCTTTTGAATGCTTTCTTGGATATTTCTTCGAAATTGTATGTTTAGTAGATCCTCGTTTATTATCTTCTTCATCGTCATCGTCTTGCACCTCTTTGTGGTCCTTGTAGTCATGGTGATCATTTTCTTCATAATCATCGAAAGAGTATTTATTAAAAATAGGATTGCGCTCATGTTGCTCAAAATCTTCTTCTTGATAGTTAGATTTCTCTTCGCTGTTTTCTTCGGGTTCATCATTCTCTTTTACGGGAGCAATTTTTTCCTCATTTTCTTGATCACTTTGCTCATCATTTTTCTGTGGAACTGGTAATGGACTGGTAATAGGTTGAAGTTGTTTCTTTTGAGGTGGAGTGAATCTATTATAAGTTATTGGAGATACATTGGCCGGTGGATTTAAGTTCAGTCGAGGAGTATGGTTATGGTTATGGTTACGATTGACATAATTAATTATCGGTGGCTTCTCCGACCTTTGCTGTTGATAATACTGCAAGTGTGTATTAGGAACAACCAGCACTGGATTTACTTGCGGCTGATTTATATTTTGATGTAAATAGGGAACATGGTTTGGATCATAAATTAACTTTCCATTTACATAAATATATTTTCTAGGAACAGACTGAATGTTTTGAATAGGATGAAATCTGATGTTGGAATAAGTTTGACCATTGTTATTGGGTATAAGTGCACCGTTTTGCCTTTGCTGCGTCGGTAAAACTAGTGTCTCAGAAGGCACAAAATTATTTCCATTAGTAGTTGGCGATATCTGTTCTTTATACTCCTGAATTTGAGTATTTTGGTTAAGCAAATCTTGATTGATGTTATTAATTGGCTGAATAAAATGTCTTACATGAACATTTGGTCCTGGATTACTAGGCACTTGTTGAAATTCATATAAAATTGGTTGGGATTGAGTTTCCACTTTAGGACTGGCTTGTTGATCGTAAACTTTTAGAACTTGAGGTGCACTGACCAGCGTCAAAGGTTTGGATCCTGGAGATAAATTGGGCAATTCTCGTGCAGAAGAATGTGATCCTAAATTATCAGAGTATATAATAATCGGTTTTGTTTCTCCATAATTGTAAAGTTCATGTGATAGAGTTCTTTTTGTTTTGTTTTTTATCTCATTCTCTGTATTTATACTTTCTACTGTCCATGGGACAAATATTAGAGCTGCAAACTGAAAATAAGAAAGAAATCAGTAAATATACGCTTGCTAAAAATATATTATCAACATTTCATCATCAGAAGTTATGGAAATAGTTAGTTTCTGGAGAATATTAAGACAAAAATGGTGCTCTTAAAGTTTTCTTGAACAATAAATCTAACAAAATTTCACTTTAGTCGCGGAAAGATATTTTATATCTTTTTCACTTTGTAAGGAGAAACATTTATCAGGTCAAGGTTAAGGTAAAACTTTTTTATTTCATATAGGTATCTGATTACTGATTAGCAAATTTTTAGTTTTAATTGTGGACTTTGAAATCTTACGATTTGCAGATTATTGAGGAACATGTAAAATACGTGTTTATCTCATTCAAATTTGAAAAGTTGTTCCTCTTTTTTTTAAAATTTTCTCTAATTTTTTATTATTATATATATATATTTTTAATTCTAAGAATGTTTCAAATTGCTTAAAAACAAATAGTTTGTCATGGCATTTCCATCAAAAATAAGAGACTTTGACGTATCGAAAAAACAAAAAAAATTACTTCATCGTCCCAAATAAAGAAATTGTATATAAATTTATTTGAAACCCCTTACTAGCACTAAATATTTTTGTATATTGATTGATGAACCAAGGATGAATAGTGTGCCAAATTTAATTATTAGCTTAAAACATATTTACTGCACTATATTTATAAAACATTATTCAATAACTGTCGTATGGCATTCTAATTTGATTTATTTATGTTTAATGATTCCCAAAATATTTCTATTAATTTTTGGAATACTGCCAAGTAGGTATATATATTACTATTTGTGTTTCTTAAAATAATTTTTTATGCCATTAACTGTTATGTGTGTAAAACAACAAAACTATAAAATATAAAAAACGATTTTGGACTCTGTTTCCAACCACTTAATCTTTCAGTTAGTTTAAAAAAAATACAATCAAACGCCAAATATATTAAACATAAAATTATAGATTTGAAGCCGTTTACATCTCTTGTTTGTTCAAAAATAAAAATATTCTTTATTTAAAAATAGGCATAAAAAGCCCTCTCACGGTAGTAGATGTACAGTTTCTTTGCTTTTAAATGACTATCACTTATCACTTACGATACGTTTTGAGTTAACCTGTTTTTAATAATAAGGTTGCTCCGTCTCCTAAAGCAGATAGTATGGATCAGCACCATGGTCATTTAGAAGCGACGTAGCTGTACCTATTTAGTAGATTTCGAATAATATTTAAAATATCAATGTATTGTAGAAATAACTGCAGTGGCGTGATGATATTTGGGATTTACTAAATCGCGATTGAAATAGAAAGTATTTCTGTAAAAAAAATATGAATGAAAAATCGAACTTATTTTTTTGAAAGTAGAATTACAGAAATATCCCTCACCTGACGTTATTGATGCGTCCTATGAACTAGCGCCCAGGGACGTTTGTTCCTTTGCACTGTCTTATGTGTTTTAGAGAATAATTATTTCAAACCATATACAGGGTGTTTCTAAATTATTTAGAAAACCGTTGATAATGATAGGAATTGATAACAAATATAAGCTTCCACACGACGTAGTCAATTGCATATCGCAGGTAAGAGCTACCTTATAATAATAAATGTATCATCAACATTCTATGGTGCTGAGTATAATGTCTATAGGATTAGAATCTAGTGAATACGGTGGTCATGAAGGATCCAGTTTAATGGTCCCAGTACTGAATATCTAAGTGTAGGCTTATGTCTAGAGTAAAATAGAACGGCGACTTGGCATCGTTCTAGAACCGCAGGTTTTCTCAAACACTGAGTAAGATATGTTCTAATTGAGCAACTGCGCATAAGGGAATTCCAAATAATCAAGTCTATGGAGCACTCATGAGTCGTGGCTATATTCCCTAAAAATCTGATCCCAATTTGTCCAGTCTACACGTTAATTTTAAATTGTTATGGCCATGAGTAAATCGTACACATCCAGAGTAAAACAGTAGGGCAAAAAATACTGTAAATAGCTACATTCTTTGAGTTACTGAAATTCATTGGGTTATATAAACTTTTTTAAATTTAGATTTCAGTTAATAAAAATATAACGCTGAAAATATACAATAATACTTGAACTAGATAATTTTTTTTAATACAGTACCAGTAATAAAATTAGAATTAAGTTACAACTTACCAATACTATCATGGTTCTTGTATCTCGATCGTTTCCAATTTCACTGATGAAAAATATAAATATTGTTTTCTTATATACAGTTGCTCTATTAAAAAAAGAAATGTAAAACTGCTTTGCAGAATATAAATTTTTTTATTAAACAGAGAAATTATTTTAAATAAACGCAATTTAATAAAATTCCTATAGGTAAAATAGTATATAAACTGTTTTCGATTAACTATAATGAGAATATCTGGTTACATTCACCGATATCGATTTGCTTCATTTGTTTTTATATTCTTCATCAAAGTTCAATATCTAAGTTTACCACAAAGATAAACGTGACTCGTCTATCAATACATTTTTTTATTTAACATGTAAATTATAATCTTCATATGACAGTTTTATTTATTATGCCGTAGAAGGCAATTTTCCATTTTACAGTTTATTTCAAACTTATTTGCTACGTAAAAAACGTCGGCTTTTTTTATTCCTTTATCGCCACGGTGCGCCGTCAAAGAAGCCGATGTTTTTAATGTTGCAAACAAGTTTGAAATATTCTTTTGAAATATAACTATTCAATCAACTATTTAATCAAAATTGTACCGTAACTGGAGTAATATATACGCATGCACATAAATATCTTCATTTATATTTATTTAAAATTATATATTAAGAAGATATCGTGGAAATTGCGTCCTTGAAAACTTAGTTCTCTTCTAACAAATTGGCGGCAACAAGACGATAGATCAAATTAAAATGTTACTTTGCCTATGTTTCGTTTATTGTACATAAACTTCCTCAGGGTTTAATAGTTAAATTAATATAGATATATATTGACTATTCTTTCAAAGCAGAATAAATTTAATACAACCACTGTAGATATAACAATTGCACGTAGCACAAGACATGCTAAGTATCTGCGTAAAACATGAATAAACGATTATGTTATATTCATCATCAAAAATACTTGCATATATTGGTGCTCGTTCCTATTTATTTAATATTCTTATGGTGTATAAATAAAATATACTCTGTACAAAGAGTCATACATTTTATATAAAAATTTACTCATACTATATACGGCTTTTATCAAACTATTTGCAACATCGGATTCTTTGATTCCTTTAGAGCCGTTTTTTATGTTGTAAATAAGTTTGAAATCAACTATATACTCATTTTAGATCACAGAGAGTATATTCACATATGTCTTCTACTTTCTGCATATAGAGAGTACATTCAATATTTGCAGGGAATATAGATGGAATAATCGTAGTATATTTTTGTGCTATGTAGGATAAAAATTCAGTCGTTTTAAATTTTGTATGGACATTACACAACACGTTAAAAGATCAGGTAAGTACTTAACAAACAGTCATGGCGATAGATAGAATTCAATTATATATTAAAATTATATATTCACGTCCACAACAAATATAATTTAGTTGCTCTAAATCATCCCGTTTGTCTAAAATAACCGTTTGTCTTTCAGTATTTAAATAAACAATTTGTTTCACGCAACCGTCAATATTTTTTCTATTTTTTCGACCTTTCAACTTTTTGTTGATAGTATTTGTAGATATTTGATGTCTTCGAGTCTCCCTCAATAAGATATTCAGTGGAACTTTCAACACTTGCTACAATCTCACTCCAGGCGCCTTTAGAGGCATGTGCGGCAATTAATTGGTTATATGAACATATAACAAATGCATTTATAAAATACGACTATTGTAAAATTTGGCCACATCATTTTGTATGTTAAACAGCCCACTTTTTGAAAACATTGCGCATATATTATTACGAATTGTTGGCATATTCTGATCATCTGTGTAAGATGGATTAAAAATTATCAATAAATGAAAAATCGAAGTTTCATTTATGGTTACTCTACATTTGGTAAATCTTTTAAGTTGTACGAAAAAAATTCTTTTTAAGAAGATAACGGATAACCAAGGGCAAAATTTGGGTATTTAGCGTGATTTTATGCCAGGAAGGTGTACAGAATACGGATTAATAAAATTAATTTCAGTAAGTAACCGAGAAATAAAAGCTTAAATGTGCGGAAGTATTGCGTGTAATTTATTTATTCAGTGAAAGCGTATGACAAGATAAACATATATAAAAAATGTGATAGACTTTGAATGGCTTGTGAATGATTTTTTCTCGGGCGTATAAAACTAACAGGCATATATTTACGCTTGTTTTAAAATTGAAATTGGATTTTTTTTATTCTTTAGTATGACTTTCAAATGTCATGCATTTATCAGAAAAAGTGTCATTACCCGTACTATTATGTTTATTTTTTTTTAAGTCGGTAGAAAGCAAAATACGACATTTTAACAGGAACTTAAGCACACCAAATTTCTATTAAATTTCCAAAACTGTTACAGATATTTTTTGGAATAATCACTAAAAAATGAAAAATGCAAACATTTGTTCCTGAAAGAAGCCCATGTATATTTTAAACGCTCTGTACTTACGTCAAGGTATAAGGCAAGTAAGGATCTAGATATTGCCTTCGTTATTTTTTTATGGATAAATACGTTAGAGAATCATGTCCGAAGGGACGAAGCCTCGAAATTAAAGATATCAACGTTCACGTGTTTTTGTAGATAAAGTGATAATATTATCTGTCATACTGCCGTCCTCTTTTGGTACTTACTGATCGTGGATGACACATAACTAAAAATAGACGTCCTTGCGACGACATATTTAAGACGTACCTAGGGTGACTAAGGTTAGTTCATATCAACGTCATATCTTTACTTCATGCAGGTACGTCTTTAAGATGTCAATGTGATGGTGCTACTGGACTGGTATCTTTTCTTTATATGCCAAATTCTAACTTATTTTCACTATTTCTAATTACGAATACATTTAAAAATGGTAGTTATCCACAGTTTTCAATTTTATATGTGAATTTACCTGATGAGAAACGACTGTTTAATTTAGAAACAATGTTGTCGATATCAGTGAGTTTTGTATCAAACACTGCCAAAATATCATCTACATACCTAAGTCAACCCCTAGAGAAATACTCTTTTGCTTCTGTTTCGAATCTGTTCATGAAGATACTGGTATGAATGGTGGCAAAGAGTTACCCATTGCTGTCTCTTCATGTTGTTCGAAGAAGTTATCATTGAATCGGAAACAATTTTGTTTTGTTTGTTGAAACAAACTAGACTCAAGGAGCATATAGCTCATCTCAAATATGGTAGAACAAATAAGTCTAGTGTTGCGGAACATGAGTTTGAGACCAACCAAAAAATATATAGTAACAATTTAAGATTACTTAAGAATGTAACAAATAGCTCATGTTTTGAATGTGTAGAAATTACAAAATGTAAAAATAGTATGAATAGTGACAGAGGGCCAATCCGATATAGTCCGCTCTATTGGTTAATGGGTCACGGTTCACCGAAACGTAATAATAGTTTGGGTATAAATAGGATCTATTGTTAGCATAAGGTTAGTTTTAATCATCTCCAGATGATACCAACTTGGTTGGCGAAACGTGCGTCAAGTGCAGTCTGATGTTTTGGTGTTTCATGGAAAACCACGTGGTTTTCAACCCGTTTCAAAATTTTAATATTGGAATTGAATCGTAAGAAATGTTGTTCATCATAACTACTAGTCCATAGTATGCGTTCCATGAATTTGAGGTAGAAGAAGAAATAAAAATATGTTCAAATGACCGCTGAAAGCTTTTTTCATCCAAATGGTTTTACTAAAATTCGTGCTCCAATATTGTCATTATGCGGTATTAAGTGGTTTACGAAATACCTCCATTAAAGAATCAATTGCTTGAAATTTTTAAATATTATTATTTTCCTTTAAAATTATTTTGGTCTTTGCAAATAACTTTTGATATTATCTTCCTTTTTTTTTGTTAATAAATTTAATCCTGAGACCGCCAAACACGATCCGCACCTGTACTTACTAACTATATTTATAAATAAAAATTCAAATAATATCTGCAAAATCCATATAGGTCTAAAAAGGTTCAAATATTAAATGTGCTTTGAATATGAAATGGGCCAAATTGTGAGTTGTTCAGATTGCAGCATCACAAAAATCGATATCATCTGAATTGCCTTACTGAAGTGACGGGTGCGGCTAGTTCAAGTTCAGTTACAGTTCATCTCGTTGAAAAAAACAGAAAATGAAATTCCACTGTATGATATAACATATAATTACCGTATAAATTATATAATTGCCACCATGCGTTGTACATTTGTTGAATTTTTGGTGATTTATGGACTAAATATTCAGCTAGTATTAGGAAGCCAACGGGATTGGAATTCACCAAATCCTACAGTTTTTAATATTGGGGGTGTATTAAGCAGCAACGACAGTGAAAAATACTTCAAAGAAACAATTGATGTAAGTATACGCACACGCATTATGTATTTTTAGTCGGGGTGTGGGTGAAATTCGGCATTCTCTTCCACTTTTTATCATTTTAGTAATGTAATGATACAAAAAGTCATTAACAAATCTCGTCTAGAACATTACATAATATATACATATACATATATATATATATATATATATATATATATATATATACACATATTATTATTATTATTATTATTATTGAGATTTTAAATTAAAATTTTTTTAATATTTTATTTATTTAAAAATTTGACAATACTATTAACGATCTGTCATAAATATTAATTTTAATTAATTTTAAACTTTAGCTGTTCTTAATCTCAGTTAGTCTGTTCAATATTATTTAGAACTTTTAAAAAATAATACAAGATTATTCAATTGAATAGGACCTTTAAATTAATTAACAAATTTCAAATTTATTACAATCCAAAAATTATAAAAACTACCTACCCCAAGAGTTTAACCAGTTTCTTGATTTTGACTTTAACTTTATTATTTCAATAACTTAATTCGTTACTATTTGCTTTCATAGTAATAATACCATAATTTCCTTTTATTTGTAATTTATGAACATGTAAGTTTTGATCAGTACTGATATCTTTAATTTATGTTGAAATTTCTTAAACTTCTCCTCCCTATTATTTTTGTGGAAATACCATTTACATTCTTCTATACCTTTATTATCATAATAATTCTTCTTTTAATTTAATTTATCTTTATTTTTCCTTTACACCAAAATTTTCACCTTTTCAAAATTATCAATTTTTAATTTCAAAGAAATCTAAAATGACCACCGGGGTACAAAGTGTCTCAATATTACACGCCAATCCAATGACGAAGGATAGAGGAACAAAATCATGGTATTTGAACCATATACCGGGTGACACAGGAGACATGTAACACCTCGTAGCATGTTTATTTAAAAAGATATTATTTTGAAATTTGGTACACTTATATAATGCGTGATTGTCCTTTTTTTAAGTACAAACAATTTTTGTCCACCACTTGCGGTTTCACCGGAAGTGACATCTACTCTGTTATTTTAAATGGCACCTTGTATATATTTTTTTACTTATCTGATTCGTCTCTAGATTCTCTCTTCAACTGTATATCAGAAGATGGCATTTGTTTTAAAATGACAGTTAATATCAATTTTAGTTTGTTAAGTCTAGGTGGCCCTGATATGAACCTTGGCAGATATTGATGCGTAGTGTGCCGTGATATCGAAAGACCTCTGGCATGCAACTTTGTGCCTCATATTTTTTTTGGGAATAACCAGTAGCTGAACAGACTAATAAGATCTAACTTATTTTAAAAAAATATCTTTAAACAACCCACGATATCTTAAAAACCAAGATAGGAACCCCATTTTTTTACTTCACCTAGTTAAAAAATACTTATTTATCTTTTATTTTTGTCCAATACAATTGCTGTGCCTATCATATTTTGCTTTCTTCATTAAAATTAGTATCGAATGTTATTGCATAGTAATGAATATTGTACTGCAACAAAAATATTTAGTAAGCAGGCGCTGGAAACAAAATAAAAGTAGGTAAAACGATTTTTTTTAATAAATAAGAAACATCAGTAAAACACATTTGAACAAAATTGATGAAAAACCATTACACTATGTAATACATTTTTACAACGAATGAATGAAATTAAAATAAAATATTTACTGAAGTACTACATACAAAAAACATTTTTTTACTACAGATGTTCAAAATGTTGTCCGTTATTATCTCTGCACAATCGTGTTTTTGTGACGGTAGCGCTAAGCACGTTATCTAACTGTAATTCAGTAATCCCATCGATTGCTCTTCTGACTCTCATTTCCATGTCTTCTCTGTTTGTTGGTGTAGTCCTATAAACATTTTCCTGGAGGTGGCCCGATACAAAAAAATCAAGCGACGTAAGGTCTGGTGACCTTGCAGGCCATCGAACGGGCCCATTTGTTCCCATCCAGTTTTCTCCAAATCTTTCATTTAAATAATTCACCACAACTCTGCTGTTATGTGGTGGAGCCCCATCCTGTTGAAAAATTATTGGGTTAACATTAGGTGGCAGTTCTTCCAAAAAATCTTGTATCTGGTTTTGCAAAAATCCAAAATATCTTTCTCCATTTAATGGACCATCAAAAATTATTGGCCCAATAATTCTTCTGCCAATTACTTCTAACCATACATTAAAACTTAATCGCTCCTGATATGCACTTTCTCTCATATTTCTGGGATTTTCTTGTGCCCAATAACAGGTGTTGTTACGATTGAATAATCCCAAATTAGTGAACCTGGACTCGTCGGAAAATAAAATTTGTTCATGAAAATTATTATCCAAATTGTGTCTGTTCAGAAACCAATTGCAATAGTTCAATCTTCTTTGAAAATCATTTTCGTATAAATGCTGGTGTATTTGGTACTTGTATGATTTAAATTTATGTTTTTTCAAAATGCGTCGAGCTGATTCCCGATTTACACCGGTTTGGTCCTCAATCTGTCTTATCGAAATCGTGGGATCTACCTCGACAATTGCAAGTACATTGATTTCCGAGTCTTCATCGACAATGAAATTATTTTCCGGTACTTCTGGTTCACTTCTGAATTGCCGTTCAACTCTTACAAAATAGTTGTTTGGTGGATGAATTCTTTCGGGAAATCTTTCTTCATATAAGACAGCAGCCTGCCTGCTATTTTTTTTACATTCGCCATAGATTAGTAGCATATCTACTTTTTCATTTCGTGAATACATGGCAAAATAGAGTTAAAAACGTGATAACTTAGGTATAATTTAATGAAAAATACTTAAATTGCTGCCAAGTAAACAATTCTTAATTGTCAAATCAAAATGACGCGTCGTTTTACCTTCTTTTGTTTCCACCGCCTGCTTACTAAATATTTTTGTTGCAGTACAATATTCATTACTATGCAATAACATTCGATACTAATTTTAATGAAGAAAGCAAAATATGATAGGCACAGCAATTGTATTGGACAAAAATAAAAGATAAATAAGTATTTTTTAACTAGGTGAAGTAAAAAAAATAGGGTTCCTATCTTGGTTTTTAAGATATCGTGGGTTGTTTAAAGATATATATTTTTTTAAATAAGTTAGATCTTATTAGTCTGTTCAGCTACTGGTTATTCCCAAAAAAAATATGAGGCACAAAGTTGCATGCCAGAGGTCTTTCGATATCACGGCACACTACGCATCAATATCTGCCAAGGTTCATATCAGGGCCACCTAGACTTAACAAACTAAAATTGATATTAACTGTCATTTTAAAAACAAATGCCATGTTCCGATACATGGTTGAAAAGAGAATCTAGAGACGAATCAGATAGGTAAAAAAAATTAACAGGGTGCCATTTAAAATAACAGAGTGGATGTCACTTCCGGTGAAACCGGAAGTGGTGGACAAAAATTGTTTGTACTTAAAAAAAGGACAATTACGCATTATATAAATGTACCAAATTTCAAAATAATATCTTTTTAAATAAACATGCTACGGGGTGTTACATGTCTCCTGTGTCACCCGGTATATCTATATCGGAAATTCCATCGTTTTTGGGTGCAGAGTGTCAAAAGTCACTGAACCGTTTATATATCTTTTGCAGTTTTAGTATACGAGGTATTTGTTTGACATCTTAGTAAAAGTTTGGTTAACATTAACACACCGCGTGATTAATTTGTGTAGATCATCTTTCTTATGAAAACATAAATTTTTTTATGATACGCCAATGGTCATCATAATTTTACAGAAAAAAAAAATCATTTCAACTGCAAGATCATTGCTCTTAAGATTTTTGACGATTTTAGAATTTAGTAAAACATAGGTACACCTTTTGATATTACGTAAACCAAAGGTAAAATTTTATAATAATTTTAATTAATTAATTAACTTATTGACAAAGTAGTCTTGATTTAATTGGCGTTTTACAAGAATTTATAACTGGGAAAGGGTAAAACTGAAAATTAAAAATGTAAACGAAAAGATTTAAAATTTTTTATTTTTAACTGAATTAGACATTGTAAAAAATTAGAACAAACATTATGAACCAAACTAATTACCTAATAGTAATTCATTACATATTTAAAACTCGTTCCGCTGGAGATACTTTTTTACTTGTTTCAAATAAAACAATCTCTTCTTTTGTAAAATTCTTGCATTTTGTTTAGTTCTTAGCTTGTTATTTAAATTTTTTTATTATTAGTTGACATTGTTGAAAATGATTCATAAATCATAACCATTATCAAACGAGAATATCTGAAAACTCTGTATGGTTATTTTATGGAAATCTCAATAAAACAAGATCATATTTTCACAAGATATTGTCAAAGATATAAAAACATTTTAAAAACAACGCAATTTTATGATTGGGGGGGGACTTTATTTCTGGCATTCTGAGAACCGCAACCATTTTCTTAGACCATCTGAGATGGTTTAAGAAAATTAATCAGCCGATGTGTCAATGTTAACGAAACTTTTACTAACAATATAATGAAATTCCTTTTATCGTAGATTAAAATAGGATAAGATATCTCAAACAATTCGGATGATATTTTAAAACATATTATGGCTAGGTCCAATCACCTTTGACTGTGTTATTTCGGATAGAGGTATATAACAATCAAATGTCATAATTCTGTGTAATATTGGGTCACCCTGTATGGAAAATAAGGAAGATACAGCTCGATTGTTTCTTTCTCGGCAGTGATTGGACATTTGAAAACCTGCCCCTTTTAGCAATATTTAAAGATTCTTATACAAAGTGTTTTAATTCCAGCACTTGAATTTTGACTCCCAGTATGTTCCAAAAGGCGTCACTTACTATCATACCGCAATATTAATGGACCCAAATCCTATTAGGACTGCCCTCAATGTGTGCAAATACTTGATATCAAGCAAGGTGAGTCCAGTTCCTTCTAATTAATGCCCCAAATTAATAGATATATTTTTTCTATATACCTACATATTTTTAAGAAAATCAACTCGTTTTTCTTTGTCTGAGGGCACGTATATCAAACGTCTTTCAACTTAGATCTGGTACTGTGAAAAGGCAATGGGTTGATTAATGCTTTTTTGTTTTCAGGTATATGCAGTAGTTGTATCACATCCACTAACTGGTGACTTATCACCTGCTGCCGTTTCATACACAAGTGGTTTTTACCATATCCCAGTCATTGGTATATCTTCAAGAGATTCTGCTTTTTCAGATAAGGTATTGGTTTAATTTATGTGAGAATTGATATGATCGATTTGATATTAATCTGAGGCAGAAAGACTTGACGTAGATATCTCAAAAAGTGTTTAAGATGTTTAAATAATAAATTATTATTATACCGGATTAAAATATATTAAATCTATGTTACAGAATATCCATGTTTCGTTTTTGAGAACGGTTCCACCTTACTCGCACCAAGCAGATGTTTGGGTAGAAATGTTAAAACATTTTAACTATAAGAAAGTGATATTTATCCATAGTTCAGACACAGATGGACGAGCATTATTAGGTAGATTTCAAACAACCTCCCAAAGCCTAGAAGATGACGTAGATATTAAGGTGCAAGTGGAATCTGTAATAGAATTTGAATCGGGACTGGACAGTTTTAAGGACCAGCTCATAGACATGAAGAATGCTCAAGCCAGGGTATATTTGATGTATGCTAGGTAATTTCTATATTTATGTACTTATAAGAACTACCACCTATTACCCATCACAGCATGGATTTTACGGGAAAAAAATTACAAAAAAAAAACATCTTTCTACTTTTTAAAATACAGGATGGGCAAATTTCGATGTTTGTATAGGTAACTGTAAGAGATACAAAAAAATGGAAGACACATTCTCTATTTCTGTTTTTGAGACAAATTCACTGGCGGAAACCAAACATTGCTATCGTCATTTGTTTTCGAGTTATAAACAAAAGTTCGATTTTTCGACTTTTAGACATATGTCATTATCTTGGTTGTTTGTAAAGTTTTGAAAAAACAACTTTTACATTCTTGAGGCACTTTTTTCTGTATAATACAGTGGCGTCGAGAAAATTAAAAAAAAGGGTGCAATTTCGAGTTATGGCATAAAGTTGTATTTTTTTAAATGGGAATCATAATTGGCTATGGTTTAGTTGAAAAGGAAATTTTTTTCTCTTTGAAAGTGTCATATGTGGGGTCGCTTTTGATGTGTAAGTATTTAATAGCGAAAATAATCTTTTAGTACATTACTTTTTACGTTTTTTTATACTTATTCCAAGTAGGCGTGTGTCATCTATAACTGTTTATCCATTTCTCAGTAAATTACATAATAATAAGTTTGTGTCCGTCATAATTACACCCCATTTAATTGTAAAAGTGACGATATCTTACGAAAATTACGAGAAATATGACATGCAGGAATGCTTTATTCAAAGTAATAACAATTGTGTTATTGCATCCGAAATATATTTCAATTGCTATCCAGAAAGAAGACAATTTAACAAAGCTATTTTTATGAGGTTAAAAGAAAATCTTATTAATTGTGGGTCCTTCAACAAGCCAAGAAACTTCTATAACTGTAATTAGAATGACGGTTGCATATCCTTCAATTTTCAAGTCGTCAAATTGAAGCTGATTCTGAGATCTCAAGACGTCGAGCTTTAGCTATTTTAAAGACTCACAAATCAGGCCTTATACAATAAGGAAACAACATCATCTGCAAGCAACTAATCTTCAGCGACGATTGGAGTTTTGCATATGGTATCGTCAAAAAAGTCAACAAGATCCATTCTTCTCTAGAAATGTAGTTTGGACAGTTGAAGCCTACATTAGCAGTGCAGGAATTTTCAACAGGTATATCGAGCACTATTGGTCTGATATGAACCATCACCGTACTGTTTACGTGCGATCTCAGGGACGCTTTGGTTTTAGTGTTTGGTGTGCTCTACGTGGCAATCGTGTTTTAACATATCACATGTATCAAGAAAATCTTAGTACCGTTGTACTACGAAATCTTAAACCAGGAATTTATGTACAATCTACCCTTAATTGAGGCAAGAAATCAGTTCTTCTAACAAGATGATGCACCACCTCATATTATCAGGACCGTTTCAGAATTATTAAATACCAAATTTGGAAATAGCTGGATGGGAAGTAACGGACCCGTGAGCTGGCCACCACGATCAACTGACTTAACGTCACTGGATTTTCTCTTTTAAGGCCACATTAAAGATATATTATACAAAAAAACCAATACCGACATAAATGAACTCGGACAAAATTTTACAGACTGTGAATTCCATTTCAGATCTTCATATTTATAATGCAGTTCAGAGTATTATGAAGAGGTGTAATTTATATATCGAACATAACGGAGATCAGTTTGAACATTTACTTTAATTTGAATTTTTATTTTGTAATTATAATGTATTATAAAATTAGATATAAATATCTGATTTTTTGGTCTTGGCTTGTTGAAAGACCACAATTAAAGAGATTTTCTTTTAACCTTTTAAAATTAGCTTAATTAGGTTGTCTTCTTTCTAGATAGCGATTAAAATATATTTCGGATGTAATATCACAATTATTGTTATTACTTTGAATAAAGCATTCTAGCATATCATATTTCCCGTAATTTTCGTAAGACATCTTCACTTTTACGATTAAATGGGATGTAATTATGACGGAAACAAAATTATTAATATGCAATTTAATGACAAACGCATAAACACTGTCATAGTGACACACGCCTACTTGGAATAAATATAAAAAAACGAAAAAGTAATCTACCAAATGATTGTTTTCGCTATTAAATACTTACACATCAAAAGCGACCCCACATATGATATATAGTTTGAAAGGGAAAAAAATTATACGTATTACAGATTAATAATAATATTTCTAAATATTCAGAAATTCACGATATTCAAAATTAAAAGTAATCCAAAACGTATAACTCCTAAATTTTGTCGAAAATAATAAAAAATTTGTAGAAAAACCATATATTTTGCCTGTTAATTCGATATATACCTTATACATTTTTGTAGTAAAATGGATGCCAAGGTCATATTTCGTGACGCAGCAACATTAAATATGACAGATGCAGGATACGCGTGGATAGTAACAGAGCAAGCCCTAGAAGCAGATAATGCCCCAGAAGGTATTTTAGGTCTAAAACTTGTTAATGCTACGAATGAAAAAGCTCATATTCGGGATAGCATGTGAGTAGAAATTCAAGAGTGTATTTTTGGTATGTCAATAATACTATTAAAACAGTTTTCATAAAGACCAAGCCATTGAACACTACACTAGACACGTATTTTATCTACCAAATTGACACCATGGGCAAATTAGTCTTTAACATTTTTTAACAATGGCAACTTGAATGGCGGAACATGCGGCAAATATAATGTTCGGTGGTTTGGTTTTGTAAGAACTATAAATTGGGTACTGAATATACCAAAACACAAAACAATTTATAGATATAAAATTAACAAATAAAACATTTCGTAACTTTGCTAAAAAGTAATAACTTTACTTACCTTTTTTACTAGAATTGTTAACAATTACTTTGTTACTATTAATAGCAGAGATTTATATAAAAGTATTTTAGATATGTATTGGCATCTGCATTAAGAGACATGAATCAGTCTAAAGAAATAACCGAAGCCCCACAAGACTGTGATAACTCTGGATCAATTTGGGAAACAGGAAAAGATTTATTTAACTTTATCAGAAAACAAGTTCTTCTAAATGGAGAGACAGGCAAAGTTGCATTTGACGATCAAGGAGATCGAATCAATGCTGAATACAATCTTATTAACATCCAAAGAAAAAAGAAAAAAGTTGTTGTTGGTAAATTTTTCTTTAAAAGAGTAAGTACAGGGTATTACAGAAAAGGTTAAAAATTGCACAGAAAAAACCTTAAATATACAGATACCCTCTGTTACAGCCATTATTATCCACACTACAAAAGGGATCTTCAAGAAAAAGGTTCCCTTATCAAAATTTCGTCTACCAATCTCGACCCTTGTGATTGTTGTCCCCTTTGGCCCCTTATTTAGTCTTGTGACGTTTTCACATAGTCAAACTCTTCAATCATACATATTATCAAATCTTCAATGCAACAATAAAAACCATTCAAAAACAACGATTCCCTTCATTCACTTGACACCATGTTCGACCGCTTGATAATTGCGAAAATTGTTTTTATGGCTTATTTTTCACAAAATTGATTAACAAGCTAATTCATTGTTTTCGAACACTTCATCTTCATGAATAACGCAATTGCCATTGGGTCAATCAACGCACTTTCTCGTGTAGACACTTTCATTCTTTTCAGGGATTGGTGGAATCGACGATGTTCCGGAATCACTTTACAGAAACAGTTCAATGTTCGTATATTATTATCCTAGCGCGTTTATGTGTTGTGAGAGCACTTGTTTGATTATGAGATTCAGTTAGCGCGTCGTTCTTCTATCGGTCGGGTAAGAAGTAATGCGCTCAACTCTGCATTTTTTCTTCTAAACGTCTGGCGATAATTGACTACAGATGACGCCAATTATTTTAACCGTTCCTGTGATAATTTAAACTATATACAGAGTGTCCCAATAGTGCTCAAAGTCCAATATCGACCCTCAGAAAATAATTTTCTTATGAAGGTGGTATTGCGTTAAATGGCATTTTTTTTAAATGAAACACCCTACATATTTTTGCATTTTTGAATTTGGCGTAAAATTATCCATCCAACGACCTCCAGTTATGTAGACACGTAACGTACCAGGGGCGGACTGGCCATTGGCAGAGGTGGGCACAGCCCCACCGGTCCCCCCCAGAATGAAGGCCCCTTTAACTCAGACGAAAAAAAAATTATAACTATGATACAATTCACGAAACAAAAAAATTAGTCTGAAATATCCTCGGAAACATCGAATTCATTTTGGTTATTGACACACGTCTCTGTGTTTATTGACGACCGACGACCGGGCGGTCGGTCACGTGTCGCGGATTATTAAATTATTTATATAAAAATATTTATATTTTATAAAAATTTAAAGTTATTGGAGGCATTTATGGTCATGGCATTGAAAAACAGCTGTTGGAATCAATCGATTTTGATTGCATTTTAGATAAACTAAAAAGATCATAAAATTTGTTTTCAAAAATATAGTCTTATTAAAATTTTTTTGATGTATTTATATTTCTTTTATTTTTGTGACATAACAATTTATGGAAAGAAATACGCGGCCCCCACCAGCCAAGTCCCACCGGGCCATTCCCTTCCCTGAATGTACTTCAACGACACAACCACCAAATATTGATTATTATTATGTAGTGTGTCTTTTACACTAGCGCTATTTTAGGACATTTCAAGGTGAATTTTCTCAATTTTTTCAAATGCAAACCCTGTATATTACTATATTTTTGAATTGGCACATTAATTCTTTAAAATATTTGTGAATAATGTCCTATACCTAAAATCGATATTTCCTATACCTAAAATCGATATTTCCAGACATATTTTTACTTTTTCAATAAAAATCGATAAATTATTATACTTTTTATTTCTAACTGATCTAGTAGCCATGATTCTGACATAAAGTGAGAATAATTGAAAGTTATTCTATTGACGTTTAATTATTAACTATTGTTTCAAAGTACTTCAATATTTACACTTATTTTAAATAATAAATTAGTTTAAAATTCGTACTTTTCAATAACGAATTTTTCGAAAAGAAGAAATGGTCGATATGGTTTATGTTCTGAATACGAGTAATAAAAATTGTTTGATATCATCTCGAATTTATAAAGAGCGATATCCGGAGAGAAGACAGCCCTCTAAAAAATCGTTTAAGAGGTTGATGAAACGATTTGACAATACGGGGAAATGAAATATGAGAAAAAGGAACGAACAAAAAATGTAGTAAATGAATAAAACAAAACAGCGAGCAAAACAGTCATACTTTTGAGTGTGCCTGAAGATCCTCATCGCAGTATAAGAAAGTTTGCCAGAGAAGATAATATTAGCCCATCGATTCCTACAAAAAAAACAAATTCCATCTCTACCAAGTTCATAACTATTCAGGAAATGACTTATATGAATTATGAAAACAATTTTGCCAATAGGCACAACATGAAATAGGTCAACAAGGAAACTATTTTTTTTTGTTAATCGTCATAATTTTCATTATTACGACACAATTAAGCCTTACATCTCACGAATAAATAGCCAAACAAGATGGTCATTGAATGTCTGGGGAGGAATTGTTAGGGATTATGTGATAGGACCATATTTTATGGATGGACGTGTGAATGGTCAAATTTATTTGGCATTTTTGCAAGGTTACTTGGAAGAATTACTGGAGGATGTCCCCAGGGATATTAGGAAGAGAATGTGCACTTTGAAATGTCCAAAATAGGCGCTAGTGTAGAAGACACCCTGTATAATAATAATAATCAATATTTTGTGGCTATGTTGCTGAAGTACACCCCCTCTCTACATAAATGCAAAATAAATCGTCTTAATTAGTAGTAATTCACATTCAGTGAATTATTTTGTTAAATCTTGTTCCCACTAAAATTTTCATATAAAAATCTGGATTTCGTTGGAAAGGTAATTTTACGCTGAATTCAAAAATGTAAAAAAAATATAGGGTGTTCCAGTTGAAAAAAATGACCTCGCAAATGCTCCGCTGTATATTTTAAAATATTTTTAATTAGTGCGCCTTTTGACGATATAACACTTCCATAAAAACATAATTTTCCAGTGTTCTAATAAGACCGATATTGAACTTTGATACACTATAGAGTGGGACACCCTGTATATGTAGTAGATATAATTTTAGGAAAGCGAAAGAATGCATTTGAATGTAGACGAGAAAAGTATAATTTGGCCTGGACGTCAAAATGTGAAACCCGAGGGATTTATGATACCTACACATCTTAAAGTTTTAACAGTAGCAGAGAAACCATTTGTATATGTTAGAAAATTAATAGAAGCGCAAGATACTTGTACTTCTGATGAAATTCCATGTCCACATTTTAATGTGACCAGCGCAAGTTAGTGATTTTCTATCATTATGAAAAATACAAACTAAACAACACTTCCAAATAATATGAAATAAAACATATTTTTTTATTTATTAAATCTTCACAAATTTACTTAAATTTTTTAGATAGGTAAAATTATTTCGAGTATGTTTTCTAACGATTTGAAATTAATGCATGTTCCTATTACAGTCGAAGTAACTCACTGTTGCAAGGGATATTGTATGGACTTATTGAAGGAACTATCAAAGAAAATTAATTTTACCTACAGCTTAGCTCTTTCTCCTGATGGCCAGTTTGGAAATTATATAATCAAAAATTCATCTGTAGGCGGCAAAAAAAGAATGGACTGGCTTAATTGGAGAATTAGTAGGTGAAAGGGCAGATCTGATAGTTGCTCCATTAACTATAAATCCAGAAAGAGCGGAATTTATCGAATTTAGCAAACCGTTCAAATACCAAGGAATTACTATTTTGGAGAAAAAGGTAATTCGTCAGCATTCCTTTTTGACCCCAGCATATACTTTAATATGCAATAAGGTGCGTGTGTATTTCAAATAACATAACTTTCAGCCATCTCGATCCTCTACATTAGTATCTTTCTTACAACCATTTAGCAACACCTTATGGATATTAGTTATGGTTTCCGTACACGTCGTGGCTCTAGTTTTATACCTTCTAGACCGATTTTCTCCATTTGGACGGTTCAAATTAGCTAACACTGACGGAACCGAAGAGGATGCGTTGAATTTGTCCAGCGCGATCTGGTTTGCATGGGGAGTCTTGCTCAATAGTGGAATTGGAGAAGGTAAAATGTAAACATGTATAGACTCTTAAACTTCACTTAATTTTACTAAAAATAACCTAGGAACACCTCGCAGTTTTTCTGCAAGAGTTTTAGGAATGGTTTGGGCTGGATTTGCTATGATAATTGTTGCCTCTTACACTGCTAACTTAGCTGCGTTCCTTGTGTTAGAAAGGCCAAAGACAAAGTTGACTGGAATCAACGATGCCAGGGTAAGTTATTATAAAAAATGTTATGTTCTAGCTTTAAAATCAAATTTTCATTATCTATTTTGAGTAACTATCACAATAAATTTTAAAACGATTTTTTCTCAAAATATGAAAAATATCCCATTTCTCTGTAATAATGAATCTAAAATGGGTTGGAACCTTTGATGTGAAGGTAACACTGATGTGGTTTTCCATAAAACAGCAACAAAACACCACATACTGTATCCGACACGCGTTTCGGCAACCAAGTTGGCATCTGGAGATGAATAAAACTAACCTAATGAATTCCCTGTTTATGATGATGTGAAGGAAGTACAGGAAGAATTAAATAAATTAAAAAATAAGAATTCTACAGGACTAGATGAAATAAGCATAAAATTGTTGAAATCCATTAGTGATATAATATGTCAGCTTTTAGCGTATTTAATAAACAAATCTCTAGCTTCTGGAATCTTTTCAGATACATTAAAAATAGCTTGCGTTATTCCGCTTTTTAAAAAAAAATATCCGTTCAATATCGAAAATTACAGACATATCTCACTGTTGTGTGTCTTATTAAAGCTTATAGAAAAAATAGTTTATAGTAAAATAGTGAAATACCTAAATAATATGCATATAATAACTCCAAAACAACATGACTAGAGGGAAAATGTCGATAGAGACTGCTTCTTATCAATTACTGAATTACATATACAAAGAATTGGATGACGGTATATATGTGTTATCACTAATGTTCCATATTTCACGGACTTCGACACGATCGATGCTGATTTTCTGGGACAAAAATTATTTGCCATGGGAATTAGAGGATTCATGTTCTAGTGGATTTTGTCATATATGTCAAACAGGTAAATGTTAGTCAAATATGACAATATAAAATCAGAAATAAAAAAATGTAGATTGGGGTTCCTTAGGGTTCAGTATTGGGCCCTCTACTGTTTATGGTATATGTGAATGACTTACCACTGCATATATCTAAAGGAGATGTAACCATGTTTTCCGATGATACCAGTGTATTGATTGCAGCTCCAACCCTTGAGGAGCTTTCAGTTAGTATGACGTGTGTACGTGATGAAATTGAGGCATGGTGACAACATAACAAATTAATTTTAAATGACGAAAAAACTGTATTTTTACATTTTCATATAAGAAAACCATTACCACTAGATTCTGTAACAGTAAAAAATATAATTATCTAAAAGTGTAAAATTTTTAGGGGCATATTTGGACAATCAATTATCTTGGCATAAATATATCAATTTTGTGTGTGCTAAGCTTAATTCTGAATTTTTGCAGTTTTTCAAATTAAGGTATGTTTAAACACAGATGATCTATTAAATATTTATTATGGGCTAGCCTACAATCACCTGGCAAATAATATTATCTCTTGGGGAGTTGCAAAAGCCATAGATAGGGTATTAATAGGACAAAAACATATTGTTAGATTAATCTTTAATATACCGTCGATGGGTAGTTATAAAGATGTTTTCAAAATTAAAAATATTCTAACTGTTCCCTCAAATGTGCTCTGTATGTTTTTAAACAAAAATCATACTTTAAATGTGTGGGTGAATATCATACCTAAAGCACCAGACATGGAAACAATTTGAATATTGCATCACATAAAACTTCTTTCTTTAAAAAGTCACCTGTACATAATTTTACCGTAGTTTTTAATAAACAACCATTGCATTTAAAGGAAATAAATAGTTATGTCAAATTTAAAAAACAAACCAACCTTTTTTTTATTGAAAACGCTTTTTATTCAACTCAAGAATATTTAAGATATTATATTTAAGATAATGACTACGAATATTTTACATGCTTGTTATGTATATTAGTATTATTTTTATATATTTTTGTTTATTTTTAACCATTTTCAGGCATGCCATATGTACTTAACTGTATCGTGAATGGTAAATAAAGATTATTATTATTATTATTATTATTATTATGCTAACAATCTATCCTATTTATACCCTAAACTATTGTTACGGTTCGGTGAACCGTGACTTAACCAACAGAGCGGACTATATGGGATTGGCCTTCTGTCACTGTTCATACTATTTTTATACTTAGTTTCCAAGCTCTCAAATGCATCCAGCTGTCTGGTATTTGTCACATTTCTAATTAATCTTAAATTGGTACTATCTATTTTACGGTTGCTTTCAAACGCATGTTGGGCTACACTAGATTTATATCTCCTATATTTGAGATAAGCCATATGTTCCTTGAATCTAGTTTGAATCGATCGTCTGGTTTGTCCAACATACTTTTGATTACAGTCCTTACAACTAATTTCGTAAATCTCCTTTCCGTTTGTTTCCATTTTGTCTTTTGGATTGCCTAAAGGTTGTGGTTTATTTCCTATCTATTTCCCAATGCACAACCTAGTCTCTGTGATTAATTCCAATGATTTGATTAATAAGGTGAAAAAAAGCTAGTTGCAAGAAGGTGACATGATCTCCTCTGACGTTTGTTCATTGTTTCCAAGTGTTCCGATACCACAGACCTTGGACTACCTTGAGGATTTACTCGATGCAAACAATCTCAGTCAAGATGAAAAAGAATATATTCAACTCACCAAACTTTGCATGAAATAAAATTGCCTTCGTTTCAATGACAATTTCTTCAAAAAACACGATTGGCCATGAGTAACTCTTTGTCACCGTTCATTGCCAGTGTTCTCATGAACAGATTAGAAATCGAGTATTTCCCCAAATTTAGTTGAAAAAATAATTAGGAAGCGTAAATTTAAAGACACTTCGAAATTCCTCGACCTTTTAAAATGAAATAGAAAATCCAAATTTTGTATTGATTCCATATGAGATATAGGTATGACAGTGGTTCATTAATCGGAAAATAAACTACAACTTTTAGGCAATCCAAAAGACAAAATTCAAATAAAAAAAGTCGGGGATTTACGAAATAAGCTGTGATCAAAAAGTATGTTGTATAAAATAAATGATCAATTCAAATTAGATTCAAGGAGCTTATGGCTGATCTCAAATATGTTAGTGTTTCCCAACATGAATTTGAGAACAACCATAATATAGATAGTACCAATTTAAGATTAATTAGGAATGTAACAAATACTAAGCAGCTGGATGCATTTCACAAAGCTTGGAAATTACAAAGTGTAAAAATGCAGTGGCGGTTCGTGGGTCAAGAGATAGGGAGGTCAATTAGAAAAGTTTACTGTATTACCTACCTTTTAAAGTGATTTAAATTCCAAGTCGATCCTCCGGTCTTTTTGAGATGCAAAGTGGTCAATTACTTTCTCATTAAAGTCTTTTATCTTCTTTATTAATGCCCTTTCTATGGTAAGCATAGCTAAAGAAGATAACCTTTCCCAGACCCATGGTATTTCTTAAAAATGTCTTTATTCTTTTTAAGGTGGAAAAACAATGTTCACTTTCGACGGTAGTCATAGGGAGAGTACACAAGATTTTTAACAGTTTGACACTTTCAGAAAAAGTATTGCACAAATTATTGTTAATAAAAAGCTGTAACAAAGTAACGGATTCACTGCTTCACACCGGCTAAAACGTATCTAAACATAAAAACTACTTGTACTTTATTATGTCCGTCTTTCAGTTTTAATATATTTTGTACAACACTCATATTTAATAGTAAACACCAAAAACACTGTTTTACTTAATTTCATGACAAGTAGAGATTTACTAATAAAATGTTCACAAATAAAAACATTAAAAACAACGCGACAGAATTTACCGACCAACGCGTACCTAGTCAACATTAAGACTGCTAGTGCTCGACTGACCTTTGTGCGTTACCGTTTACGTAAAATGTGTCAGGGACATTGTCCCCACCAGTGTCTTCTGTCTCTTTTGCTTTCTGACGATTCGCACATAAGTCTATTTCACTATAATTCGTTGTAAATTCGGTCCGTAGCTAGCTTTGGGGACAAGTTGTGGATTGACCCAAGATTTTTAAATTCTATAAATGGATAATGTAATGAAAATGAAATCCTGCGATCTAGATATTTGAATAGTATTGTGCATAGAATGAACCAAGAAACTTTAATATATTTTTTAAGAATATTAAATATACTATATATATATATATATATATATATATATATATATATATATATATATATATATATATATATATATATATATATAATATATTTTTAAACTTCAGAAAATGAACAGTTCTATTTTTTTATTTGTATGTGGGAGGTCATTGACCAAATGACCCTATAAAAGAACCGCCAGTGAAAAATAGTATGAATAGTAACAGGGGGCCAATCCCATATATTCCGCTGTATTAGTTAGTTAGTCACGGTTCACAAAGCTGTAAGAATAGCTTAGGTATTAAGATGATACATTAGCTTTCTTCGAGGTAATAATCCCCAATAAGTTTTGGTGTCAGACGCATGTGCAATTTGTTTTTAACTCGTGTATGCATACTTAAATAAGTCAGGATTGATTCCAAATATATTCGAAATTAGTTCAACCGTTACCGCGAACAAAACTATTGTTAGCATAATATTAGTTTTATTCATCTCCAGACGATATCAACTTGGTTGACGAATGGCGTGTCGAGTGCAGTATATGGTCTTTTGTAGAAAACCACGTCAATGTTTGTAATAGTGATTGAAAATTAAAATTTAAAGTCAAACCTTTAATTGCGTTAACGTATTCAAACATATTTATTAGTACATCCAACTAATCCATACGTGCGGCTCTTTAAAAGTGAATGCTTGACACAGTTAAGATCCTAAACAGAAAGTAACATCTAAATTTTGATGCATATCTACCTTTTTTTATTTCGATAATATGCATTATCGACCAAATTCAAAGGCTTTTCGATTTGCTTTGAGCCACTCAACTTACTGTATATGAAATATTCCGTATATAAAATTCACATTTCATTATTTAGACAGCAAATTACTCTCTAATAATGCACCAAAAATGGAGGGCTCTACGAAAATTTTGTCGTATAATGCTTTTTATTATAATTTTTTTAAAACATATTCCAGTACATTCAATACAATTCTTAATATACGTAAACCGCTAAAAAAACATTCCTATTTCTCATTTTCCGTTAAAAAACAACCTCTATGTTGCTGTTTAATACAAGAAAACAATCCGGTCATTAGGCATCAGATCAGGGCTGCATATGGGACGATTTGAAATTTTGACTCCTCTCTGAGTAAAATTTTGTTCTTTGAGCAAGACTTAGTCAAGACATTGACAATGGATTGGCCGTATGTGACGATTTGTATTAAATTGAGTACATTTGTATTTTAGCTGCGAAATACTATGGAAAATTTAACTTGTGCGACAGTTAAAGGATCTGCGGTCGACATGTATTTCAGGAGACAAGTGGAATTATCGAATATGTATAGAACAATGGAAGCTAATAATTATGACACCGCCGAAACTGCAATTAATGATGTTAAGCATGGGTAATACAAAATGAAAGCATTCACTCTTATTTTTATTGCAAATCAAGTATCAAGTATAATATAAAACAAAATAATTTTTATTTTAGTATGTATTAACCCTTTCAGAAAATTAATGGCCTTTATTTGGGATAGTTCTCGTCTTGAGTTTGAGGCGGCGCAAGATTGCGAACTAGTTACTGCTGGTGAATTATTTGGCCGTTCTGGATACGGTGTTGGCCTACAGAAAGGATCACCGTGGTCAGATGATATAACACTGGCTATATTAGATTTTCATGAAAGTAAGTTCGTTTTTCAGCCCTGACTGACAAAATGTAAATGAAGCTTCTATTTTCTTACAAAGCAAATAATTGGAAAGACGGGCTATTTCGCACCATAATCCCACAAAACTTTAATTTTAAAATTTCCCACGCCGCCTTTTATTATTTTGAAAAAAAACAAATCCTATTCTCATAAATATTTACGCCAATCTGTATTCATGTAGGTACAATATAACTTTGGGAGAGGAACATATCCGACAATTTTTCGCACTGTCACACAGGTATTTGTTGCCACGGAATATGCACAAACGCGAAGCGCGCTGGTAATTTTCCGTATCAACAAGCACGCGTATAAACCGGTCACTCATCTGACAATCGTTACCAATCGTTCGCGCTGCTAGCAATCGCAATCGTTCGCAGTTGTATCTACAACGGAAACGAACGTTTCTAGGGGATTCCCACATATACTTAACATTTCTAGCTTGTGTTTCTAGCAATCTTCGGTGATCGCGGATGTTCCATGTTTTTGTCAGTCATTTGCAGGAAGCGGAAATATATGTCATTTTGCCTATTTTTCAAAACCGGCAGTTAATATAATTTTTTAGAGAGCCTTCATATAATTGAATTAATTGATACGTCAGTATGCATTTATTTGTTACTTTCACCGTCTACACTGAAACGTTCGCAGCTAGGATTTCCTTTTGATCTTTCTGTATTAACCGACACTGAATGGAGCGCATTCGTGCATTAGTACCCAATGAATTTGTCATACACGCGCACTACGAATCACCCCCATATTTGACAAAAGTTCTTCAGCAAGGTTAACGATTGGTAACCGGATGACTGATCGGCTTAAGATAGCAAGGAAATTTGTCTAGAGATATCCTGCTCCCGTGTTATATTTGGCGAGAAAATGCCAAATTAAAACTGTTTAGATTGCCTTGATATATATTTTGACAAGTACTTTTCTAATTAATTGCACTTTTACAAATTGTACAAATGTTTATTTTGTAGGTAGTTTTTTCTTATTTGGTACATTTTCATATGAATTTGTCTTAATAAAATTGCTACCTATTATAGCCTGTAATCTGTAATTTATAGGTAGTCGATTAGTTCCCGTTTCTAAAGTAAAATCCTTAGAGACGGGAAATATCCATGATATACAGATTTTATTGGCTGTCAATAAATAACGCGCCATTGTCATTGGTGTATTTTAATCATATTGTGACAGATGAGAGCAATTTTCTGTATTGGGAACTAAAATCACCACGGCGCATATGGCGCTACGATCACACGAGTAAATATCGGCTGATTCTGGGTTTGTTTACATTCGTTTTATTTGTTTTTATGGGTTCTTTCTTAGGTAGAAATATTATTATTACAATATTAGAAAGTTGGTAAGTAAATTCAATAAGTAACCTATTTTGCACTATTTCTTTGCTAATTTGTCGCACTATCTAACTTAAAAATGTCACTATTATAACTATATACATACATGTATTGTATTATAATCTTTATAAGTATTCCCAAAAGCATTGCCGAAGTCAATGCTTTTCTCATAATTATACCTTTTCTTCTATCTATTTCCTCCACGATACCACATTGGTGATGTAAACAAATCCCGCGTCTTTCTCGGGAAAATAGTGAAACTGGATTGTTCTATCCACATTTTTCCTTGAGTGACAATTGTACACGCAACAATTCATATTATACACTGTTTCCCTCGTCATATTTTGGAATAAACGTTGACAAAATAAAAAAACGGTAGTAAAACCCCGACAAACTATACAAATGCGATCAAACGAATGTAAACAAAAACTCGTTCGTCGAAGTGCGATTTTTAGGCACCAGAGGACGACGTGAAGACTCAAGCGCCATCTAGTTTAAGCAATCATTGGGTATTTACCCAAAATTTGGGGAGTTCCTTGGTGCCTTGGGTATTATTTTAAATTGGAGCATTTTTGGGGATTTTCGTGTAAATAGCCCAACTTTTACAAGATATTCAGCAATCAGAAACAAAATATTTATTATATGTAAATCACTTTAAAAATAAACGAGTTGCATCAATTCAGATGAGTTGATCGGTATATCAATTGAACTGGGTTTAATCCATAATTAAAATTGTAACTTGAAACCTAACCTAACCTTTAACTTAATTATTTTGTAAGTAAGGTATGGTAACAATATTACCATATTAATGAAACGATAATAATTTATATTATTAGAAATGGGACATGTGCTACTTATTTTTATTCAAATTACTTCCCTCTTTTGTATTTGGATATGTTTTTATTATTATCGTTTTTTAATATTTCTTTATTATAGAAATGTTTTATATTTATAACCAAAGCAAATATTATTTTTTGTATGTACTTTTGTATGTAAATTATTTACAAAAAAAATGTCTTGTATCGTTCGAGTATATTTGTATTTTGTTGCTGTTCATAAAAAATTTCATCGGGGATTTTTAGGGTATTTGAATTAAACTTTGGGTAATTTTGGGGATTTCTGTTGAATATTCAGGGTAAAAAATACATTTACGATTGGCAACACTGAGTTTAAGCCAATAATAGATGGAACCGTAATAATAAATAATATTTATCTATATAATATAAACTGATGCAAATATTTGAGATTATTTCTTTTTCATAAAAAAAAAATGAAAATTTTGGGAATATAGTTTTAATTTCGGGATTCTTAAAACATACACATTCATAAGCTCTGGGTTAGATGCCTGAATCAGATGACTTGACCTTTTTTTAGTACATATCAAGATTCTATTCAAAAACACGATTTCATAAATATAATTCATATTATACAGAAAACTGATTAGAAAAGTAATGAAAATTTTAAAATAGCTTAAAGTAAAGAGAATTGTCGACATTTAAAAAATATAATAAGGAGAGAACCACCTTATTTACATTGACCACGTGCCAACCATTTATTAGTAAAATAAGAGAAAAAGGGCCATTAAACAGTTTTAAAATTATTGTTACACTGATATTACTGATATTTTTTTGTAGGTGGATTTATGGAAAGTCTCGACAATAAATGGATATTGCAAGGAAATATTCAACAATGTGAACAATTTGAAAAAACCCCAAATACTTTAGGATTAAAAAACATGGCCGGTGTGTTTATTTTAGTTGGGGCAGGTATAGTTGGAGGTATAGGTCTTATTGTGATTGAAATGGCATACAAAAAACATCAAATTAAGAAACAAAAAAGGATGGAACTTGCTAGGCATGCTGCAGACAAATGGAGAGGAGCAGTAGAGGTAAAAGATATTGTGTTTCAATTCACAGAGTGATTCAGTCAAGCAACACCCCTGTTTTGGCAAAAAATGCACTTGAGAGCTTCAGTCTTTAAGATCATATGTAACAATCTATACAGCATAGTTTTGAAGTTTACTTAAATTTAAAAATTTTAAATGTCTGTTATCTCTACCTTAAGTTGAACAAACTGGGACAGGAGAACTGTTGTGTAAGAGATACATACAAATTTAAAACAAAATGTTTTATTTGTAGCTAGGCTTTTAATTTAAAATTATTAATTATTGATGTTTTATTTTTAATTAAGATATCTACTGACCCGATTTTGGGTCGATTGTTTTTCAACAATTAATCTCCCTTTCCAACTGATTTTTTTAACTTGAAATGCATGCTTGATTATCCGGAAACAAGGTACCTTAGTCCCTCTTCTCCACCCTGGTACACACCTATATAGGAAAGGACAATACAATACAATTTGAATAAGTCAAGAGATTTAAGTTGTTAGGAAAGTGATTCTAAAAAAGTGCCTATAGGCAAAAAACAGGACAATTTAATCCAGTTTTAAGCTGTGGGGACGATGAAATATTATAGTCGCCCTAGTAGCCTTGACAAGAAAAAACACCTATTAATAGAATCAATATCTGTTTTTTAGAAAAGAAAATCCTTAAGGGCATCTTCTGCAACTCAAAGACGAATAAAATCTAATGGAGTAAACGACCCAGTGACAATTTCCCATGTAGTAGATAAATATCAACGTATCGGTCAAATATATGGACCTGAGAGAGCTTGGCCAGGTGACACTGATATTAGACAGAGAAGACTAGATGACACAGGAGGAGTACAACCTGTTCCTCGATATCTACCAGCTTACACACAGGATGTGTCTCATTTGATAGTTTAAATGGTCATCGTTATTCCAAACAATATTAATAGCATGAAGATTTCTATTATAATCTTTATTATAATGTTAGAAAATGTGTTGAAAATAGGGCATAGAAGACAAGCAAAATAATAATAATGTACTTTTTATCTAGAATAGAAGTACTGTTATCTAGATTACAGTTATTTACTATTGTTATATATTAAAACAATAATTTTTTTAAAACATTGTGGTATTTGGAATTTAACCTATATGAATAATAACTGTAACTAAAATTATATTGCAATAATAATAGTACAGGAGTGAAGCTGAAACCGTGCTTCAGGAAACTGATGGCCAGTGATTGATAAAGAAATGGTAGTTTGATCCAGTCACATCTGTTTCTATTTTATTTCAAATATACTCTATTATACCTATTAATTTAAGAATAAATGTACTTGTTATTATTTTATATGATCATTGTTTGCATACCAATTAACTACATTGTTCTAGAGTGGGTTGGAACCTTTGATGTGAAGATAACACTAACGTAGTTTTCCACGAAACACCAAAACACTATATACTGTACTCGACGCGCGTTTCGCCAACCAAGTTGGCATCATCTGGAGATGATTAAAACTGTTTTAATCGTCTCCAGGTGATGCCAACTTGGTTGGCGAAACGCGCATCGAGTGCAGTATATAGTGTTTTGGTGTTTCATGGAAAACTACGTCAGTGTTAACTACATTGTTGTTTATTATATTGTGTATTTTACAAACATTTTTGTTATATGTAGAATTGAATTTTTAATAAATTATTTATTTAGTAATTATTTTTCTTTTACTTTCTAATATTTACTAATCAATCTCCAAATTTGTATTTCTTTAATAATTTACTTTCCGGCTTCTGGTTATGTTGTCTTACACTTACATATATAGAAGTCTGCAACATATTTTTTTGCTTATTCATAATTCGTACATTTCTGTTATTTATTGGAACACCAAATATTTATCCATATACCACCTCCCTGACATAAATCACTCGAAAGAATTTTCTCTCAAATATTATTATTAACTTTGTGTCTTCATCGTAATTAAGGATTGACACAGTCTCACATTCCTTAGTATGCGGCAAAGAAAAGCTCCTTGTGGGGTAGGGCATTGTAATATACATAAAAAAATAATGACCAACTAATTTTCATCTCCGCAAAGGTAGTACATACTCTGTACTAACTTTGAAATTGTTTGACAATATTACTAAACATTAGTTTCAATACATAATAATATGTATTTTACACATGAAATTCATAAAACTCTAAAAATTGTAGCTCGGTTGTCTACCGGCAGTTGTTAGACTATTGATAATAGTGATTTTATCAGTATAAAATAATAGTAAATTGAACAGTATAAAGATCAATTATATATGTTATATTATAAGACAGTATATAATTCACTATTTTTATTAAGAAGTACCCTTCACAAATATTTTTTATCTTTGCCAATAAATTGGCCATTGTATAACATAAAATAAAAAACCGTTTTTATTAGTTAGTGGGTACTAATGTAATATGTAATCATACAACGGTCATTTCCAAGGCTGAGCTTGGTAAAATCATAGTGTTCACCTCTACCTAGCTCCCCAATAAGCTCATTTACACGAATGCTCCAATCTGTCGGTTTTGGAATGCCACTCCAGATTGCTACACTGGAGCAAGGGTCTTGTTGCGTTTACTCTTGGCACGTGAAACAAAAAAGTTAACACTCCAAGCTTGCACATCACAACTGTAGGACCAGAGGGTACAATCCAAAAATGCCTGTGTGAATGCAAAATCCAAAGGTTATGGAGTAGCGCGTGGAATTTCTACCGAGTTGGAAGTTTTACATGACACGTCAGCATTTCGTTAGTTGCTCATGGAAAGATATTCACATTTCGTATCATATTCAGATCATAACTAAATATTTTAAATATTATCATAATCACTTCTACAAAGTTATTTGTTTTAATTTTTCTTAAGCCTGTTTCTTAAAATTTCGGTTCATGTAGTCATCATCACATTTCACTTTCCATAAGTATGAAAAACTTCTGTATAATTCAATAAATTAACCCTTGACCAGAAAATTTTTCATAAATTATGCAATGAGAACTGATGTAAAAAAAGCAGTGGCTGTGTAAATATAATGCAAGTTCAGACCTGCAGCTCAGACACATGGATCGAGAATGCGACCCATGCATGTATTATGACTATTTATACTCACAAGTTGGGCGTGAGCACTTGGAGCCTGCTCTCCAACCCTGTTGAAATAGCCATCCATGTAAACACCCCATTGACCAGTACCTTGTTAAAGTACTATGTTTTGTTTTATAAATAGTTAGATGTTAATCTGTGAACTATACTTTTTTTTTAAGAAATAGAAACTGAGCATTTACTTAAAAATATATTAAATTAAAATACCTAATTACTACATTTGGCCACACTGAATAATTGTAACTGGAATTTTTGGTTTATTATTAGGACCTGTAGGTACGTTTTCAATTTTTCTCATAACTAACAGCCCATCTATGACTCTTCCGAATACCACATGTTTCCCATCTAAAAAGTTGCATTTTGAGCACGTAATAAAAAACTGACAACCATTTGTGTCCTTTCCACTATTCGCCATCGAAAGTAGACCTGGTGTATCATGTTTTAAAGTAAAATTTTCATCAGGAAATGTTCCACCACCATATATACTCATTACGCCAGTACCATCTCCCTAGAACCAACGACAGTAAATCACAACTATGTTTAAAAAAAACTCAAATTCTTTGAACAAAAAAAAAATCAATTATTGGGCTCTATCAATAACAAATTGTTTAAAGATCATTCTCAGTTATGCTTACTAACGAGCTTACCAAGATAAAAAAAAAACAAAGTTATATAATCTATTCAACCATCTTGTAATTAATTTTATTTAAAACATTACTTACATTTACGAAATCGCCTCCTTGTATCATAAAATCTTTAATTACTCGATGGAAACTTGCTCCTTTATAACCTAATGGAACTCCGTCTTTTCTAAATTCACCAGTACAAAACTGCCTAAAATTTTCACTTGATTTTGGAACAACATCGGCAAACAATTCAAATATCATGCGACCAATTTCCTGTAATAGAATATTTTTTTCTGATTTTATAATTCGTTTTTTTTTTTCTTTCGGCCAATTTGTATTAGTTCAGTGGACATTATTTTTGTGAACGAACCAAATAAACAAACTGAAGCGTATTGGAAAAACTAATTTTTAATTTGTGACAATACCCTTTCGCAAAATATAGTCATTTGAAAAGAACTTTAGTTCAGAATGCTGAATTAGTAACCTACATTTTATATTATGGACATACCGTTGTTCCTACTGAAATATCAAAAAATACTACAGGATTGGCAGGATGTCGTAACTGAGCTTGAATTTGATTCCAATTTGGCATTTTATACTATGCAGATACAAAGTAATTTAATATTACTGATTTTAATAATTTTTATTCTTTATAACCAAAAAAAATGCATAACCTAAAATGCCAGTTTTGTTATTTTTTTAAGGTGTGTTCACAGAAACCTCTTTCCTCTTATTGGTATTGGTAAATGAGGGCTAACGTTTTCAGGCTCACCAGTTGGCGCCATGGTCGAGTAAGGTCGTGTCAAAAGTTATTGTTAGGCGTGGGAAAAGTTTATAGTGTGTTATTATAATTATTTCGTAGGTACACCAACAAATAAAAAACCTTATTAATTGTGCCTCAGGGTTGTGCAATTCCATTTTGTTCGGAAACAAAAGTCGGACACATGCTTCCGAGAGACAAAACTCGCCTAAAACAGTGGTTGATAGAGATAACTTTACTCCTTCGAAATTCGAAACATTCGTGTGTTTGTAAGAAACATTCTACGATTATGCGTTACCAAAGGAGTCTACTACAGAAAATCGTGAGTAATAATCATATACATTCGTTGTTTTCAGTTTTCATCATACTCATTCTTGATATAACCTAACTTTAATGACATAAGACACTTCTGATAAGTACAATAATTTCCCTACTGAGCAAGTAAATTACTACTTTCCCCTTCTGTCAACATTGTTTTAAATGCTTTTCAGCTAATTTTTATAAAAATTACTAAATACTAGCGTTAAAAAGTGTTCAGTGACATTGACATTTCCGTACACTAGCACCTCTCGTGGTGAATTCAATCGCGTTAGTCCTCATTAACTATGAAAGTTACTATTATTAATTTTTCTAAGCGAAATATATATCAATATGCCATAAAAATTGGTTTTCATTTGCACAATATATTATCACATTAAATATCAATATGTAGTAGTATCATACTCATACAAGTTTTTATTTAAAAATCACTCGAAATAATCTGTGTTCTGACAATAACCATTAATTAATGACATATGCCTATTTAACTCGGTTAATAAATCGAAAAGTCCTTTTGGTTTGTTTACGTTAATGTTAGACATTGGACCATATTATATTTATCTATGCCAGAAACAACTCTGTCTATGCATTGGACTATTTAGCTTTTTCTGTTCTGTGCTATTTAGGTTAGGTAATTTGTTTTTTAAAATTGAAAAATGTCATCATCAATTGGCACATAGGATAACAATAAAGAGTAAAGAAACGTGCCTGTATAACTCAGGTTTTTTTTAGTTAAATATATAAATCAATATAATGGATTTAAATAATTCCATTAAAAGTCGTTTTGAATGTTGTGGAAAGGAAGGGCCAATTAGATGTATATTTTTTTTGTGAATTTCATCCGACTGCAGGACCAATAATTTCATGCCAAGTAGGAATTTTCACTTAAACCTGTTAAAATCATTGTGATGATATAACTAACATTTTCAAAAATAGCTCAGAGCCATTCCATTACTAAAATGATAATTTTTAGGTTCCAGATAATTACATTTCGAAGGAATTATTTGATAGTATTAGTGTGTACATCATTACAAAAGCTGAGCTACAGAGAAGTACTATTACTGTGTAAGTCATATGCAGTTTGTAATTTAAGTGGTTAACAGATCACATTTTTTTTATTTCACAGAACTTTACAGCATTATAAAATATTAGGATTTCCAGTCCGCATTGATGATAAGAAATATGCCAGAAACGCTTTTCATTTCAACTTGTGTTTTGTGTGCGACAGTGATGCAAGAACAGTACAGTATGAATCTGTTGTTACAAAATTCTCTGATTATTTGATGGCTATGGAAATGGAAAGTAATTTTTTATCTGGTGGTAAAGCAAATACCAAATTAAAACCAATATTAAAGCAGGTTTTGGAGGAATTAAATACAAAAGGTAACTGTAATACCTAAAGTTTAGTTAGATAATACCACTGTTGTACCGCAAGTTTTAATAACCTAATCTAAACTTAAAACTTATCTCAGTTTTAAGATAGAATTGTATATGCTTCTTTTAAACATTTCAATAGAAATTTTCAGCCATACAAATCAAACCTATATGAAAAACTCATGTTAGTGAGCAACATTAGGGATAAGTTATGCAACATAAAAAATATATTAATTTGTATGCTGTAATGCCTTAGCTTGTTTTTAAATTTAAAAGTAATTTCATCGGTTCAAGGTGAATGTGCTTTAACGGAAGGACCTACAGCCACACACCTTAAAGTTTGTCGGATTCGCTGTGACCCATCACCAGTAATGGATCATCAAGTACCAGTTTTTATTAAGGAACTTCCAGAACAACAATGGGACTTAACGACGCAACAAGTAACGCCTTATATCGATGGTTTCAATCATGTTGCACGAATAGCTGCATTATCAGATGTGGAAAATAATTTGGTAAAAGCATGTGTACAAAATTTAGTATATTATGGTGTTGTGGCATTGGTGCCATTATTTCAATATGGAAATGTGTATTGTACCACACCAAAGTTAAAAATGCTTGCTCAAGATCTAGAATTGCAGGTAAAATATATTAGTAAATATATAGTTTTTGTCCTATCATTTATTAATTTAATTATATTTTGGAAATTATGTTATTCAGTAATTGGTTTTATTATACTTATTAAATTTTTATGCAAAAAGTTACTCGTCCATAATATTTTCAGAGGAAATGTTTACATTATGTTGCCAAAACTCAAAGACAATTACCTACATTACGAGATGTTTTTCGGATTTATTCAGCTATGACAAGAGGAACAACTATGAGGGACTTGTGTATACGTTTTAATCCTCCAAATTTAAGAATAAATGAAAGGAAATTGGTTCAGTTTGGTGTACTTGAAGAAATTATAAGACGGGTACATAAGTATCCTGTAATACTAAGTGATCATTCTGATTTGCAGAAAAGTCTCTCTGGTTCATCAAGTTTGGACGAAATATGTTGTGCGACAGGAGTTACTACACAACATTTAGAGGATCAGTTAGAAAGAGACCATAATGTTGTTTTATTATGGAAGTGAAGTGACTGTATATACATAATAGAGCTTTTGTGATAAAATTTGTTTGTATATAAATATACATATATGAAGATTCTTCTAAAATAAAATTATTTATATTAACATTGATGAGATTTTATTGTGTATTTTCCCTCGACCAAAATATGTGAAAGTACATTGGAATATGTCTAAAATATAACAAAAGGTTACCTAGCATGAAATTGTTTCATAAAACAAACTTTTTTCATGACACAAATACGTGTATTCTTTCTACCACCAATCTCAACTAATCCAAGTTGTTCTACGGTTACACTGCATAAATGAAAGCATTATTTCATTTGATGTAGCCTCCGTGACTGTACAACCATGGAGAAACCAGATGGTTAGTCTATGCCTTTTTCTGTTCTGTGAGTCTATGCGTAAAACTACTAACTGAGATTGGTGGTTGAAAAAAAACAGAACAAAGAGAAAGAAATTAATAAACCACAGAACTATGAAAAATAAGTCTCAACTCTGTTTATATGGGAAGCTATCAGTCAGTGCTACCAACTCTTTTTTTCTGTTCTGTGCTACCAACAGTGAACTGGCTGTCAATTCGTCATACTTTTCAGATCCATTGAGACATTTTAAAACTAAAGATGGTTTTAGACTGCGCTAAATCTTAGTTAAATCACAATATTTCAAACGATTTTGTAAGCAATAAATACTGTGCAGTGTAATACAGTAAATTGTTTAGAAACTTGATTTGCGTACCAAATTGCTTGGAAAATAAAACAGGTTCTATTTTCCAAACAATTTGTGTCTAGGCATGCACTACTGTTGTATAAAACAGCGTACAGTGTAAATACAATAGATACTGATTCTAGTTTAGTGATGGGAAGAATCGAATTAAATAATTCCAATATAAGATTAATCGAGTTATTTCGATTAATTATTTTAAAATATCTCGAGATAATTTAGTAGTATTTAAATAGTAGTGCTGGGCGTTCAGCTGGAAAATCGAGTGAAGAGAGAGAGATGTCAAAATAAAAATACACTAGTAGGGTAAAAGCTTCGGTGTTTATGATCGAACCTATCAAAAGGAGATGTAATACGACAGAATTGCTCGTACTGGAAAACTTTTAGAATTAATCGAATTAGTAAACGCACTACTGAACGTAATAATACTGGGAGTAGTTTAAATGCGCAGACGGAGACGGGACCTACGAATATAATTCTCTTTATTCGTAGGACGGGACATGACAATATGAGACATTCGATGATTTCGATGCTGTGCAACAGAGATAGACGCGCTGTCGCTGTGGCGGCCGGTGTATTCTGAGAATGTAAAATCGGTGGCATAAACTTCTGAAAATGTAACTAAATTATTTTATTTTATCATTTACAATTTCTACAAATAATATAATTGGTGAGAGTAAGACAGTGAAAGATGATATGACAGACCACTTCACAGAGAGCTGACGAGGAGTGTTCATGTTTATAAAAATTATAAATGAAATAATAATTCAGTTACCCTAATAAACGTACGCCGCCGATTGTACTTTCTTAAAACGCCAATAAACTACGAGTATTAACTATTCACTATTCTATTTTATTCCGATTTATTTCATTCTGCGGTCGTAAATAAAATAATTGATTAAATATCTGGAATTTTTATTCTGACGTCATCGATGGCTAATTCGATTAAATATCTGGAATTATTAATTTGATTATGAAATACTCAATATTACTAATATTTGGATTATAAAAATATCCCGATTATATCCATCACTACTCTAGTTATTGTTCAATTTATTGTTTAATTTCTTGTGCAATATTTAGAGTGGTCTAAAACGGACTTAAAACTAGCATACCTTAAATAAGTCTTACACATTACAAATAAAGGAAATAGCAATCATTTCAATTTACACGGGTAGAAGATTCAAGATCCTTACGGACTTCCTAGTAGAGTGCTGTTCAATCATAGATCGAAGACGGACCATCTTGGAGATTTGTTTGTTGTATTTTGATTGGTAGAAAGAGGAATGTAGTTTTGGTGGTGTTTCCTTCGAAAATTCTGCCTTAGCAGAGGGTTGTCTCTGGCCTTAGTCAGTCTTATAAAGATCTAAGTGATTCTCTGATGTACAATGACACCATTTAAAGATTTGAAAATTTGACGAATTTCAAATTGCATCATTAGAGGGCGCAAGTGTAGTCCTCCCGCGAAATCGATTCGTGAGACGTGAATCAACATGTCTGAAAATCGTTTTTGTTAAGTTGTAATTCTTCTATTGTCACCTTATTTTTTATCAATATTTTACTGCGAAAGTTAGTAAATCCACCATATAATTATTGTTTATTTAAATTATAAGTGTAGTAACTATAGTGTCATTTGTATATTTATGTTTTATATTCATTTGACTCGTTACAAAATTGAAAACAGTTGAAGTGTAGTGTGTAGAACGACAGTACATGAGTGAAATTAAGTAAAAGTTGTATCAGTTGTAATCTCATAGGCTATAATAATTAATGATAAGGTAGCCTGATAGCCTAGGTGTAAAAATGCAAACCACAACGTTTGTGGAGGATTGGTTATGTTATAATACAACTCTCGGTGAAGGTGCTTATGGGGAGTAAGTTTTGATATTTGTAAATCATTTGTAAGTCACTAATAAATATGTATGTATTTAGAGTTAAGCTTCTAATTCATAGAAAAACTGAAGAAAAAATAGCATGTAAAATAATCAATCATAAAAAATATAAGGATGCCTCTAGCAATATTAATAGAGAAGTAACGATCCATAAGATGTTAGACCATGAGAATATTATTAAATATTATGGTAGAAGGCAGGAACCTCTTAAAGAGTATATTTTTCTAGAATATGCATGTGGTGGAGAACTTTTCCAATTGATTGGTAATTAAAAATGAAGTGCTTTTCTATTAAAATTATATTAAATGTTCTGTTTTGTTAGAACCTGATATTGGTATGCCATCATATAGTGCTCAGCTGTATATGAAACAGTTATTATGTGGAGTAAATTATTTACATAATAAAGGAATTACCCATAGAGATATTAAACCTGAAAATTTATTGATTGGTCAGGGTGGCATTTTAAAGATAAGTGATTTTGGAATGGCTACACTGTTTAGGTTTAAAGGAAAAGAGAGGCTTTTGGATAGAAAGTAAGTATTTAAATATATCTCGTTATTATTACTATAAGTAAAACTTTTTGTTTAGATGTGGTACAAAGCCATATTTAGCTCCAGAGGTTTTACAAAGACCATATAAAGCACCACCCTCAGACTTATGGAGCTGCGGCATAGTTTATGTAGCGATGTTAACAGGAGGCAAGTTTTTGATCCCTTTTGGGATAGCCAGCCAATATATATTTTGACATTTTTATAGAACTTCCCTGGGCAGATACTACGGATAACAATGAGGAATTTTCCAAATGGAAAAAAGACATGTATATATCGGAGACACCTTGGTCTAAACTTCGGTAATACTGCTTTAAGTTTAGCAAGACAAATGTTAAATGTTGACTCAAATAAACGACTGACAATAGAGCAAATAGAAAGGCATCTATGGATGAAATTCGATTTTGGCTATGGTAAGTTCCTTCAGATATCCTTATTTATATAAAGTAGGGCTGCAGACTAGCCAAACAGAAAAATATAAAATGTGATTGCATTAATGAAATTAACAAATAGAAGCGTACCAGTGATATCAAGAAACTCTAAATTCAGAGAGAACATCGAGTCAAAAGAACAAAGCTGCAGTTCAAATTCTTGGTGCTTCTGCTTTGGCGACTTAGCGGTATGATTGTTTTTAAATTCATAAAGCTAGATTACCAAAGCAAAAGTGTCAGGGCTTACAACATGTATTTGTTAAGGTAAGTTGTCTTTGTATCTAGTTTAGTGAAAATGAGCGGAAAATTAACTAGTCAGGGAAAAATTACGTAAGTTGTCATAGGTAGCACAAAGTATTTTGAGTAATGCCTACTATATTTAAAATAAACTGCTAAAAATCAAGAAACGCTATTAGGGATTTTTTTAACGGTTTTAGGAAATACGAATTAAGCATGCTTAGAAAGCCCAAATACCGAATTTCATATTGATATCTCTTAGTTTACTATGATTTATACATTTTTTGTGAAAAAATGAAAAAAAAATTCGAAACTTTTTTTTTTGTTTAAAAAACGTGGAAGAAGTGTTCATTTCATCTAATCCGTATTCAGTTAGTAATACTATGGTTTATATAAAAATACTTTCAGTATTTGGAATTATGAGAATGATAAATTCATTTTAGTACTAGAATGTACTTTTTGATTACCTTGTATAATCCGTGGTACTATTTCACATTGATTAGATGAAATTAAATCCTCTGTACTGGTTAAACTGTCAAAAAACATTCTGATATATATATTTTTACAAAAATTTATGTCATAGTAAGAGTTCTATGAAATGTATGTAGGCTTTCTAAGCATACCCGATTCATAATTATAGATAATATTCTGTATCTTACTCAACTGATAGTTTTCATTTTTGAGGAAGTTATGTTTAATTCTAGATAGTAATTCATTAATCATTAATATTTTAAATATTTTCATTTACTATTTTAAAATTATTTACCTTTTATTAAAAGTAATGAAACATGATAAAATTTATACCATGTTTTCATATTTGCACATTACATAGTGAAGCAGCGTCGTTAGAACTCATACATTCAGAGTAGATGGGAGAGCATGGACTGTATGCACTGTGGCAAATTCCAGTTACATTTTGTATCTACAGTACCAATGAGCTTGTCCAAATGCTTCCCATGTAGTGTTTTGAAAGTATGGTATATAAATATTCTTTAATTATTTGCGATATTTAAAATATATACCAGCTATAGAAAATATTAAAATGGGTATACCTTATTGATAAAATGAGTTTTATCTTTTAGATTCAAATACTGACGTTGCGGATGGTTCTGCTGAAAAGCCAGCAAAACGATGGAATTCAATGGTTGAGGCTGAAACTAGGCACAACAGAGACACTCCACAAGTAACACTTTCGCAACCTGCGACAGCATATCGAACGTCTTCGATAAACCAACTCGTTGATGAATTGAAAACAACTAAACGAGAACAGATCTGCTTCTCGCAACCTATACATAATGAGGATCTAATGATACAGTTTACTCAAAGTCCGATAACGAAAGATAACTTCCATAATTTAAGTAAAAGGATGACTCGATTTTATGTTACAACTTCCTATGAGAAAACTTTGGAAGCTTTATGTTTGATGTTGGATACTCTACATTATACGTGGACGACTGATGCTTCTGGCGCTGTAAGTATGACTCTAAAGTTGTATTTTTCAAATTCAAGTTCAAATTTTTTTGTTGGACATTTATAAAAACTACAAATGTAATGTAACTAAACTAAAATGGGCAAAAAATCTAGATTTTTTCCCAAACCATTATCCTTGATTTAGCTGAAGCTAAGTGGATATCGAAATTTTATTACAGCCCTGGATAATGTTGGTTTTTTTTTAGGTTACCATTTCAACTGTTGATTGTATGAAAAATCAGTTAATATTCAAGGCAAATATATTTGAAATGGATGGGAAAATATTACTTGATTTCAGGCTCTCTAAAGGCTGTGGTTTAGAATTTAAGAAAAAATTCCTGAAACTCAAAACTTGCCTCTCTGATATTGTAAACAAAACTGTTTCTTGAGGTATTATTCAGGTTTATAGTATGATTCAGTATTATTCCTGTTTAAACTGTAAGACAAAAGTTGAATTGTTAAGTCCTGTTAATTATTATAGTTATGATAATCTGTTCATTTTTTATATTAATAAATGTTTTATAAAATGTTTGATTAGTTGTTTTTACTATATATTTATATGGAGGCACTATTTGAATTATTTTGTTTAAATATGTACCATCTGAGAATGGATTTTTTTTATATACAGGATAAAACCACCTGTATATCTAATTATATATTTAAAAATTTAAAAAAAAATCCATTATCATTTTTCCCACTTTTCAAAAAAAATACCTGAAAATTCTGGGAGTTCGGATAAATTGGAAGTTAAATAAGAATTAAATTATAAATGTTTTTGCCCTTATATTACTGACCCCCCCGACTGGGGGTTTAGTATATTTATAATTATTTCCTAAATATTGATGCTTGCATTATATAATTATTACTAAATGTTTCTTAAATATTATGTTTATGTATATTTATTGCCAATTATTACTTGAATATCCTTAATATTTTTTAATTATAATTAAGTACCTCCCTTCAAGGGGGCGAAAGAACTTAAAAAAAATAGGTTGAGTGTTGTATATAAACATTTGCCTTGAGTCAGTTCATAAGAAAGTTACAACCCTTATTTGCCAATAAATTCAAACGTCTTAAATTGCAAACATTAAAATTGGACCATTTATTAATTCATAATGTTACATATTTTGTCAAATTTTTATCTAAATATTGTTGGGGTAGTTACACAGGTGGGGGATTTTCGCTATATATATATATATATATATATATATATATATATATATATATATATATATATATATATATATATATATATATATATATATATATATATATATATATATATGTATATATATATATATATGTATATATATATATATTTTTACCGTTTAGAACGGAAAAGGCACCAGTGTTAAAAACAGCATAAAAATGGTGCTCTTACTAAATTTCGATAGGAGCCATTGTTTTGTAGTTATTTGTATTTTAATATTGAAATACAGGATAGGTATAGAATAATGGAGGGTAACTGCATATCTCAACAAAAATAGTTCCACAATATTTTCAACTATTTTGCAGAATTATTTAAAATATCGCGTTACGCAATGAATAATTTAAGGACAAAAAAAAGTTTTTATTTACAATAATTTTCTAATTAAAATTATTTTAAGTTTGTGTCTTAAGTTTAGAAGATGATCAAGATTAAAAAAAAACAAAATTGATTATTTATAAGCATGTTAAATTAAAGTATATTTTTAAATTGTTATCGCTATATATCGGAGGATTCGATATTTTTGACTAAGAGACAGGTCAGGATTTGGTATTCGGCTGGCTTAGGGATCTATATATTATTTAGTGTGAGATATGGATATGCATACTTCTATTATATCTCACCTTAGTGTTTATTTGTTCATTGTTGTATTATCTACAATTACCCTGTTTTGTTTGTTAAATTTCAATGATACCTACTGCACTAGGATCTCAAATTATGACTGAATGTGAAGTGAATACATCACGCTTTCGCAATAGCGCGATGAATTAACAACCTGAAGTTGGGTCTCCGCTAGTGTTGTTAAATTTCCGAAATTTATAAACTGACGGAAACTTTACGAAACGTTTCCGAAATTTTCAGAAATATTGAAATTTATTGGAAACTTTAAAAATTTCACAAATTTCATGGCCTTTGAAAATTTCCGAAACTTTCGGAAAATTTCCGAAATATTTCCGAAACTCGGAAAATTTCCGAAATATTTCCGAAACTTTCGCAATTTGGCGCAATTTTTTAAACCGTTAAATGCCAATCTGTAGACTTAGTGTTGTAAAATTTCCGAAATTTAAATAATAAAAAATTATATCACTTTAACTAAAAATGTTTATATTAATTTCTGTAATAGAAAATACCTATGAAAATTACTGGAAAAAATTACCTCCTTTCTGTTAAATAAATATTTATTTTGTGTATTAGCATTAACGTTTACTTTAAATTAGGGCACTAGTATCCATTTATATTATTTGTGGCAATGAGAGACTATAAGCTTGTTATTGAAACAGGATAGCTTAGTGGTATTAAAATAATATCCTATTTCTTTGAGCTAACTTGTTTGAATAATAAGCTTGCTCCGTCACTGAAAGCAGACGTTGATATCAGCACCCCCGGTCATTTAAAGAAGACGTAGCTGTATTTATAAAATTACATTTGCCATCATCAATAGAATTAAATAAGAAAAAACTGGGGAAAACCAGAATCAACAACTCGCAGCAGTCACAGCAATAATAAAAAAAATACGAATTGATACACGAAATATATGGAAATTACATACGGATAATTTATTTATTTAGAAACTACTTAACATTATCAAAACACAATTTTTCTTTAATTGTAGGAACTAAGTTATAAGGGTCATAACTATTTTTTTCACGAGAATTATATGAAATTTTCATGAAATGTTATGAAATCTCCACGAAATTTATGAAATTTTCAGAAATTTTGGAAAATTAAGAAATTTTAGGAAACTTTCAAAATTTCGGAAATGTTTCAATGTTTCCTAATGAAATTTTGCCCATGAAACGTTTCGAAATTTCCGTTTCGTTTCGTTTCATTTCCATGAAACGTTTCCTTACTCACAACACTAGTCTCCGCACGTAACTCTTCAGAAAATAAGGGACCTCGTAAGTAACAATGCAATCAGATTTGTTAGATTTATATTGTTATTTTAATTAAAATTAAATAACAAAATTGTTTACTTAATTTCAATGGAAAAATATTAAAGGCCGTCTCTGGGGGAATACCAAATCCTCCGATGTATAGTTATCACAAAATATGCTTCCTTTTATACACTGTATTATATTCTTGTATATTTCTGGACCACAAAATCATGTTACTGCTACTTCACGGAATAAGGGGAAAATTATTTGTATGTGTAAGTTTTCTTTATTTCTTAATCACTTCTTTATGGTGCTTACATCGCAGATACACGGAACCTACAGTTTTACATCCCTTTTGAAAGATGGTGACGCGACCAGGTCCCCTCATCCACTATACCTAATCCTTGGTTCTGTCCGGTTTTGATCCTGTTTTATTGAATGTGTTTATGAATGTAAAATGAACTCACTATGTTACGGATTTTATAGAAGACAATTTTATTTGCTCCCTAATTAATAATCCAATCTAGTACAAAAATAAATTTATTTATTTATTAATAAATAAGTACAATAAATTATTAACTATATGTAAATGGTTTAATCGAAGAATGGACAGTCCTTGTGAGTGTTGGTTTGCACACAATATGTTCCATGAACTCTGTAAGTTAACAAAATTAAACACATTAATGGAAATATTATTTTATTTATCATTTTTAGGTGGCATATTTAATTTGAATTCTAATTTGACATTATTCATGTTGTGTTGTTGCTTGGATAATTGCATATGATTTTGGTGTACACCTACTCACACAGCATACATACATCCATTAGATATCCATAAATATTTTGGGACATATGGACATCTAATGGATATTCATTAGACGTCCATTAGATATCCATATCAATGGATATCTGAGCAGCTTATTTTTAAAACACAATTTCTGACAAATTATGCATTTATTTAGATATAGATGGCATTTAACTCGTTTAATGAACCGTTTTAGAAACCGTATATTTATTTTTAGCAAAATACGGTTTCTGTAATTTAAAATACATGATAAATATAGGGGACATATTTTTTTAGTTGTAGAAATTACTCCTAAAAAAGTGTTTTGCAGAAATTGCGTTTTGAAAATAAGCTCCTCATCTAGTGGATGTATATGTGCTGTATGGGTATACGTATATTTTCCTGTAGTCAGACATTTCCGGTCGGTTTTACTTTTTTAGACATGCAGGGTATATTAAAGTGTCCACAGTCCTGTTGGTTTTTCACAAAAATGCTAATTTGCTTGACATATATCGTTTTATAATTTATAATCCAGAAGAAAGAACAATGTATTTTTAACCAAATAAGAAATACAAATCAATGGATGGTACCATTTGTGATACATCGTTAAATCTTAGCCTTAGCCCTAGACATTTACCCTACTTGATGGGATCCATTAATTGTATGTATGACTTTATGTACAATATGCATGTGATTAAAAAGAGTGAGATTTGCAAATAAAAAATCAGGCCATTAATTTGGATTACGTGCACTGTAAAATAAACGTATTTGCTGTTCAATCGTCTATATTTTCCCGAATAAAAACGAAATGAACATTTCCAAATGACTATTTTTATTTTATTTGAAATTATCTTACCCAAATGGAGTTTCCTCTCCCATTGGAATAGGCTTACCAGGCAAGTATCCCCAATTAGACGTGCGTTTTGGGCAACTGGCAACACAAGGTCTTCCAATCATCGAATCTCCATATTTTACCGTTTGGGCAAAGTAGCAAGCACTTTGGAAATGACTACATCTAGCTCGACCTACAAATGTAGTAAGCATTGCAAGAAACATAATTCAGATATGGAATTTCTATCATATAGTAAAACAGAAAACTATATATCGGATATAATAAGAATAATATTATCTCTCTTTAAATATGTTCATTGGTAATAAATCTCGGCAAAGATGAACTTTTGGGTACCGACATATTTTACAAATGTGCATCTTTATCAGCAAATATACTTACGTATTCTGTTTCCGTAGCAATTAGGTTGAAATCGTCCTCCATTAACGCAAAAGTCAACATGTCCTACTTGATTAACTTCACCCAAGAAGCCAGCGTTCGTATGAATAATTTGTACTTGGTGTGCGTCATCCTTTGTCAATTTGAAATTTTTATTCGCAAAACGATCTATCAGTGGTCTCGCCGGATCTAATCCTGAAAGAAAAAGTAGTAGTAGGATTACTATACAGTGTGTGTGTTAAAGTACTAGACACATAAGCACATCCCAGTAAACACACATACGTTAGAAAGACGTTTATAATGTCCAAGCACCATTTGAAAAACATGTCTTTTTTACGTACAAACAACTTAAAAATGTCACGTTTCATTCAACGAAATTATAAACGTTAAATATTAGTGTATGTGAAACGAATAATAGTAATAATATTAGTGTATGTGAAACGAATAATAGTAATAATAATAATAATAATAATATTTATTAACCAGAAGCATACACAAGGTACATATGGTACGTACTGACGTACCATATCATATAATGTAACACTGATTAACAGTAAAAAAAAGGCAGTAATGTAAAAAAATTATATACAATTAAATATTTATATATGTACAATGAATAAATGTAAATGGAAAAAACAAACACAAGATTAAAAATATATATATTTTTTAATAATAAGAAAACACAGATTGCTTAAATATTTCATGTGAGAGTGCTACTGCACAAAATTGTCAAGAAATTCATCAATGCTATAAAAACCTCCATTCATTAATATGTTTTTGCAACTATGTTTAAAAGATGAGAAGTTATTAATTTTACGAATTTCCTCTGATAACTTATTGTACAAAATTATGCAATTATAGAATGGAGAGTGTATGTAGATATTTTGTGAGGGGGTATCAGTAGAAGATCACCATATCTTGTATTATAATACAAGATGTATTATAACTGGTTGTGGTTGAATTGCTATTAAATAATTGCTTATTTTGCTTGACAAATGTTAAGCATTTTAGTATAAGGTGCCTTGAGAACTTTTTTTGTGTGTAAAAACTTGTCTGCAGCTTTCTATGTAATTCATATTGAAAATTAGCCCAATGAGTTTTTTTGCAATATAAATATTCTACTATAAATTCTCGATCTCGTCACCAGCTAACAATATTTAGTGAGATATGAGAATACGCCATTGCGTAATAAATATTTAGCAGTCCTGGTTCATCAATACAATCTTTCATATGCCTTATTGCATAGTATGCCTTACATAATTTTTTACATACGCTTTCAACTTGCTGATCTTGGTACTTACCAAACAATAAACTTTTATTGTCTATGTAAGTGCCTAGGAATTTGGTTTGGTCACTTAACTGAATATATTCAGTTAAGGATGCATTATTGGCGATATCTCTTATATAATAATTAATTGCCATATTTTTAGTTTCATTAAGAACGAGACGGTTACGCTAAATTTATACACTGCAGGTTGTCTGCTGTTAATGTAACGATAGTATCATCCGCGAACATTGTGACCAAGCCCTTTGTGATATAATTGTATAGATCGTTAATATAAGTTAGAAAAAGCAAAGGTCCTGGAACTGAGCCCTGAGGAACACCGAGTTTTACATCATGCCATTAACATCAACTATTAAGGGCGAAATCCTTCCATTTACGACTCTATCCAAAATAGAATATTGTTGGGTAAACCAATAGTTGAGAGTTTACTAACTAAAAATTCTGTGGATACTGTGTCCAATGCTCTCCACAGATCGAATAATAGTGAAACAACCAGTTTGCTGTTATCTAAATTTTCATAAACGTTATTTAACATTTCAAACGAAGCAGTTTCGATCGATTTGTTACACCTAAAGCCATATGGGCATTTCATTAAAAAAAATGTTACTTGACCCCGTAGAATCGTCTTGGCTCGCCCTGTATATTTGAAAACAATTTCCGGTTATAGACTTTTTTGTCTAGTTTACTTTTGTTTTTAAATCAAGATTCTAACTATCATAGAACTCGAGATAATGAAGTCGGACGCACTATTGCCCCACCTTGTATAAGAATATCTCGGAAACCGTTAATTGGATCTTATTATAAGTGTATTATATTGGAGTAATTAGTCTGGGGAATTTACGTGGAACACCCGGTCTATTACCAAAGAAATTTTCCTTTAGTTTTAAGAACAGAATTGGAGATTTTTCCGAAACGTCAACTTTTATCGTCTAAAATATTTGATGATATCCAGCTTTTCCAAATATAGATCAGCCTTGAAAATTCTTCCTGTATCAGTTGCGCCTGGAGAAATATCATTTTAAAACTAAAACGAAAAATTAAAAAAAAAATAATGCTTCCAAAACTGGACAAAATTCCAGGTCCGTATTTAAAAAATTAAGTTCATGGTTCCACGGACACTAAACGTAGTAGAAGAAAAGCGACATTGCTACGTTAAAGCTTATCACAAATTGAAATGAAGTTATTTTCAGTTTTTCCTTTTTTCTGATCTAAATTTTATTATTTCTTTTTTTAAATTCCAAAAATTTACTTTTTATGAAATACATAATTCAAAAATAAAAATTAATTGTTGAGGCTCGTTAAGACCGTTTGAATAGTCCCCCCACCCCCTTTTTAACAGAATCCGTATCTTTTGTCATGTCTAAGATCCCCATACTGTGCATTCTTATATTAGACACACTGTATATTTGCATAGATATCCCATTTTTTTCAATAGTTGGTGAATGCGCATAATCTAAGAGCGGCAAAATTCGACTAACACGGGCGCAAAAGACCAGCCCTGCTTCTCTGGCTTCTTTTAAAGGTTAAGACGATAATATGATGATTCTTCGATCATTTATGACCGAATGGATGATTATTTAGAGCTTTTTAGGGCTCTAGTGTGTCGTGTAAAAAGCCAACAGAACAGATTTCATACGAGTGGAAATGAGTAAGAAATAATAGACAAAATGATTATGAAATAAATGAAGTAAGAATGAATATAAAAGTGGATAAATCTGTCGAAGTTACATCAGTAATTATTATATTGCATAGTCAATAAATGAAAGCAATTTTCAAATAAAAGTAAATATAGAGCAGCCGCCTATCGTAGACATTTCTATTAATCTTTAGTGAGAGTTTAGAATTCCAAACATTTATATTTCCTGATTTTATGTCATGTATTTATAATTAATAGCGTCGCAACACAACAAATAATGACGACACCACCCTTTTGATTTATGTTTCAATTATTACAGAAAAGCTCGTAACTTCCCTTCGCTATATAATTTTGTGTTCCTATTGCACATTCTCCGGGAGTTGGTAAACAATTTTTCTTCAAATAAATCGTTAAAAATTTAAAAGTTTCTCTTGTAAACCAAATATTAAATAGTGTGCTTTAATTTTGTACAGTATTTTTATATTTAAAATTTTTTTACCTGCATTTTTTTGCAGATATTAGTATAATATGCAAAATGATTGAATTATCGACTCGTCGTGCGTGACATTTTTTTACATCTACTTCATTCTCATTGATCATTTAATCAAAGAATTGATTTTACAATTTACAACAGCTATTAAAGTAAATTTTTTAATGGTGTGATAAAATAATCTTAATAATTTAAAAAATCTCAAATATATGTATAGGGTAGCTAGCTACATATGTACTACCAAGAATTAGTATTTGTGGTACTACATACGATGTATCACTCCATGATATAATATCATATGAACAATAAATGGAAGCACGTTGACATGCTGAATACAGTTTTAAAAAATATGTATTGATAATAAATATAAATTAAATTACACAATTTTTTAAATAATTTTTCATCAGATTGACAGACAAATTTATTTATTACGGGAATTCACCAATTTATTGGTAGTAGTACCAAAGACGGTATTTATTAGTGGATTCCCATAATAAATTAATCCTACACCAAAATATTACGATGACTTGCTCGATATCATGGGCGGCCACACAGACAGGAGACAGTTGCCCTTTTTTGAAATTTACCGAGGTGAATATTTTCCAATTGAATACATAAACCGGGAAAATTATTATTATATGGTTTTAAGTGAAGTTACCCTTAAATATAACTGACATAAAAACACGGTATTCAAACAATCTAATTGACATGATATACAGAAAAATAAATCAGATATGCATTTCACACAAAAAGGAGACATATTATTTCTTTGGTAAGAAGTACCAAAATTATCTTGGCACGTACTAACAAAATGTATTTATTTTCAACTTTTTTGGTTACAGTTTATATTATATTATAATGACTGTTATATGACAACAAAAAAAGTATAGTGTGTTAAACCGTTATAGTAACGGGACGTGCGGGGTAAGACGCTACGGAACGCAGTGCCGGATTTAACTGTATTGTTCGCTCGTTTACTTTTTCAATTTAGGTTTTTGTGCTCAGTTTAGCCAGCAACAAGTTAACAATTGTATAAACAAGTCTTAACGTGAAATAAAAGTGTTGCATTTAAAGTATTGACTACACATACAGCAGTTACAGTATTCAAGTTCGCTTAATATAAATTGTTACTATCCAGCAGGAACCGCGAGGAGGTATGAGCATTCCTTGCCATGAAAGGATGGGTATGGAATATTAGTATAGAATAAAGAAATTATTTAAAAAGTAACAAGAAACCTTTAAAAATAAATAAAAACAAAAAATATACTCTCAAAATAGTAACAGAAACAAATATTTTTTCAATAATTAAATTAAAAATAAATTCCAATAGTAAAGTTAATATATATAATAAAAACAGAGATGTATTTTCGTCAAAATGAAAAAAAAAAAATAATAACATTAATAAATAACAACATCCTGAAAAAAGAATGTTTCTCAATTCACTACGAAAGCAGAAAAACGGAATTAAATAATGCAGTTGATATCATAAAATTCACTTATTCACTTCACATTACCTCACCTCACATTGCTTCTTCCTCTGAATCCTCACCCTTTTCTTCATTTTCCGATGAACCACTATCCTCGTTCAAATTTATAATAAATTTATTTCCACTATTTATATGAAATTTGGCAATTTTTAAATAATCATCCTCGCCAGTAATTACTTTCCTAATTCTTTTTTTTCTCACTCTTCCTTGTTAATTTTCGACACTTCATTTTAAACTAACTCTATGACTTCTTTTTTATCGAATTTCGGAAAAAATTCCTTTTCTGACATTCTTCTTCAATTTACACCAAATTAATTCAATCTGGTTGAAACTAAAGAAATATGGCGGTAATCTCAACACATTGTGGCCATATCATTCCGCTACATTATCAATAATATATTTCTTATAATTTTTCGTTTGAAGGAGTTCCAACAGTTGTGCTTTATTATAATTTTCCTCATGATAAATATCATGTTTCATTAAAAAAAAATAGTAACTCCAACTTACAATTAGTAGAACTCTTGTTAGGAATTTTATACAGTTGTCACGAATGATACTTCGCATTGTCAAGAACAATAATGCTATTCGGTTTTAGTTTTCGAATTAGGGTACTTTCAAACCATTCCTCAAATATTTCTCACTCCATGTTCTTGTGGTGATCCACGTTATAGTTTGGATCTTTGTTTTCTTGGAAGGCACCTTTTTTCACCTGTTTGTGTATTGTGGGATGGGGAACGTTAGTGAGAGATGCTGTTTCACGTAGTACATCTAAATCATACAAATTAGGGTTATTAGCGCGTCGCTTCAAAAGATTATTGTAAACATTAAGGCAAATTTGTTTCGCATGCTCGTTTAAATGTAACCGATTTGTTCTTACTGAAAACACTAATGAACTTTGATTTTCTTTATCACTGTAATCACCATCACTTTCATCTTCACAAACACGATGTAGACGTAGAGGCCTTTCACGGTCGAAACATTTTTATATTAAATATCTTCTTAAATTGTTTTCAAAAATACACAGCAAATAAATAGATATAAAATAATTATTACTTATATTACACAATTACACAACTCACTGCAACCCGATAACCTTCTTAAATTATTTTCAAAAACACTGTATATATAATATTATAAGATAAATAATACTTATTTAATATCTGTTTATTTGCTGGAGTGTATCATCACTGAAGTATCCTAGCATGTAAGCTAAACTCCGCCTCGGTCGCATGACAACAAAAACAACAATCATCGTTCTCGCTAATGTAAGCAATGTAAAACACGGAAGATGTCATGTGTTAGACATTTTCCGCCCTCATGTCGCATGTTACCCCGCACGTCCTTTCACTATATCGGTTTCGCACACTATAAAGGAAGGCTCATATGGCTATCGGGTGTTGGCAATAACTTTATGATGTTTTGAATCGTCGAAGTGTTCTATTTATTTATTGTTTTATTGCGCATTGCTGAAATATCCGCTTATCGAATATCTCGAATACGAAGCGACCAATATGCAAAAACAAACCACGGTCGTTATCAGGGTTAAAAGATCTATCAAATGATGTAAAATCGAACCATGTTTCCATTTGACATTTTTGAAAGGGAGCGGGAAGCAAAGACAGTTGAGGGTTTTATGTCAAACCATGCTCCTCTAAAAACTAAAATCGACCTGAAATAATTTTTTAAGCGTTATTCAGAGTGTTTCGTTTTAAATGGGACAACCTGTCTAATTTATTAACTTACCTACGATTTTATGTTGTTTAACGTCTAAATGGTTGCTAATCATGCCGCAAACATGAGCCCCTAATGAATGGCCAACACACGTTGTTTCCCTCGCATCTCCACCCTGGTCCATCATAAAGGCATATAATTTAGCTGCACACTGTCCTACGAGTCTTGTGTTAGACAAAGCTGATATGTAACATGGAAATTGTGTCAAAGGTTGCCAGTCCACGGTGAACACATTGTAGTCGGTTCTTGACAAATAAGCTAAAATGTTAAAATCGGCAATCAGTAAATAATGTAAATAAACCGTATATTATAATCATACGTAGAATTTACCGATAGGTTCCCACGGATGGCTTTTTATCGATATAATATAATATATTGCAAACACCTACTAAAACATTCTGAAACTACAAAAACATATTAAGTACATTTTATTTAATTTTACAAATGTTCATGGTAACTTAGTTTTGTCAGGGAATGCACTATATTAAATTAAAACGTAATGCGTAATAGATTGTTTTAAAATACAGTATTGGTAATTTACATTCCTGAAGGACAACGGCCGGCCCTCGCGTGGAGGAGAGAAGACATATAACACGATCAAACAATATCTTGCATAAAGGCTCCTCTACACGTTGGCCAATGCGTGTGCCAATATCGCTGGCCAATGCGTATGGCCATCGTGTAGAGGGGACTATTGGTCGTATTGGCGGCATTCAGAGCTGGTCCAAGCGTTGGTGACCGATCCGTCGTGTTGTCGGTTTTTCAAGACACATCAAAGGGTGTTGGCCTTGGCGCTGGCGGACGCTGGTGGCCACGTCCACACGTTGGCTGCACTGGCCTAGTATGTGAAGTGCTCCCGCAGGAATTGTAGGTTAAGATTTTGTGCTGTGCTGTGCATATAAATTTGTATTTTATGGTACATAATGGCAGCGATGAGTAACGAAGAAACTTTTAAGTTCATAAAACTTTACCAAGCCGAAAATTGTATTTGGAATCCTCAAAACTAATATCACAAAAACAAAAATATAGTAAGTAAAAATATAATAAGCACTAAATAAATAAATCGCAGCAGCAGCTACCCTCATGACATTCATTGTTAATGTTGATATTGGCCTGCGTCGAAACACACTGAATGTCCTGCCAACGTGTGGACAGATTACCAATTTCCTTGCAAATAACGCCCAATATGCGCCAGCGTGTTGGCCAACGCATTGGCTAACGTGTAGAGGAGCCTTAACGTGAATTCATTCGGACCGTAGGAACTATAAATGCGCAGTTAAAATGTCACAAGGTACTAAACCGACGGAAGCTACAGTAAATTCTTGGACTCGCGATATTGCCGGTTTACAATTTGATGGTAAACAACTGTATTGCACTAGATGTAACAAAACAATTTCATGGTCATGCAACACAAATATTAATAGAATTATTTCCTCAGAAAATCATAAAATCATAGGTGGCTTTACTTACGGTGACATGCAACGTAATTTTGACTTAGATTTATTGGAATTTGTGATAAGATATAACATACCTTGGTCGAAACTAGACAATCCACTTTTTAGACAATTTTTTGAAAAATGTATTAGATGCAAATATAGCAATGTTAACGTGCCTTCGGGGTCTACACTAAGAAAAAAATATTTATCAACGGAGTGTGAAAATATTAGGCTGAAAATTTCTTCTAAGCTTAATGGGAAATACATCTGGCTTACTGTGGCGAAATCACTAATGCTTGTGGGTTTAAGGTAGCGAATGTATTAGTGGGTGCATTGGAGAAAAATTGTTCAAGAGCGGGCAATTGATTGCCTCTAAAGTTTTAGAAGCTACAAATTCTCGCATTATAGCGGAGGTAGTGTATTCAAGTCTACAAGAGTTATGAGGTGACAAATATGCAGAAAATATGGACGTCTTATTATTTCTTACCGATGGACTGGATTATATGAAAGTTGCTGGAAGAATTTTAAAGGAAACATATCAGAATATACTTCATGTAACATGTTTAGCACAGCAGTAAAATCCAAATGATGCAGTTGCTATTTTACAGGCGCAACATGCATTTATGGATCCAACTGTTCAAGAAAATCTGGAGACCATACACGGACATCTTTCACGAATTCCTCTAGTCATACGGGACCTTCAATATCAGCCAGCATCAGAATTTACTACAGTTGATGCAATAAACGTTGTGTTCGATCCTCGACAATATATTTTTCAATTACAGGGAGAAATTGCTGCGAGGGTACAAACAAAATTCCAAACTGTTTAAAAAAAATCCCGGATTTGTTAAGATGACAGGTGTAATAGACCTTTTGAACGGCATAGAAGTAGACTTTGCTACACCGGGCATGAATGTGGTGACTTTGCGAAAGTTTACATATTTTAAGTATGCTCTAGTTACATCTGTAGACGTCGGATAATCAACGAAAGGCGCCGAATTTTAACTTAAAAAACATTTAGATCAGATATTAATAATATGCTTTTATTCTTGTAACCGGCAGTGAAAAATACTTGTGTGTGTATCGTTTACTATTAAGTATATCATCCTATACCTCCAGTTCTCTTTAAGTGAATGTTTCTAATAAATTGACTTTATCAACTTTGGATAATATTGAATTTGCAAAAAAAATTTCAAGTTAAGATATCGTCTCATATATGCATGCAAATTTGACACATAATCACCTAAAGCCAACCCTGGTTTTACGTCATATCCGACTGGTAAATCCTACCTCTGATTATAATAGATAATGTTCAAGTTTCTAATTTTGACGATTTTAATTGCAGATAAGTATTTTACTTATGATTATTAGTAATATTCTGTAACCAATAAATAAAATTAGTACAAAGAGGTGTGTTCTGTTACAACTGCAGGTAATATGAAATTTTCGAATTTCTTCATTTTTGGGTCGACGAAATTTTGAAATAAGTTAATTAACTAGCTCGATGCAAAAAGTGCAGAATTTTGCGAACAGAACTTCATTAGAATTTCATACTTTAGACCATAAAAAATGCTGTTGGTAGATAAAAAATATGCAATTATTTTTTATAAAAAACCAGTTGCACAAACGAAGTCATGCAACAACTAATTTTAGTAATGTTTGTGTCTATGTACAGGGTGATCATGTATAAATTAACACCCTTCCTAATTTCATTATTTTTCATGACAAACAGAAAAATTCTCATAAAATTCCTTTATTGGTGTGACCGGTCTCGTGAACAAGCAAATTTACTTCACATCATCAGACACGGGACTACAATAATTAAAGAAAATGAGTATGGTGGTTACATACATAAATATAAATGTTAATAAGTTAATAAAACTTAAAAACAAGATTACTGAAGACAATTATTTCCATTTTTTTTGTAGTTGTAAAAACTTATAGGTAAAAAAAATTTTTTTTTGATAAAATTTGTTTACATGAAAGATTGAAATTATTTAAAATAATAAGGATTACGTTAGTTTGAATTATAATATAGGATTATGTAAAATTAAATTAATTGAATTGTGTAAAAAATAGAGGGTTATTTTTATATATAATACTTACATTATTTTTAATCGTAAGGGCACAAAAATTAAATAAAACTGATTTGCAGGATTTTTTATGATCTTTTCCAACACGAAATTATAATTTAACAAAAATGAAAAAATCCACGAGTAACGTCAATTGAAATGTTTCGGTAACGAGAAGCCGCAATAAGCAGTTATCCACGAGAATATGAAGATGGTAGATGTGACTTTACAGAAACGTCGTTTCAACAACAACGCTCCCTCTACAGAACTATCAACTACGTGTACATACATACCGAATGAGTCAAAATTATGGAATAAGTATCTTGGATATCACTAGCCCTACTTCAATCAAATTTGGTGTGGAGAATAATGCATGAATAACATGGCGAACTTGACAATAATTTCGACACTGTTGCCACGTCTTTGTTTTTTCCTATTGCTACCAACTTTGTTATTTCAGATGGAACACCCTGTATATTTTTTAACCATTCGATAGATCAGTCTTTTCCAATTTTCCTGATGCCTGAATTGATATCATTGTCTCTAATAACATCGAAGATATTTCATCAGGTTTCAAAATAGACGCAAAATGAAACAAATTAGTTAATTTTTCTGTCAAAAATTTATTTGTTTTCTAGCGTTTCATAACTGATTTAATTTTTGACACATTGAGTGTTCAGTTAACTCAAAACAACTAACTGAAGTGATAATGATATCATGTTATGGTGATTGAAAGAAGTTGGATGTATGTAATATTTTTAATGAAATGTATCCCAATAAAATTGGCGCAAGAATTATCAAATCATGATTTTGATAGGCATCTAAAGTTAATCATTAAACATCATATCACCAAATTTGTAGAAGAGAGCTTAATCGAATGGTTAAAAAATATACAGCGTATTCCATTTAAAGCAACAAAGTTGGTAGCAATTACGAAAAAATACAAAAACGTGGCATCAGCGCCGATATCGTTGTCAAGTTCTCTATGTTTTCTTATTCCTCCACACCATTTAATTGAAATCGGACTAGTAATTTCCGAGATACTTGGATTATTCCATACTTTTGACTCACTCTGTATATACACACACAATAATATAATGAAATGCTACCCTATCATTGTTACAATGCAACAAGATTTTCGAATAACACTTATAACACAACTACATCTATAGATTACATGTGTACAAATTTAGATGACTGGTATGTTTTGTAAAATTATTCCTACTGGTATATCTGATCACACAGGTCAGTTTTAATTCAAATAATGGGAAAAGCATTATTGATAATGAGGTGTACACAAGATTATTCAGTAGAAATAATTATGTATGTTTTCGTCACATATAAGCAGAGTAACATGGAATGAACTATATAACTGCAATAATGTAAATGAGGCATTTAAATTATTTATAAATACTTTAAAATATTATATAGACATCGCGTTTTCATTAAAGAAAGTTACCCCTAAATCTCAGTATTGTGACAAAAAAATCGTGGTTAACCAAAGAATTAAAATTGCATAAAAAAACTTGAGAAACTTGTATTCTAAAAAATTAATAACAAATAATGTTAATGATGATTTGTTTTATAAAAAATATAAAAAACTATATAAGAAAATAATACGTGTAGCCAAAAAATTGTACAATGATAAACTATATTTTAATACTGAAAATAAAACAAAAGCTGCATGGAAAATTGTAAACAATAATGTGAACAAGTTTTCCAAAAAACAAATAAAAGAAGTACGTGCAGATAAAAGAGTGATAAATAATAAGAAATAAATGGCATATGTTTTTAAGGACTTTTTTTATAAATGGTTCAAAAGTGTTAAATGATAAACTAGTTAACAAAAATTCAGATCTTATTTATTTCGATGCAGACAAGAGTAGTTTTTTATTTGCACTGCAGATCAGGTCATTTATGATCTAGTTCAATTATTCTCATCTTTGATTGGTTTAGAAAGTGTCTTTTAAAATGCCAAACCAATCGAAAACAAAAATTAACTGAACTGATCTGAAACATAATGCAAATAAAAAACTACTAAGGAGTATCACAATGACTCTTGGTTATGTCAGTAAACAAACAATTCTTAACGTAGTGATAGAATTAAAAAAATCAAATTCGTCTGGAATAGATGGGATTAGTGCAAACATTTTAAAATCGTGTATTGATTATATCTTATCTCCCTTAAAATAGTTAGTGAACCTTTCATTTACATATGACATTTTTCCTGAATTTTGAAAAGTTGCCAGAGTTGTTCCACAGTATAATAAAGAAGATACTGTTATTGTATAAAATTACAGGCCGGTGTCGTTGTTATCCACAGTTTCTAAAATATTAGAAAAAATAATATTTAACAGAATTTATAGATTTATATCAGAGAACAATATTTTAAATGAAGCTCAGCATGGATTCAGGAAAGGAAAATCTACAACTTCAGGAATTTATAAGCTCCTAAATGAGAGTATGATAATAAAAAATGTGTAGGTTTATTTTTGGATCTGAGTAAGGCTTTTGATCTGATTGATCAAGCCTTATTCTTAATAAAGTTAGACGCTTATGGCTTAAGGGGATTAGTAAACTACCTAATAATGACTTATCTTTCGGATAGAACACAATTACTAGAAATCTATGGAGTTAGATCAGAAGAAATAAAAATTGATTACGGTGTTCCACAAGGATCTGTTTTGGGTCCATTGCTTTTTCTTTTGTTTGTTAATGATCTCACATATATTGACAGTAGCAGCCAATTAGTTATGTTCGCTAATGATAACAGTTACCATCCTGCTAAAAATTCAATTTTAGATTACAATATTAGATACACAATTTATGTTGGAAAATTTTTTAAGGAGGTTTATTCAAAACAAGCTTTTTCTAAATACAAGCAAAACAGTATTTATGCATTTTACACCAAGGTTAAAAACCATATCTGAAAGCCACCTTTTAAAAAAATAATGGCAAAATTATAGAACAGGTTACAGATACAAAATATTTGGGTTTATAAATAGATAACAGCTTAAGTTGGGAAACATACATAGATGTCATTTGCAAAAAAATGTCATTGGCTTGCTTTGCCTGGTACAGATTATGTCAAATCAATTCAGAAAAAGTTATGTTATCATACTACATGCTCTAATTTATTCCAGGATAAGGTGTGGCATTTTATTTTGGGGATGTTCCCACCACGCTATAAGAGCTTTTCGTTTGCAAAAAAAGTCAGTTCGAATTATTGTAGGTGTTTCCAGAATTACGTCATGTAGAGAAGTTTTCAAAAAAAGTCAGCCTGTTAACGTTACCATCAATTTATATTTTTGAACCACTATTATTTGTCAAACAGAATTTAGATAAATTTACTAAAAATAATTACTGTCATAATTATAATACCAGGAAAGGCTTACCATTACATACGTTGGCTATTTATGAAAAAAATTCTGCTTGTATTTGTATGCTATTTTATAATAGATTGGCCACTTGTATTAAATCTATAGATAGTATAGTTGAGTTCAAAGTTACATTGAAAAATTATTTGATAGATAAATGTTGTTACAACGAATAAGAATTTATGAAGAGTGATGTATTATATATTATTTTCATGTGTGTAATTTATGTTATATCAATTTTGGTTAATGATTATTTTATTTATTGTATTTTTTTTATGAATTGTTCTTCTTTTTTTTTTCGTGTTGACTTATCCTATACCATATGTAATTGGTCTGTTGGGTGAATAATTTTTTTTTTTCCGGTTGCCCGACACTGGACAGTCCTCCCGTGGCCTCCGACGCCTCACGGGAGTCGCGCCAGCACATTAACCTCAGCCACTCCCCACATCCCGCAGGGTTAGTGACTGTAGGTTCCGGAATCGTGTGCTCTAAGCAGACGGAGAGAACCCAGAATGACCGCCTTTTGCATTTGACCTGCCAGCCACTCGGCTGGTTTTTGGCAGGCTGGTATGATCTTCAGTTCCGAGAGCAGCGTAGGCTTTATCCCTCCGAGTACACCGATAATAAGGACGACCATTTTGACCGAGTAGCCTGGGTACAGCACTTGGAGCTCGTATCGGAGATCGCGATATTTGGTCCGTTTCTCCTCCTCCTTCAAGGTGATGTTTTTCTCTGCAGGTGCCGAGAACTCGATGACATACATCACCTTGAGTTGATGGTCGAGGAGGACTATGTCAGGCTTGTTGGCTTGGATTAGCCTGACAGTCGGGAACGAGTAGTTCCAGTAAATCCGGCATTTCTCGTTCTCGACAACGGACTCAATATCTCCGGGAACGTAAGGCAGCACTGGTGTCTGGTCTACCCCGTACGAGTGCCTTAGATGGTAGTATAGCACTCGTAAAGCCGCGTTATGTCGGTGGATGTAGGCCGAAATCGCATATATAGGGCATGCAGAAAGTAAGTGCATGAGCGATTCCGGCGCCTGATGGCAGGTCCTGCAGTCGATATCAGGAACCTCTACACGCCACACGCGGCTACGGTAGACCAAGGTGTTGATAACACCATCTTGGCAAGCCATAATGAATCCCTCGGTCTCCGACTTAAGCCCTGCTGACCTTAGGAAGGCGAAGGTCAGCCTGGTCGATAAACCCAGTGTTTCTCTATGTTCTTATAGAAGACACCATGCTGGAGTTTATCGACGTGCTGCCGAAACAGATTTTCCTGTTCGGCAGCTCTAATTCGGGCTTTCAGACGATTTGGCTGAAGTTCGGTGACTGACTCAACATCAGCACCTCGCCGGCCTCCTCGCCTGATGTCAAATGCGAGACCGAGTTCATCTGCGGCTCTTTTTGCTGCCTTGAACAATCCTGCTCCCACTCCTACAGTTTCGTGATGTTTTACGAACCGCAAGAGGGGATCTGAGCTCCTGAGTATGTTACATGCCATACTCAGTACTACTCTGCCATGCGTACACTCCAGGCTCAAGAGTCCTCGGCCCCCCCCGTTGACGTGGGAGGTACACACGAGGAACGGACGATCTAGGATGAATACTTCTGTGAATATTCATCGTCTTGCGGGTATCTCTGTCTAACTGACGCAGCTCATCTACCCTCCACTTTACTACTCCGAAGGAGTAGAGCAGAACCGGAACGGCAAGCATATTAGTTGCAGACACCTTGTTCTTCCCCGAAAGTTCGGAAGACCAAATCTTTCGGAGTCGGTGTCTGTACTTGCCGCGGAGAGAATCTTTTATTTGTGATACATCCTGGATGTGCCTTTGTTGCACACCCAGATATGTATAGGTCTCTCCGGCATCCAGATGTCTTAGGATGCTTCCGTCTGCGAGCTGCGCATCTTCAGGAAATTCCCCGCATCGTCCTCTCTTGAGGTGGACGACTGCACATTTGTCAAACCCGAACTCCATACCAATTGCCCGCGTATATTCTTCGACCACCCTAAGAGCGTTTTGTAGTTCGCGCTCTCCGGAGGCATAAAGTTTAAGGTCATCCATATAAAATAGATGGGTGACCTTATGCCTCCGGTCGCTGGGTGGTCCACATTGATATCCGCGGGTTTGGCGGAGCCCAACAGACAACGGTAGCAGCGAGATGCAGAAGAGGAGAGGACTCAGGGGAGTCACCCTGGAAAACTCCTCTCCTAAATGCCACCTGCTCTGTCGTAACCCGCTGTGCACCTGATGTTATGGTGAAGCGAGTCTTCCAGAGCGGCAGCAGCTGTTCTATGCATCTCACTAGTGGTGCTGGTACCGCAAGACATTCGAGCAAGTACAACAATAGCTCATGCGATGTTGTATCAAATGCCTTGCGGTAATCAATCCGGGCCATCGATAGATTCCACTTGTATTGCACAGAATCCTGTGTAATACAGCGGTCTATCAGCAGGCTGTCCTTGCAACCTGCCATGCCCTTCTTGGCACCACGCTGTTCGTGTATCTGCTGGAAGACCGGATCAACAGACCTCAGCGTCCTAGCATACAAGATACGTGTAAATATCTTATAGCAGGAGTTAAGGCAAGTGATCGGCCTATAATTCCTCGGGTCGGAAAGATCCCCCTTTTGGGGATAAGCACAGTACGTCCCTCGACGAACCAGTCCGGAATCTGCTGCCCCTCGTTCAACCAGGAGTTGAAAACTCGCGCCAGACGGCGGTGAGTGGAAGGAAATTTCTTCCACCACCAGTTGTTAATGCCGTCTGGGCCCGGGGCAGCGAAGTTCTTGGTACCAACAAGTGCTTGTTGGACTTCCTCCGTACTGATTGCCGGGCACACTTCTTCTGGCTCTTCAAGATGTCTGTGACACAGAGCCTCGAAGTGTGCAATTGATGGAGTGTCGCTATTGAATGGACGCGACGTTTCGTAGATTCCCTTCCAGAAGGTTTCGACATCTTCTACAGTCGGCGGATTCTCGACAACACGCTGTGGCTCTTGAAAGAGGCGGGAAGGATTCGTACGGAACAAATTGTTTTGTTCCATACTCCTCACCCGCCTCTTCAATGTTTTCTTTATCGCCATGAGCGCTCGGATCCTATCTAGACAGTGCTGCTTGATGGTAAGCATCACTGTCAGATTTAGAGTATGGTGTTGACGTCTTAATCCGGCAGCTATGCGCCGGATCCTGGGAGTAAAAACTCTACCAGTCGTCTTATATTCCACCACACTCTGGATCCGAGAAGCGTGTTGTCTGGCCGACTGTATCTTGCCTTCGATTTTTTGTACACGCCGCTTGGCTTTCTCGACCGCGTGATTGGTTGACCTCTCACGGGGGACGAGTTGCTTCGCGGCGTTGTACACGGCACAGTTGATTTGCCAGATGTCTACATCTTCCCGAATTTCCTCATCGATTACCGCGTCCATTCTAGCTAGGTCTTGTGGCTTTAGGTTAGCCCTGGTGTTAAGGCTAACCCTCGTCCTTAAGTCTACACCGGTGAACTCTAAAGGATGTTCCCCATCAGCTGGTAATTGCCGCGGTGGGACTACGGCTGGCAGTTCTTCCAGCTGACGGGGTGCTCTTACGTAACCTGTCCTGAGCAGAAAGGATACTTGATCTCTCAGATGTTGTTGAGAGAAGGCGCGATGCTCTGGGTGCATTTCGCATCAAAGTGCATGCAATCGCGCCATGTATCCCCTTCGCTCAGGTTCGCTACTCTCGCGGCAGGTCAGCAAGTCATCCCGAAGTTCCCTCGTCCACTTAAAGCGTCCATGTACAATTGCATTTCCTTCATCGTTAGGACCGTCCGGTAAGGCCCCTCCCATCTGTCCTTGACCTCCATCCGATTGAGGTCGATTGTGAGGGGCCCTTCTTAAGTTATATGGAACCCATAGCAGTAAGAGTACCAGGGTGGTTAGCCCTGGTACTCCCGGCCGGCATTTGTCAGGTAGAGTTGCTCTGCCTGTCCAGGGTGCACCAACGTGGAGGTTGCCGGTCCTTTGCACCCCAATAAATAATAATAATAATTTTTTTTTTTTTTTTTTTCGGTTTCCCCATGCCGGTCAGTCCTCCCGTGGCCTCCGACGCCTCACGGGAGTCGCGCCGGCGCATCAACTACAGCCACTCCCCACATCCCGCAGGGTTAGTGACTGTAGATACCAGAATCGTGTGCCCTAAGCAGACGGAGAGAACCCAGAATGACCGCCTTCTGCATTTGGCCTGCCAGCCACTCAGCTGATTTTTGGCAGGCCGGTATGATCTTTAGTTCCAAAAGTAGCGTAGGCTTTATCCCTCCGAGTACACCGATTATAAGGACGACCATTTTTACCGAGTAGCCTGGGTACAGCACTTGGAGCTCGTACCGGAGATCGCGATATTTGGTCCGTTTCTCCTCCTCCTTCAAGGTGATGTTTTTCTCCCGCAGGAGCCGAGAACTCGATGACATACATCACCTTGAGTTGATGGTCGAGGAGGACTATGTCAGGCTTGTTGGCTTGGATTAGCCTGACAGTCGGGAACGAGTAGTTCCAGTAAATCCGGCATTTCTCGTTCTCGACAACGGACTCAATATCTCCGGGGACGTAAGGCAGCACTGGTGTCTGGTCTACCCCGTACGAGTGCCGTAGATGGTAGTATAGCACTCGTAACGCCGCATTATGCCGGTGGATGTAGGCCGAAATCGCATATATAGTAGGGCATGCAGATAGTAAGTGCATGAGCGATTCCGGCGCCTGATGGCAGGTCCTGCAGTTGATATCAGGAACCTCTACACGCCACACGCGGCTACGGTAGACCAAGGTGTTGATAACACCATTATTATTATTATTATTATTATTATTATTATTATTATTACAATATAAATAATTTTACTGTAATTAAAATAAAACATTAAAATTGTGAAATGATTGACACACATCAGTAGTCATTTCTTAATTATTTAGCAGATAATCTTTCATAATACTTTATTAATTTAGATAGCCAGTAAGATAATATGGGATGCTATTTTATATCGGTTTAATACTGATTTCTATATTTTCGGTAGCTCTATCAAAAATAAAAAGATTACGAAAATCAAGCCCAATTATCCACGGTAATTAAAATTTTAGTAATTTAATTTATAAAAAGCATTTATCAAACGCCAATCACACGGTTGAATTGTTCAACCTCAGAAAAGAAAGAACTATAGTTAGCATTACATTTCTGACGGTAATCATCTGTCCGCTCTTGCACTCATTGTTTAATAATTGTTTATATTATTTTTTCATAAAAATAGTTTCAACGCCACGATAATACAAACAATTGATTATTAAACTTATTTTCTTTAAGTCAAAGCACAATAAAGAGCATTACGCGTAAACTTTTCTCTATAGCCAAACCACATATTAAATAGGAACACATTTTAAATTTAAATGAGTGCTGGGAATTTATGTATTTAATAAACATAATTTTAACATAATAAAATAATACAATTTTTATTGTGTAATAAAGAGTTCGGCGTAAAGTATGATCTATTTTGTTTTGGGAATGACTTTTATTGAACAATATTACAAAGAAAAATAATTTTAACAATATTTAGAAGGTTGGAGATTTGTTTACCCCAGTGTTGCCATCTGAGTATAACAAACCATCCCACGAGCATGCATAAAATATCCCATATTTTCTTTAAAAATCCCGCCAAGTTTAAATTATGTTCCAATTAGTTTAAATTAGGTACTAAAATATTATAATATAAAATAAAAATTAGTAAAATATAAAAAATGTCAGACTTTATTCAGACACTGAAAATCTCCCGAGGTCTATTTATAACCTCAGACCACGTCAATTTTTCGGGGAAGAACACATCTGCGGCACATGACCTTATAAGCGTGGCTAACTTGCTTGGAGGTAAATCAAAGAAGAGGCCATAACCTCAAATGCTATTTAGTCACATACTACAGTTTGGTGATTGGTTGTAATATTTTATTGTGAACGTATTCCTGTGTTTGCTGTGTCAGAAAATTGAATATATTATTTATGATTATCAAGGACTGATGAAATTCTATAAAAACTGACACTGTCTATTGCCACGTTATTTTCACAACCTACCACAGTACAAAAACTTGGCATTTTAATTAAAAATGTAAGGAGACAAAAATTGAAAATTTATTAAATAAGTACAATGATATTTATATATATAAGGGACTGAAGTGAGGTTATGATTTATTATTTGTTTATCCTCCAAGCAACGACCTTAAAAAACGTGACTTCATGTGCAGATGCCCTATTTCATACATATAATATTAGGTTCAAGTCACATCACATTTCCACTAGACCTAAATGGCACCTGAATGAACAAGCACAATATTTGTTGTATCTCTTTTGTGGCCACAAGATGGTGGGAAAAATCAATTAAATAAAACAAAAGCAGCGACTAATAACAAAATATTATTTAATTCATTTTCAAAAATTACATGAATATCTCTTTGCCCTTGTAGGTTATTGGTTATTTTTAAAGTTTTTTAACTTAAATTAACTAAAAACTTAACAACATAGTTTCTTTCGCTGAAATTATCAGGGTACCTATGTGGTTTTAAAATTGTTTATGTCATTTTAACAATAAAATAATTGGATTAACGCTAAAAACATTTAATATTGCAGAAGTAGTTGATCCAACAGTTTTTCTTTTCTCAGTGTATAACTTTTTTCTGCATCTACATTTTTTTGCAGTTGTAATAAATTATTTATATTGTTTAGTAATATTTCTAATAAATAATTTCTAGAAACAATCCAATTCTCTTTTGAAACAAATACTTGCAACATTCATTTAAAAATATGAAAACGCTGTCAAATGTGTCTTATATTTTGTCACATTGAAGTACATCAAAAAAATTATATTATTTGCTGTTGCAGAACGGTATTTTGTAAATATTAAATGTTACAGAATCTAAGCAATGACAAGGACATTCATTTCATGGTCAAATTAAACAAATCTTACCATTCCTCAGTGTTGTAATTGGTGATTTACTTTCCGTTCCGTTAAAACCATGAATGATGATTACGTTTTTGTTGGAGGGATCGAATCCTGAGTATTTTAAGGAATACTTATTTCTCAGATCTATTCTCAGTCTTTTGGTTCCGGTATTACTTAAAATTCGAAATTAAAATTAGACTTCGATATTATTGATATTTTTACTAACACTGAAATGGTTTCCACAAACAATAAAACACTCGGTACTATAATCGACGCGCATTTCGCTAACCAAGTTGGCATCATCTAGAAATGATGAAAGTTTTAAGCATTTCTAGATACCAACTGTGTGTTTCGGCGTTTGTGGATGCCGCTTCAGTGCTAACACTGTCACATCAACGGTTCCAACGTCAGGACATATATTTTTGTATAAAATGTTTATATATAGAGTATCTGCATGAGGACAGAGCCAGGCTAAGACAATATTGCGCTCGGGTGGAAAAGTTGATATTGCGCCCACAACAAAAGCTCTTAGCTATATGTGTGAACTAATTTATCTTACTTTCGAGGATTGAGAATCATATATTGCGAACTTATATGACTTGACAAAGGCATTCGATACAGTTAAGCATGACTTCTTGTTGTTAAAACTTGAAAGATATGGAATAAGAGGCAACAGCCTAGAAATGTTTAGATCATATTTGGGTAACAGGAAACAAATGATAAAGTGGCGAGATGGAGTTTCCCAATCTTATCCTGTTTCTTATGGGATACCCCAGGGCTCAGTGTTAGGACCACTGCTCTTCATTATTTACTTAAATGATATGCCGCTTTGTTTAAATAATAATACACATCTAATATGCTTTGCAGACGATACCTCTCTCATAGTCAAAACAAAGAGTGTAATTGAAGCTGAGGCGACAATGACGGAAGTTCAGTTAAGATTGACTAACTGGTTTAAAATCAATTTTTTAAGTTTAAACAGCAGTAAAACGCAAACACTGCACTTTTCTTCCTGAAACTTAGCTCAGGACAGAGGGTCGTCTGTTAAAGTATTGGGTGTGTATCTCTAGACAACACTTTAAACTGGCAGCCTCATGTGAATGTCTTAGCTGGACGGCTGTCTACTTGTATATATATATATATATTTTGAGGCAACTAACGTATTCGGTATCCCCAAGTTGTATAAGGTTAGCATGCTTTGCTCTATTTCATAGTGTCAAGTGCTACGCAATTCTATTTTGGAGAGGTTCTTGTCAAGCCTCACGAATTTTTTTTTTGCAGGAACGTGCCGTCAGAATCATGACAAATGCGGGCTTTCGAAAACATTGTAAATCGTTGTTTAAGCAACTGGGCATTATGTCTTTACCCTGTTGTTACATATTGCTTGCCTTCTATTTATTAAAGAGAGGAATGATACTGTGAGACAGATCGAAGTACATCGATACAGTACTAGATATAAATGATTTACTATGACTTCCACAGTACAAACTTACTAAGTTATATAAATCTTTTTTTATATCAGAGTATAAAACTCTTTAGCAAACTACCTGCTGATTTAAGATCGGACTCGCTGTCTTTCAAATCTTTTAAAAATAAGATCAAAAACCTGCTACTTCAAAATTGTTTTTATTCTTATGATGAATATTTAAATCATATTTTTTAATTTGATTATATTTTAACTATGAAAAAAATGCAATGTACCTTTTGTTCTGCTATTTGTGGATTATGCAGTGCAAACATATTTATAAATTGTGTATATTTACTTGTGTATTGTATATACCATTTGTTAATTTCCTATATATTTATTAAAATTATATGTATGTGTGTATGTCTACTCTGTTGACTTGTGAAAATACTTTATGTATAATGCATCAATAAATCTAAATATAAATCTAAATCTAGGAAAATGGCTGGTTATCTAAAAGTATGAAAATTACATTATTTGTTGCTCGAGTCAAAAGTTTCGAGTTGCTGTTGCGTCGCCCATTTGGCTTAGTTCTTCTCTGCCTGAGGATAAGATAGCATAAGAAGTTACTAGAAACTAATATACAGGGTGGACCATTAATAATGGGCCATAGTTCAAGGGTAGGATCTTTGGATCAAAATATGAGGATATAACCAAATATGCTTTAGTAAAATATTGCCGTGAAAAAAAGATACAGGATGTCAAAGTTGAAAATACTTTTCCGTTTTTTTTGTAATAACTCAACAACCTCTTGACCGATCTTCACCAAATTTGGTAAAGGAATATTTTTTAATCTAAGAAATAATAATTTATGTATCGCATCATGTTGGACCATAGAGGACGCCGCAGAAGCTGTATCTGATGATGATTTTTTTTTTCATTTTTTTTTTGCGAAACGTTGTGGTACTTCTGACTAGAAAATCTGATGAGGGCGTCATTTCCACGTAAAAAAGGGACACTTGGTAGAACTTGTAACTCCGTTTTCCAGTAAACTGCCGTTAAAGATTTCATTAATTTTTTGAAAGACAAATTCAAATTTAATGAAATAAATTGTTTGTATTGAAAAAAGTACAAAATGTAAGTAAAAACAAAAGCGCAACAACAGCGTAAACTCTCTCTGTAACTTTCTTATGAACTATTTGCTGCAATTTAGAGTTATGTTCGATATGGTTTCCACCTACTTCTATGTCTTTTCTAATTCTTTCATAAAAGATTTTCTTACATTGAAAAATACATTTTGCTGTCCTTTAATAAAATTGGCTGCGTTTTGTATTTGGTCCCACAGTTCTTCTCTTGAATTGATAGTATTTGCAGACTAAGGACTTCATATGTCCCCACACATAAAAATCTAAAGGACTATAGTCAGGACTCCTTGGTGGCTAAGTAAATTCACTTCCTCGACCGATCCATCTGTGAGGGAAAGTCACATCAAGATATTTTTGACTGCAATGGAGAAATGAGGGGGAGCTCCATCTTGCATAAACACATTCTGCCCCATATGTCTAGCATGAAATCATCTGATATATCAGCAAGAGTATTTCGAAGAAAATACAGATAAGACTGCCCATTGAAATCTGGAGGAGGGACCAATGGTCCAACTTGATCGTCGTTAATACCACACCAAACGTTAATCTTAAATTCGTGCTGAAAATGCCTTTCTTTAATGGCATGAGAATTTTCTATTTCCCAGTAATGGTTATTTCTCCAGTTAAAAAGGCCTCGACGAGTAAAAGTTGCTTCATCGGTAAATAAAACGTTCTTAACAAAATTTCGATCTCTGTTGTGTTTATTGAGAAGAAATCGACAACATTTTAACTTTCGTGGAAAATCTCTTGGAAGTAAATTTTGTACAGGAGTGAAGTGATATGAGCAGAAGCGTTCTTTGCGTAAGACTTTTAGAAGATATTGTTTACTCATTCTTGTTGCCGCTGATAAACGACTTGAGCTGACTTGAGGATGTTCATCTACACGAACTAAAATTTCTAGTTCTTGATCTGAAGTAATTCGTTTCGGTCGTCTTACATAATTTCTATGGCGAAATGAACCCGTTGCTCCCAAACGACGACACAGATGTTGGAAAATCTTATGATTTGGCTGCCCTCTATTTTGGATATTGCACTGAGTATCTCCTAGCTGTAGTACGCCCGCTAAATTATTTTGTACGTAAACACATATCATATTCCTCATTTCTTCATTTGAAAAATTATTATGTCGAGGCATTTTAAATCAAGAAGTTAAAGAACTTGATAAATTAACACGAGGAACACAAAAATAAAATGAAATGACTAAATGACGTACATGACAGAACTAAGATGTAACCAAAGCACACTTTTCAATAAATACAGTTTGTTTCATTAAATTTGAATTTGTCTTTCAAAAAAATTATTGAAATCTTTAACGGCAGTTTCTTGAAAACGGTTGGAGTTTTCAAGTTCTACCAAGTGTATCGTATCATTTTTACGTGACAATGACACCCTCATTAGATTTTCTAGTCAACAGTATCACAACGTTTTGCCAAAAAAATTATACGGCTCCTGCGGCGCCCTCTATGGTCTAACGTAATGTGATACATAAATTATTGTTTCCGATATTAAAAAATATTCCTCCAAATTTGGTGAAGATCGGTCAAGAAGTTGTTGAGTTATTGCAACAAAACTAAACTTTGACACTCTGTATATTTTTCCACAGCAACCTTTTACTAAAGCATATTTGGTTGTATCCTTATATTTTGGTCCAAAGAACCTACCATTGAACTATGGCCCATTATTAATGGTCCACCCTGTATAATCTAGTTTAATTCATTACATAAGTATTTTTATCTCAAAATGATCATGAAAGGAGATATTTTCTGAAAACTCGTTTTTGGCTTCATTTTTCCATGACAGCGCGAGCGGCAAAGATACAAGGTGGCAAAGTAAAAATTAAAAAAAAAACCTCAAAATCTATAAATATCAAACATCAAGACTCCCGGAAAACTTTTGAGGTAACCTCCTTTTTTGAGGGCGTAAATCGTGGATCACAGCAAAGAGTAAAAAGGATTCACTAATAGCAAAGATTATAGTGTGTCCGTAAAGTATGCAATCAATTCATTATTTCTTAAACCAAAAATATTTAGAAAAAATCCTCGGACACGTCGATTTTTATTTTCAATTGTGCACCTTATCCTTCACTTTTTGTTATAACGGCATCACTGTTTCCGTTATGACGTCATCGATATGTTTTTTAAATGGAACATCCTGTATATTTCTCCATTTTTGGATTCTGCTTCAACAACTGATTTCAAATATGTATCACCTTTAGGGTCTAAAATTGATAAGCTGAAAGATACGGCCGTTTAAAAAAAAACAAGTAAAATAGGTAAAATAAACACGTTTTTATTAATTTTTGAATAGTTTTTGTTTGTTTTTTTGTATTATCATTATCGTCTGTGACAGCGAATCACTTAATAATACTTTACCCCAGTAGTGGTTTCTCAGTAATTATTGTCGATTTATTTTAATTAATAACATGAGTGTATCTGTAAAGCAGAGGATTGAAAGTGTTACGATGATTGAGTATGATGATAGGATGCAAACTCAACAAGAAGTATGTAATTTATTTAATACTAAATATCCAGAACGACCCATAACTCAATCGACAGTGAGTAAAATTAAAAAAAAAAATTTAAGAGACTGGTGGATGATTTACCCAAAACAGGTCGCCCAGGTGTTGACGAGGATAAAAAAATTAAATATAGGGTTATCATAAAGTAAGGGGTCTATTTTAAATTCTTATATAGTTTTAAGAAATTATGCTAGTAGCAGAAAGTAAACAGAATCTAGTTGCCTCAATAATTGGATTTTAGTGTATCTATGGAAAACAAAAGAATTGTCGTGACAACTATTGATACAAGTGTCAAACGATATAATCGTAATTTAGAGAATTGTTCTCAAAATAAAACTCGCGTAACGTAAATTGTAACAATTTCAATATGGATCTGCAAACAAGAATTGGTTTAGTGCAATGTTATTATGAAGGCGGTAAAAATTACACTACTGGATTACGAAGATTTCGTACGAAAATGGGTTTGAGAGCAGGGCTGGCAAAATTAAGGTGTATCGTAATTTGATTAGCAAATTTGAAAGAACAGGGTCTGTAAAAGACCTTCCGAGGTCAAGAAGACCTAGGATTAGTGATGTCCAAGTTGCAGAAGTTCTTCAGGAAAATCAAAACGTAGCCAATACTAATCCGCTAGCAATCAGTAGTGTGAATGTGATATCAAAACAATTACAAATGCCATACACCACGGTTTGGAAAATTTTACGGAAAATCCTAAAAATGTATCCCTATAAACTGCAACTGCTGCTTGAATTAAAGGACGCAGATTTTGCTCTCAGGTACGATTTTCCATTACACGTATTGGCTCAGATGGAAATTGAACCCGAATGGTTATCCTGTATTTTATGGACAGATGAGGCCCATTTCTCTCTTAATGGTGGAATTAATACTCAAAACTGTCGAAGATGGTCAACAGAAAATCCACATGAAATCGTTCAGCAAGGCCTTCATGACAAAAAAGTCACCGTTTGGTGCGGTTTCACAGCTAATTTCATCATTGGTCCATACTTTTTCGAGGAAATAAACTGTTACTGGTGAACGATACCTGCAAATGTTAGGGGATTATGCAATTCCACAGTTGCAAAACTAGCACGAAGGAATTGAAAACATGATTTTTATGTAGGATGGAGCACCTCCGCACATTTACTGACCTGTTAAAGAATTGTTAACTGCGGTTTTTCAAGATCGTGTTATAAGCAGATATTTTGCAAATTCATGGCCACCAAGATCGCCTGATATTAACCAAGCGGATTACTGGCTGTGGGGTTATTTAAAAAATTTGGTGTTTAGAACACGGCTAACAACGCTGGAGGAATTAAAGGACAGTATTAGAGAGCAAATTCGTGAAATTCAACCAGAAATGTTGAATAGTGCTGTATACAATTTGGAGGAACGGTTGGTAATTTTACAAAACAAAATGGAGGTCATATCGAGCATTTGCGGTAACTAGTGTTTGACATCAGAAATCCCATTATGTAAGCAACTAGATTCCATTTACTTTTTGTTATTAATTTAATTTGTTAAGAATATATAATAAGTTGAAATATATCCCTTATTTTATAATCACCCGTTATTTTATTGGCTGTTGAAGAAAATCCACATAGCAGCGTTCACCAGGTTAGTCGCGATTATGATGTTACTAAAACGTCAGTATATACAGTATTACTCATGCAACTGTTTTTCAGGCTGAGGTTCATGCCATTGAACTGTGTGTACAAAGGCTGGAATATATGCATCTTACACGCCAGGTTAGTCGCGATTATGATGTTACTAAAACGTCAGTATATACAGTATTACTCATGCAACTGTTTTTCAGGCTGAGGTTCATGCCATTGAACTGTGTGTACAAAGGCTGGAATATATGCATCTTACACGCAGATCAATAAAAATTTTCTCAGATAGCCAAGCAGCTATAAAAGCTCTTGGCTCCTACCGGTGTAACTCCAAAACGGTGTGGAACTGTCAGAAAGCTCTAAATCATTTGGGCAAGAACAACAAAGTGACTCTGGTCTGGATACCCGGCCACTCTGGTATGGAAGGTAACGAAATAGCGGACTCCTTAGCCAGAGAAGGAGCGGGATCACGATTCATCGGACCAGAACCAATACTTGGTATATCTTCAAGTACGGCCAAGATGGCTATCTCAACCTGGGCTGAAAGGCAAACTCTCCAGTATTGGCAAGAGTTACCAGGATTAGTTCATTCGAAGGCGTTTATAAAATACCCTTTGAAATCGAGAGCTAAGAAACTTTTAGAGTTAAACACGATAAACCTGAAAACTCTAACAGGCCTATATACTGGGCACTGCCGACTGAACTATCATCTGCATAAACTCGGCCTAGCGGAAAACGCCGAGTGCCGTCTATGCCTGGAGGATGATGAGAAGGCAGACCACATCTTATGCACCTGTCCCGCTGTGGAGAGGATCCGATTCTCAATATTTGGCAAAGGGCAACTGCTGCCAGAGGATCTGGACACATTCTCACCCAATAAAGTTATCAGTTTCATTAAGAGACTGAACTTATTGGGTGAAATATAATTAGGCGTGAGCCACAATAGGCCTGCTGATGGCCGCAGTGGAGGGTCTACTGAGACCCACTCACAACAAACCTAACCTAACCTAACCTATACAGTATTAAAATTAGAAAAATGGCACCCTCTCAGATTCAGATTGTGCAAGAACTAAGTGATGATGATCCAGATAGGAGGATACAATTTTGTGAAACAATGATGAATATGTGCAATGGTGATCCTCTTCTGATAAAAAACATTATTTTCTACGAGGAATGCACTTTCAAATTAAAAGGTGAAGTGAATCGTCAGAATTGTAGATACTGGGCAAGGGAAAATCATCGATGGATGCGATACAAACAGTATCCACAAAAGGTAAATGTGTGGTCGGAAATTGTCCCAACGTTATTAAATTTATTCCCCAGTAGAATTAATCCTGGAAATGTTGACAAAAGCCTGTGGTATCAACAGGATGGTGCGCCTCCCCATTATGCAGCAAACATTCGAAGGTATCTTGACCAAATATTTCTGACAGGTAGATTGGTAGGCGTTGCCCACCGGACCTCAATCCATTAGATTATTTTCTGTGGGGCCATCTAAAAAACTTAGTTTATAAAACTAAATCGGAAAACACTGTTGAATTAAAAGAGAGAACTAGAACAGAAATAAACAACATTTCTCAGGAAACTATAAACAAGTTTCAGCAACACTTTATTCATCGTTTAGGGCACTGTCAGCTACAACAAGGGGTACAGTTCGAACATTTACTATAAATTGTTTTTATTATTATCAAACCGTTAATTCTAGTGACTATTATTTAATCCAACAAAACATGAAAAATTAGTAAATTCTTATATTCAAAATGGCCGTATCATTCAACTTATCAATTTTAGACTCTAAGTGTGATCGATTTTTGGAATCAGCTGTTGATTCAGAATCCAAAAATAGAGAAATATACAGGGTGTTCCATTTTAAAAAACGATGACGTCATAACGGAAACAGTGATGACGTCATAACAAAAAAATTAAAGGCTAAGGTGCGTAATTGAAATTAAAAATCGATGTGTCCGAGGATTTTTTCTAAATATATTTGGTTTAAGAAATAATGAATTTATCCCATAATTTACTGACACACAGTACACTATAATCTTTAATAGCATTGTTTTAATAGTTTCTTCTGTTAAAGTTATGCTCCTTCATTCTAAAATACAGTGATGCTAAATACATAAGCGAACTAGTAATAATCCATTTTATCTCTCCAATATTTCATTAGACATTTTTTAGTTGATTGTTTTCATCATGCTCTTACTTACATACATAGAATTATTACCTAGTATTCGGAGAAAGTGTAGGTGTTCTGATCGATTCACCAATATCCATTATTAATTTTGAAGTTTACATTCTAGGAAACGTCTAAAATATTGATTTTCAAATAAATACAAAGTATTTTTTTGTTTCTCTTTTCAAGTACCTACACTGCTGAAGCCTAGACTCGTAATAATTCCAAGATAGTTTTATCGATTTGAGTGATTTTTTCAAAATTTTTTATTGCACACCATTACGCCTAGTTTTCAGTTTGTTACTCATTTTCTTAAAAAAATTATACAAGGTCAAACATAACAACGTGTTTTTTTAATTAAACTTATTATGTGGCCTGGGATGATGGGTATTCGATTAAACCTTTACAATAGTGTAATTAGAAAGTGCAATTCTTACCCAAAAAAACATGTTTTGAATATCTACGCTCTCTGATTTAGTTTTAAAATTATGATAATTTTTCTAAAACTATGCATTTTTGCTATTCTTTTTGTTTAAAAAGCAATCAAAAATCAACAACCAAACTGCTTAACTAAAAAAAATATAGGAACAAGAATAAACATTATTATCTGGTTGGACATCCACATGCTCCTATTACGTCCTCACATCGTCAACGCATGTTGGAAAAGACCCTGTCTACTAGTTCTTACGAAATTAGCCGCCATTTCTCAGAAATTGTAATAACAAGTTCTTCAATATTTCGAGATTGTATAGGGCGATCGATAAGACGACGGTTTCAACACATCCCATATATGCTTAATAGGATTGCAATCTGGGGAGCAAGCTGGTCATATCTTATTAAGCTGATTAATTTCAAAAAACTGATTTACTATAATCACTCAGGTCTCGCATTATCATCTACGTATATAAATCCATTACCAATTTCATTTGGAAACTGAGAAATATTTTCTTGCAAAACATCAAGATACCGCTACTGACGCATTGACGAATACTGAAAGTTTCGTTACTCCAACTCTTCGCAAAACACGAGCTTGGTTATTATCGGGTTGTAAAGCGACTTAAGACTCATCGTCGTCAGTAAATATACACCAGGATCACTCTTGGAAACCCCAATTGATGTGCTCTTGAGCCACGGACAGGCGATTTCTTCTCTTCTGTGGTCTCTTTTTAATTTTTGGTGCCTATTAGGCCGCCGAGCATTCAAATGGATCTCATGTAATCGATTTCGAATGGTTCTGGAAGAAATGCTTAATTTGCGGGTTTCTTGTACTCTATTTTTAATTTTTGTTGAATTAATAGTCCGTTCATTAAAAGCCTTGCCTTAAATATAACATATCTATCTATTCTAGTTCTTGTTATTCTTGTGTGGCTTCCTCCATCGGTATAATGTGCTGATCCTGTGTTTTGCACTTTAGCCATGCCCTCGAAACAACACTTTTATTTATCTGTAGCCCTTGAGCTAATTTCTCTGTGATAAGACAGATTCCAGCATACCAATTATTGCATAAAGTGTAGATTCATTAACTCTAATCATTTAAATCGGTAATTATTGCCACCTAGTTATTGTCTACATATACGATTAATTTTTATATGACAGGTAATATAACAATACGTTTTTGTTTCAAATCCTCCTATATTGCCTTGCTATGACAGAAAGTCGTAACTGTAAAAAATCATTTTGAGATTTTAATGGCATGTGTACTCCATGTGTGTATACAATGTTATGTTACATTGTTACATTAATAAAAGGAATGAATACAAGTTTAATTGCCAATAGTGAAATTGTTAATTTCGAAATGTGGATGATACAACATTTAATTTTTCTAAAATTACATTTTTCAGAAACGAACTTCTAATCTATCATAACAGGGTATAGTTTACCTCAGATTTACTGGGTACATAAAAAATGTCGGCGTCTTTGGTCTTCACCGCGCCATCAAACACGCCGACATTTTTTATGTGTCCAGTAATTCTGAGGTAAACTATAGTATTGCAATGGTTAAATTGTAAGTCATCTCAGGTCACGTCAGGTCAAGTTTAATTAAAAAAGCACTTCGTTATGTTTTACTCCTTAATTTTTTTTTAAGAAAGTGGATAGAAAAGAGCTTTCTAAAAATTATACTGCAATTTTTCCCAATTAAAATTTTGAAAAAAATCGTTCAAATAATCGATTCCACTATCTAGAAATTAATTAGTACGGTTCGAAGTTCATTATAATTTTAAATGAGACGCTTCAAGTTTCCAGCAGTTTATAAAAAAATTTTGTATTACATTTTCAATTGGTTTTAAAATAAAATAAATAAGACATTTTATTTTTATTATGTTATGTTGTGTTTCTCTAAATGTAACCTCCTTCTAGACAACGACTTTGGAATCGCCGGTTGTGTAATTTCTGTGATATTTATTATGTTATACATTATTGGTCCTTACTTACTGTGTATATAAATAAAATTTTACATCATTATCTGGGCATTCATATGCTTTTTTCATGACACAGCGCCAATATCGTAAGTCCCAAACGTTCCATACACCATTTGAAATTTCTGAAAAAGAACGGATATTTTTTTAAATTGCAATATATCGCTTACGTATTAAAAATTAAGTTTTAACTTTTAATTCAACTTTTTATCGTGTTTTTTTATAGAAAAAAAAATCAATATTGAGAGAATGCATGTAAGATATTTTATTAATATAACCAATGATCGAAATTTTTATTAATTTCCAGACTGAATGAAGAAAGTTAATAATGTATTGATGTTTGCAGGAAAATTGATCGAGTGAAAGTAATTAGGTTGATAAATATTTCACGCACGTGTGATATTTAGATTAGATATTACTTTTTGTTAAATTTTTTTTCTGTAGTTTTCAGTCGCTTTATTTTTACAGCATGTAGGTAGTGTCCTCGAGTGTTCAGTATCTCAGAAAGTAACTTTCTAATAACACTTTCCTATATTTTTTTTTACTTTTACTGTTGAAACCTTCATAATTTCAGGAAGTGATTAAATTATTTGAGCAACTGAAAATGTTTGTATAATATGTATGTTTATATACAATTCTTAGTTAACAGTGATTTTTAAAATCTTCTGAAATGAAGTGATACTATTTTTGGGGCCACTTCATGTACAAATAAGTTTTGTAATCTTTTCTATAAGTATTATTTTTTTGAGTATATTTTTTATTTGATTTAGTAACTAAAAAATATATTAAAAATTTAGACCCAACCGAACCCAAGAAGAATACCCAGCTGCCCTACCCTTTTGTTGGACCTGACAAAATGTGACTTTCAATAAGTGTGATCCTTTGTTAAAAATTTACAAAATTTAATTTACAAATATCAAACACCAGTTTACCAAATGAATTTTTCTGGTGTCTGGTCCACTCCATACGAGTGCCTGAGTTCTTAATATAGTCATTAGTAACGCCACGTTATGTCGGTCGATGTAGGCCGAAATCATAATAATATGGAGCATGCAGAGAGTAAGTGCATGAGCGATTACGGCGCCTGACGGCAGGTTCTGCAGTTGATATCAAGAACCTCTACACGTTACACGCCGTTACGGTAGACCAAGATGTTGTTAACACCATTCTGGCAGGCCATAATGAATCCCTCGTTTTGTGACTTAAGGGCTTTTCGGGTGCAGTGAAGTTATAACCAGTGGTTTTGACCAACCGGTTTTCATTGGATAAAAGTAATTTTAATTTTTAATTCATCCAATCAGAAACAATATGGTACTACCCGATTAATACCATTTTTACACCCGAAAAGCCCTTTAGGCTCGATTAATCTTGGAAAGGCGAACGTCAGCCCGGTCGATAAATCCAGTGTTTATATGTTCTTATCGAAGACACCATGTTGGGACTTATCGACATGCTGTCGAAGCAGTTTTTCCTGTTCAGCAGCTCTGATTCGGTCTTTCATTACTCTGCCACGCGTACACTCCTTCTTAACACGACGCGATCGTGTATCTGCTGGAAGACCGGCTCAACGGACCTCGGTGCTCCTGCATACAAGATACGTGTAAATATCTTGTAGCAGAAGTTGAGGCAAGTGATCCGCCTATAATTTCCCAGATTGGAAAGATTCCCCTTTTTGTGGATAAGTACAGGACGCCCTCAACAAACCGGTCCGGAATTTGCTGTCCTTCGTTCAACCCTGTGTTCAAAACTCGTGCTAGATGGCGTGGAATGGAAGGAAATTTTTTCCACCGCCAGGTTTATGTCGTCTGGGTTTGGGGCAACAAAGTTCTTAGTACCAACTAGAGCTTGTTGGATTTCCTCCGTACTGATTGCCGGACACACTTCTGGCTCTTCAAGATGTCTAAGGCAGAAAGCCTCGAAGCGTGCGATTGCTGGAGTATGGCTGTTGAGTGAGCGGAATGTTTTTTACACATTTTTCACCCGCCTTTTCAGCGATTTTTTAATAGCCATAAGCACTTGTTGCTTGATGGTAAACAGCGCTGTCAGACTTAGAATGTGGTGTTGACGTCTTAGTCCGGCTGCTATACGCCGGATTTTTGGGGTAAAAGATTTGCACGTTGTTATATACGAGAATTCCACCATACTTTGATCAGAGAAGCATGTAATCTGGCCGACTGTATTTTGATGAAGTGGGGCATTTTACTAGTACACAAATTTTGAGAATGTACAAAAATAGTACAACAACTAAATGCTAACAATGCAGTTCCTATTTCGCGTACTCGGCAGGTTTTCATCCATCATGGATTCGCAAATTCAAAAATATCTGATTTACATTGACGGGAATTTTTCTATAATTCCTTTAGCAATCTGTAGTTTTGCAGGAGAAAAACAGAAGAAGAGTTCTTTGTCGTGCACGTACTAAATGTTGTATTCGACTTACGACAGTTTATTTTCCAGTTGTCTGGAACTAGTGCAGAACAAATTCGAAACAGTTTTCGACGATTTTATCAGTCTCTTTCGTGTTGTCGATCTTTCTACAAGAAAAAAGTATATTTTTCATTACTCAACTTTCACGTGCCTTCCTCAAAACATTATTTTGCGTACTGTAAATATGCCCCTATTACATAATGTGGACATTGAAAGATCATTTTCGACGTTTTGGTGCACTATATGTTGTATTGTGTATATTCCACCAAGTTTCAGCATCATCAAATTGATAAGATGTGATTATTTCATTTTTGGAAACGATATACTCACCAACGTAATAATATTCTTACAAACCCTTCTAAGTCCACCTCTCATATTTATGAAATAGCAACCTGACATCCGAGCGCTATTATTTGTTTGTTGTCTGAACTATTGCAATGCAATTCGTCAATATTAAATGAATAATTCACTATTGTTAACCCCAAATTAAATTAATATAATGAACTAAAAAATGAATCAGAGAAACAATAACACAATTGTGTGAAATTATGAGCTTTGTTCTAGCATTATTAGTAGAGAAAAGTTGTAAAAATGTGGCTATTATATGAGAATATTCAGAATTTCTTCATGGTTCTCTCTAGTCATCGAGTATTTTCTGTGTTAATTGCAATAAATTGATGTCGATATCTTCATATAAAAACCGATTGCATGTTTTATATATCCAACTCGAAAAAATTGAATTTAAAGCAATAAGTTTCTATAGATCTGTAACAGCTGTTACAATAATATCTGCAATGTACGATCCTTATGAAATATAGTAAAATTATTGAACATAATAATTGCATCAACAATAAAAGAATAAATCTTCAAAGTAAGGTAGAATACGTGTGGTTTCGTTATTTTTTTATTTTCTCTTATTTTATTTTAGCAGATTAGTTAATTTATATCTGGCTAGAATTAATTAAATTGAAATTTGTGAAACAATATATATATATATATATATATATATATATATATATATATATATATATATATATATATATATATATATATATATATATATATAAAATTCGGTGACAAATTAAAATTTTCTGAAAAGTGGCAATTTACATAGTGGTTAATGCAGATTTTAAAGTAAAATTTACGAAATCAAATAAATATTACTGATTGTCGATTGTTTAATTAACTCTACTATAAGATAATGTCTAAAGAATGTTTTCTTGGATATTACGTATATATAATGATATAATTAATACTGCAGAGTATGTAATGAGATGAATTGTATACTAATTTGATTTATATGTTATTGTAACAAATAAACGAATTTAAATATGACGTTTGTTATAGTTATGTAGACCCCAGACAATTTCCATGAACCTCCGTAAATCCCGGGACCAGCTTCCCAATCGGCCTGTCTTTCACGTAGGAAAGAAGAGTAGCTGTGCTTGCCCAGCGAGATCTAGACCATATTCTGATCAAGGACAACCTTTGATTCAGATTCAATTTGTCTACAAACGTCGCAGTATGTGGTAGTAGTAATAGTAGCTACTTATTTTACTAGGCTCGCCTCTCCGCTTGCATCAGGCTAGCGGCCTTCCCGTGATTGTCTGTTGACAGCCTACCGACTGTTAGACGAGCTATCGTTCATCCATCCAATTGCCGGACTCGATCAGTGCTGCTTAACTTCACTGATCGAATATCGGAAATTAAACTGATGTCAATACCTCATCCCCTCGCATTGTGTAAATAGATGGCGCGAGGATAAAACTAAATAGTAACAACTATGTCGGCAATATCACGGAGGATGCGAAAAATCATTTGTAGATTTGTGTTGACGAACTTATGGATTTTAAGGAACATATAGTTATTAATGCTAGTATGCGTATTTTAAGTGCTATTGAGAGTACGTATCCACTATTAATATGTAGTAAACGGATGTTGCAAACCAATTCGCGAACAGTTGAGGAGTGACATATAAAAAAAATTTCGAATTTTGGCATGACACTTTGAGAGTCATTCCTGCTTGGTGTAAAACTATGATATATCAAAAATGAGTTCGGTGTTATACAGGGTGTTTTATAGGTAAATTTATAAAAATCGTCACTAATAAACTACCTTTATTTCTTAATATGTGAAAAAATTCCATTAAAAAAAGTTGTTTAGAATGCAATTTGTGCCTACTTACCAAATTTTAGGAATATAAATTTACTTTGTTGAAACTGCCCCCTTTTTCACTAATAGTAAGTTTTTTATTGAAAATAAGATAAGACGTTAAGAACAAAAGCGATTCTCACGATCTGCCAAATTGGAGAAATTCCAGTCCTCGATTGAATGTTTAATGCTATTTCCTTTTATATACTGTTTCTATGATTAAAATATGGCAAACAGACAAATAATTGTGGAGAAAAGTTATTTTTACATTATATTACTGGAAAATTTTAACGTAAAATTAAAAGGTTTAAATAAACATTTTGCATTTTAAATTGTCAGAAAGAAACAAACATATTTAAGAGAAAATACAAACATGGTTTTGGTAAATTTGTAAAAGTTTAATTTATGTAATATTTATTTCGTTATTTAATAAAGGCAAAATAAACGTTTTCTGTATGTCTGTCTTTTTAATATTCCCTTCTTGAAATGTCTAAAGTAAAAATTTTCCCGCTGGGCCCTTATAGTATCAGGCCGGTCCTGATAATCCACGTGTAAACTGAATTGTTTACATCAGCTCTGAGAAATCAGCTCAGTTTTTTGCCATTAAGGGTACGTTAAGTTTACAGCCTGACAATATCGTGATGTCATGAATTAATTTAAAAAAGGTTGTGTGTCGCGCAACATAGTTTGGTCGGTTTGACCATACATTGTTGTTATCTTTTAAAAATTGATGTAATGAATAATTTTTTATATTTAATAAATAATTCTTAATAGTCATATTTGTAGTAATAGTAATAAAAATGCTAATGTTTAGTTGTTAGTAGTATGGGGTATTTTCATTGATCTGAGATGAAAGAAATAATGCTTATATTTTGAAAATATTTTTAAATTTTTGATGCCGAAAAAAATATATTTTATAGCTATTTCAATTTAAAGTTAACATTTTTCATAATTACGTCACTAAGCACTAAGCGCAAACTAGGGAATCACCAAAAATTTTTTGGAACACTGGCAACTTCTAGTATTCTGTTGTGATTCCTGTTTTAGCATTTTTCTTTGTGTATTTGTTTTAAAACATTCTAGAAGCACACAAATATGGAAATAAATTATGTAGAAGGTAGATCAGATAATTTATCTGCTATATTTTTACAATAATAAACAAACGAAAAATGAGGTTATGGTCAAATATCAAATCTGATACAATACCATACTGCACATGTTGAAATACCCTAAAAATAACTACATTTGGCGTATTATTTGAATTTGCGCTCAGTGACGTCACGAAAGTTTGACGATTTTTTAGTATCTTATACCTAATATAAGGAAGTATAGTAATCATAATTTCTTTCGACCTCGAGATTTTGATTGATACATACCTTTTGAACCCTTCTATCAACATTTTAAGTGACATATTAAATTTGGTGAATGTGGTACCACCAGAAGAGACATAATGAATGAAGAATGAAAAAAGGTACTATTACGGAAAAAAAATTAAAAATTTTTTATTGCATTTCTGGACAAATCTCGACGAATTATAATGAGAAAACAACTTTCTGGAGAAAAAATCTGTCGGCATGTCTATACCATCGCGATAGCAACAACAGTTTTTGGGATAAATCTTTCAAATTTGGTACACATGTCTAAAGGCCAAAGACAATGATAAATTCGGTGATGAGCAAAATTGGTCAGCTGAAAAAGAGGTCCACGGGGCCCAAACTTTTCTGTATTTGCCTTTACAAAAAAATATATTCTTCATGGAAGATTATAAATCATGTCTACAATATCAGCCAATAAAATATATTTTCCAAGTACGTAAATAAAGCTGATGTAAACTGAAATTCTTTACACATTTGACCTCATAAAATGGGTTTAGGATAAATTTAACAGTTTGACATTTGAAATGTCTAATTTAGTTACAAAAATGTCAATGTCAATAAGAAGAAATTATTAAAATATATGACATGAATTATTGTTGACAGTATCGAATGACGCTGATAATTAATTATTTAAAAATTTTAATGAAACATTTCAAGGTACGAAATTAAAATTTAATTGAGATAAGTGAAGAATTAAATAGAATGATTTTTTTAGATCGGGATGATATAAACTGGTATAAGAAAGTGCTGGCCATATCAGATTTTTCAATTTAAATGTAAAAGAAAAGAAATGATAGACACGTGTCTTTTATTTTTATCTTTAGTTTTCGATTTTCTAATAAAGGAAAATGGAAAAATACCCTATTCTCTTGATTATGCGCTCAGAAAACTGTATAGGTACCTATTTGCTTGAAATGCCAAACTAGCAACTACTTGTAATACATTTCAAATAAAACCTTGCATATATTTTTGATGGTACATTTTGGTATTTTAATTTGAAACACGTATATACGTTCAACAAATGTTTTTGTACAAGCCCAGAATTAAAATAGATCTTATTGAGGTTTAATCAATAATTTAGTTAATTTAGTGAAAAATGATTTTCCCCGCATCTTGATAATGTAAGACGATAGTAAACAAAATTTAATAAATTTATTCCTAATTATCACATGTATATGTGATGAAAATTTAACCTTAATTAGTCGTTTAATAATCCAGAAATTAAAAAAAAATAAAGATAAATTTTTCAGAAAAACAAAATATTTACTCACCTTTAAAACAACAACTAAGAACAATGAAAACGATAGCACCCCAGTACACAATTCTCATTTTTAAGAGTATCTATTAATACTTTAACACATTTATAGAATTTTTTGAATCATACTGCTAATAAATATTTAAAAAATGTTTAACTGCGCTATTCATTTGAACCGCCAAAACTGTTTCTCCCGATCATTATTCGGCGGAGAACAATATTATAATGAAAACGCAGTAGGCCATAAAAGAAACTAGTTGGCTTGATCTAGTAAACTACTAAAGAGGTAAAAGTAAGAATCTCCGTTATATTGAGCCATTTGCCATTGAGAATTTTTGGCCGGTTGGACAGATATCATCTTGATATATTTTGTTTTAACAAATTAGTTAACGCAAATTGATATCTGTTATCTCTAATGAAACGAGTAATACAATTATAAATTATAACATTGCATTGAGTGATGTGGAAAATAAACTTGATATTACATGGGTATCTGAACAACGTTACTATTAAACACAAAATTAATTTTGAAACTTTCACATGAGATTTAATATGCGATAGTTATACCAATTATTTACATAGAATGTATTATATTGCACTGCAATACTTAATGTGGAGATTGTTAATATTATCTTACCAGAGTAATGCATTCCTTATAGCATTTTTAATATCTGCGTATAAGAAATATATATATATTTTGAAAAAAATCAAAAAATGCAATTTTTCTTATGTTTTATTTTAGAAACCATTTTGTGAAAACAAGGTTTTTTTATTTACTCCAGAGAAATAAAACTTCCTCTGCGGAATGAGGCTGAACAAGCTGAATTTTTGCAGAGACCTTCGTTTTGATGTTCTAATGAAGCACAAAAAAATCTCATATGCCTACCCTTGTGCTTCTTGAGATATCGTAGGTCAAAGGTCATGAAAATCGGTTTTTCACGAAAATCTCGCTTCCAGTGCATCTGACGTCGTAAAATAGTATTCTCTACAAAATTGTTCATATACATTTTTTTTCGTACGACCAACGGTTTTCAAGATATAGCATGATAAAGCGGGAGCGCGCATTCGTAATAGGTAATACTGTATTATACTGCAGAGCTATAAATATAAAAGCACTTTTCTTTATCTGTTAGACTGGAAAATTAAATTCCCATTATTAAAGCCGTTAAAAATTTGTTTATTTATAAAAAAATATATAATAAATAATTAATAACAAAAAATACATTCTTTTCCACACCACGCCTTATGTTTCCTTGCCTTCCTCCTCGTCTTCGTCGGGTTCCACTAACACCTCGATCAACACATTATCTTCGTCAGACGCTTCCTCTATATCTGTTGGCTCTATGTCTGTTGGCAAAACCTCTTCAGGCTCAAGGTCACTGAAGTCTTCGATGTTTTGTAACTCTGTTGACGGGTTCAGGCATGCCTGTCCGTGACACTGACCACAAACTTTGGAGCATGGCAGCCCGACTTTTCTACACCCGCACTGTGCACCACAACCCTTTTTACAATTACAGAATATTGTATTTAATAGTTCATCTGGAGCAGGTAGCAGTAGTGTTGTTTTCGGCTGTAATATGTCGTTTTTTAAATCCCAACCCCATTCTTCGGGTTGTAGATTTTTCCCTAGCCAAATCTGTACTTGGTAGTAGACCCGATAAATATGCTGTCGAGCTGCTTCACTGATAGGTGGAAGGGATGACAATTTAACAGGTCTATTAAGCCTTATAGCATTTTTAATATCTGCGTATAAGAAATATATATATATATTTTGAAAAATCAAAAAATGCAATTTTTCTTATGTTTTATTTTAGATTTTTCCCTAGCCAAATCTGTACTTGGTAGTAGACCCGATAAATATGCTGTCGAGCTGCTTCACTGATAGGTGGAAGGGATGACAATTTAACAGGTCTATTAAGTCGTGTAGCCTTAATGAATTGGGTGTATCTAAATTTGTCAAGGTTCACTTCATCTTTTGGAGCACCATACATAGCTAACAGAAAACGCTTTCCGTTCCGAAATACTGTATCTGGCGGGTAGTTTTCTGCTTGAAATATTTGAGCCGAGTGAGTCAAATCGGGATGTTTCTCAAACGGTTGGTCGTACGAAAAAAATGTATATGAACAATTTTGTAGAGAATACTATTTTACGTAAGTTTTGTTATGGGTTCTTATGACGTCAGATGCACTGGAAGCGAGATTTTCGCGAAAAACCGATTTTCATGACTTTTGACCTTCGATATCTCAAGACGCACAAGGGTAGGCATATGAGATTTTTTTGTGCTTCATTGGAACATCAAAACGAAGGTCTCTGCAAAAATTCAGCTTGTTCGGCCTCATTCCGCAGATGGCCTTTATTTTTACCTTATTTCCCTGGAGTAATTGGACAGTTGGAAAAAGTTTTATTTATTTCATTGTTTTTTGTATATTTTGCAACATTTCTTTAATCCACGATATATTAGTCGGTTCCTATTTCATTTCCACATATAGTCAGCTAAACCATCAGGTAATAAACTATAAACTTTATAAAATAAAATATGGGTTTACTTTTTCACTCAATGTGTATACATATAGAGAATATAGATACACCAAAATTTAATTTGGATTACTTTTAAAATAAAATATAATAAGATACAAAGTTTTTGCGGTAATTACCGCATTGGTCATTCAAAGGATCAAATGTTTTTTCTTTAACAACGCATATAACAACATCCTCCGATCATTGCCAATAACTAGCAGACTCTGGGTGCTGTTAAGATCCTCTAGTCATTGACTGCCTCTGGTTACCGCATCTACATGAAATCTTCAACTGCAATAACTCTTCACCAATAACGATGGACCCCATGCTTCGTGATCTCTCCCAATGGAACATACCATCCAAGTCACTTTTGGTCCAGAAATGTATTTACATACCTACTCGATTAGCCGAAACTGTTATCTAAATATCAATGAATAATAAAAATAGTAGGTAATTCCCCAAAAAGACTCCCGTGACATTCGGAGGCCACGGGTGTCATCCACCAAATAATAATAATAATCGTCTGTATTAAGGGAAAATATACAACTAGGGCAACTTTTGCAGCTACTAATGATAAGGTGTGTTCGTTTAATCCCATCTACATATGTCCATCTGTTTGAATCATAATTAAAGCTGTCAAAAATGTTCCGTGGGACAGTGGCGTACGCGAAATTAACTAATAAAAGAAACAATAAACTGTTACAATTTATAACAATGTATGTAAAACTTACCCTCTTAACTAGCTTGTTGAACTAACTTGCTTATCACAAACTGGAGATGTGTAACAGTTCGACATCCACTGATGTAATACACGCATACGTAAAATAGTCTTTGAACGCACTTAACGGATCTGGGGATGCACCATCACATATTTGTCTTAATTTGGTAAAACCGGTGTCTTTATTTAACACACTTGCGAACTTTTCTTTAACGCGCTCATTTGTTGCGTCACCTTATTTGCAGTGACCGCTAACGACAACGCACTGTTTTCTAATTTTTTATGCTTTCATGTAATGGTTTACAGTTCTTCGCAATATTTTTTAAAGCTGTTTCAATGGAAATATCTTCGAATTTTGTCTAGCTTTCCTTTATAGCTGCAGCCTCATCTGGATTGAATTGTAGTATTACAGCTTTTATTTGTTGGAAATATTCAGCTTAATAAAAAGCTGCCTGCAACCATGTTCCCTAACGTGTAAGAATCGGCTGTGTTCAGGAATACCGGGACACTTGCTATGAAATGCACCGAGACGTTTTGGAGATTTAAAAAACACTTTTTTTGTACTTGCTATTAATGCATCCACCTCTGGAAAACCTTTTCGAATAGTTTCTGCCACAAGATGTAAAGCATGCACTTTAAACGTAACATGTATAAACGTACAACCTTGTTTTTGCAAAGAATAACCTACCGAACGCATTGTTACGGCGCCATCAGTCATAAACATCAACACTTGACTTTCTGACAGTTCAAATTTTTCTAACGTCTCCAACACCACCCTGGTAATTGTTTCGCTAGTACACTGAGTTAGTCTTTTGCTAGCTAGTAACAGTGGAACTGTCGGTTTAAGAGGGTCCAGTACTCGTACTATAACATTTAAAATAGAATTTTTTTTACAATCTGTCTCATCAATAGATAACCACAGCCGTGTATTTTTTAATTCACATTTCATCTTATTTACCATGTCTACGTGTACAGTTGGTAGATAGTTACATAACGTTGTGCGACTGGGTAACTTCACCTGGGCATTGTATTTATTCCAGAACTCTCGAAATGGTTGTTAATCGAGTTTGTGTAGCGGAACATAACAGGCAATCAGCATTAATAGTAAATCAAACATAAAGTGTGCCATTTTTTTATTTTTATGGTGTACACTATTTACGTGAAGTCCACGCTTATCCCAGCACATCAAATCTTTCTCGCACACTTTACAAATTATTTTAGCACTATCATAGAATAAACCCGGGAATTTACCTATGAATTTATTCACTTTATCAACAAATGGCCGTTTTCTAGCCCTGCGTATGTCTGTCATGTTTTATTATTAAATTAGTATCAACAATACAATACAACAAATAATATAAAAACATAAAAACAATATGCAATACGCCCAAGTGACTTAACGTGTACACAACTCGAAAGCTAATAATAGAGTGGACTGGAGAAAGAGTTTCGCGGTCAAGGTGAATGCCGGCGACAGTAAGTACATCTGTACTCTACGACCATGATACGTAGAAACGATTTGCAGCTTTAATCATAATCCATCAGTCCCTTCTTCTATTTAAGTTTTATATTCAAGACATTGGTTAAATGGATTCCGATATCTCTTTTGCATTAACGAAATAAAAAGTAACAGCAATATTAGGCACCAGCTGGATCCACCGTTTAATAAATAAAAACGTAGTTGCCTTGAGTTTGGTGGTTTTGTTAGATAGATTGGTGGTTATTCCGAACAATGTTTGGTTATGCCTTTTTGTTGTGTGGTTATTTTTAATGGTCAAATAGTTAAGAAAATGCAATACTCCAAGATTAACAATAAACATATAAATTCTGGGTTTAATTCGAAGAGGAACTATAGTAATGGGTACCTGTGATGCATCCATACTTGGATGCTGTACTATTTCTATTTAATGTTCGTAATACGCAGGAAAATTGGAAATTACTTACAGAAAAATTTTTACTTGTTAACATAAACATAATTCAGAATAACCTTGTAATATATTCAAGCCACAAAAAACTTAATTTTTGTTAGTCTGAGAATAAGTCTTGATTATTTTTGAAAAAAAAGAAAATAATTAATTCAAATCGTATTCCCGAATGGAATATTTTAGTTAATATATTTTAGACATTATATTAATTAACAAGATTTAGGTAGTTTTTTCTACGTATCGTCGGTATAAATATTCCATCAGTTTGCGGTTTGAAGCCTAAATATTCCTAAAATCCGTATTTTCTACGTAATTTCAGGTACAGAAAAATATATGTTTCCTCTATTAATCTGAGTGTGAGTAAAGTTACACATTACGACAACACGATTTAGAGTAAACATTGAGTGCAGATGGGGCTCAATATTAATCCGTGAAGTAGACCAGCAAATTGATTTCCTTAGAATTAGACATTTATATTATTATTTATTCAGCGCCGGCCCTGGGGTAGAGCGAGAGGAGCGGTCGCTCTAGGCAAGGGGCGCTAAAAAAGGAGAAGTAGACTAATTAGAGCTACTTAATTTAATTTAAATTCAATAAGTGTTGATATTTGCAATAAAAGTTAATTTTTGAAAATTTTTGAATTATTATTTATTTATCATAAAACCGAAGTAGAATTAACGTGAAGTGAAAGCGTCGACCAAAGGGCGCCGAAAAACAATCTCGCTCTACCCTGATCAAAGGCTAGGACCGGCGCTGTATTTATTATACTATTTACCTACTTATATACCGGGGATGAGGTATGGACATCCGTTTAATATCCGATATTCGATCAGTGAAGTTAAGCAGCACTGATCGAGTCCGGCAATTGGATGGATGAACGATAGCTCATCTAACAGTCGGTAGGCTGTCAACAGACAAGCCCGAGAAGGTCGCTAGCCTGATGCAGGCGGAGAGGCGAGCCCGGGTGGGTGGTCGAAGAGACCTACCCAGGAGGTTTGCCACTCTGCTAGCGGTGCAGGCGGGCAGGCCCAGGCGGTGGGTTAGTTGACAGTCGAGGACCGTGGTTCGGAGTGCACGCTAAACTGTAGGTCCCTAGGTAAAAAGGGCCCATTGTGGCCTACTTGCCTAGTAAAATAAGTAACTACTACTACTACTACTACCTACTTATATTATTTATTTATTATATTATTTATTTATATTATTTATTTATTATACTATTTATTTATATTATTTATTTATTATACTATTTATTTATATTATTTATTTATTATACTATTTATTTATATTATTTATTTATTATATTATTTTTTAATTGCTCTATCATGACGTTTATTTAATTTTACACAAAAATTTGTTTAACGAAATTTGTTACAAAATGTATAAAAAATTTGAATTGATGTTTTTATGATGCATTCGCTCTGTTATAGGTGAGATAGTAAAACCTGGTAAAGCTAAAATGTATCGAAATAATATACACGATATATGATTATTAATATCAAGGAGGTTCTACCTTCATGATTACTATCTTACTATCTTAATTCGACAATGCTTAAGTTTTATGGTCGAAGATTACTATTTCCTGTTGAAATATATGCAGCCATCTATATTCCCTTCTGATGAAGTGGTTGCCTTCCATTACAATTTGAAAGGTACCATCTAATTCTGATATAAACTTATGTTATGCTAGTATCCTATGCATAGCGCTATTTTTAATTTTTTCGTTCGTTTTTTTTCTTACATAAACCAAAAACATTACATAACTTTTCAAAGCTCAAAATTTGTTACAACACCTGTTGAGTCAGTCTGGAGATACACTAGAAATAGAAATAACTGGTAATCGACTCTCCGGGCCCTCATATCTCACAGACGATAACTAAATAAAAGAGGTAAGCACATAAAGAACCAATTTGGTACTATCAAAAAATATTCATTTTTCGTTTCTGAAAGTTATAAGTATCATCATTGATCTGTTAAAATTCGAAAATAATTTTTTAATAATAATTATAAGAAATTTCTGTTCGTTGAATCTGAGAGATTTCAGCGATGGATTAGGAGATAAACCTAAAAACGAATGAACAAGAAGGACACAGCTTTATGTATAGCACATTAGAGACTATAACATAATAAGTGAAAGTTTATGGAGTCATAGAATAGAATACAAAAAATAAGATTCTGCCGCGCCGTTTACCCCAAAATGGAAACAACGCAGCTACGGACATTTGGACCAAAAAGGACTTCATTTGCGCTATTGTGGCCAATGTACATAATATTTTTATTGTATATATTCTTTGACCCTATAAATGTTCACTTCACATGTTGTATTGGTCTCTTTGCCAGGTAGAAATGGAGTACTGCTTACTATATTTTCCACTTAATTCTGAATTTCTTTCCAAATCTATTGTAGATCCCGTTTTTTAGGCCACTCTGAGCTAATGAGTAACAATTATATCGGAATATCTATGTCGAAACCTATGTGTTTGTTTCAGTTTTGGAATATCTGTATTAACAATCATCAAACCTGTAATATATATATATATATATATATATATATATATATATATATATATATATATATATATATATATATATATATATATATATATATATATATATATATATATATATATATATATATATATATATATATATATATATATATATATATATATATATATATATATATATATATATATATATATATATATATATATATATATATATATATATATATATATATATATATATATATATATATATATATATATATATATATATATATATATATATATATATATATATATATATATATATATAATATATATATATATATATATATATATATATATATATATATATATATATATATATATATATATATATATATATATATATATATATATATATATATATATAAATATATATATATATATATATATACACATATATAAAAATATATATATATATATATATATATATATATATATATATATATATATATATATATATATATATATATATATATATATATATATATATATATATATATATATATATATATATATATATATATATATATATATATTCAACAAAGTATAGAAGGTTACTGAGGGATGAGATGTAATAGGAAAAAAAAAGGATAATGGGTAATGCCCGCAAAAAAGGATGAATCCATCGACACGTGTTTCTGAGTCACTACTCGTAATCTTGACGGCTATAAGTTGTAAGGATAGGCACAACTTAGGTTCAACAACACAAAAGGAAACCACTGACAGGAAGCCAGTTGCACATTTGTGGCTGCAATTGAGAGACCCCGTGTTTACAGGGCAACAGACAATATTGCCACGGAGGCAATTATAGCTACCTGCGTGGTATTCCCTACCCAGGGTTTAGAGTAACAAAGTATAGAAGGTTACTGCGGGATGAGATGTAATAGGAAAAAAAAAGAATAATGGATATTGCCCGCAAAAAAGGATGAATCCGTCGACACGTATTTTTGAGTCACTACTCGTAATCATGACTGCTATAAGTTGTAAGGATAGGCACAACTTAGGTTCAACAACACAAAAGGAAACCACTTACAGGAAGCCAGTCGCAAGAGGGCAGAGAGGAATCTCTGCTCTCTTTCTAGCACACCTCACTGCAAATAGTGCTAGAGAGATAGTGAGTTTTTAAGTTGATGACTGATGAGTATGGTACATCAAGTTAAATCAATAAGTCATGGCAAATTTATTTCTTAAAAGTACCTAGAATTTTATTTAGTCTCTGTGGGTATTGCGAGGACCTGAGACCCCGCAGAAATGATAAATAGGTTAGAAGGACTATGGTCAGGATGCCAAAATTTGTTTGTCAGTTTTAGGCTTAATTCTTTTTTAATCGTATATATTAGTCCAGTTTGCATTTTTTTTTATTTTCTTTAACAATTGTATGTAAAATTTAATAAATTTTAACAATTTAAGTATGTATATGTATCCTACAATCAAAAGTTGGTACAATTTAAAAAAAAATGGAAAATTCTTATTATAGCATTAGGTAGAAAATTGTCTTTTAAGTGTTCACTCTAAATTTTGATTGGAATTAATATATTAACCCACAAGGTCTCACGTGGAACAACCTGTATATGTATTTCTTCAGCTTGACACGGGATATTTTATTAAACCAGTGAAAACCGAATTTACATCGAAGCCATTCAGACGTCGCTATTTATTTGTTTTGTTCTAGTGAATATAAAATAAATGTATTGTGAAATACATGTCCCTCATATATCCTATTCCCCTTTGGAAAAGTTCATTGTTATTTCATTTTCCATTTATCAAACATCGTCTCTATGTCTATGAGTTGAGGCATTGTGTAGCTCAAATTGAAAATCCATAATTATGCCATTATAGCGTAAAGCTTCCCAGGAGCATATTGGTCTCTGCAGGAAACATTTCGTATTTCACAATTTCTCGTAAGTAGGCACCTATTATAATTTTACTTATGATGAGAATTTGTAGAAAAGTGAAATTGATGTTTTCCGACAATTCGTAGTCTTTTCGTTTTTATATTGTGCCATACCATCTTAATAGCAAAGTATGCTTATATAATGATGAAAAAGGACTCTGAAACATTATAATTTATTTATTTACATAAGTATAATATGTTGATGCCATAGTTACAGGATGATTTTCACTTATACATATTTGCGTTTTCGGTACTATAGGAACAAAAAATGTAATGTAAAATATAAAATAATCAAAGCCGATTATGAAAAAAATATATGTATACACTAAAGCTTCGTCCACTGGTCACGAAACTCTTGAACATTGTTATGCCGTTTTTTTGTAGTTAATGTCTCTCAGAAAGCCCCACGAAAAAAAATCCAAAACCGAGAAATCTGGTGACCTTGCTGATCATAACATCAGTCCATAAGCTCCAATCCAATGGCCTGGACCAGAGTGGAACGCGTCATTGAGATTATTCGTTACTTGTATCGAATTATACGATGGTGTATGATCTTCCAAAAAAAAAAGTTTTGCAAATTTTCGTGAGGAACGTCGTTTATTAAACGGGGAATTTGAACATCAAGTATTTCTATTTAGCGCGCCGCATTGAGATTGTCATAAAAAAGTTGGTCCATAAATTTGCTCCCAATATAAAACACGTGCTGAAGCCAAAATCACCTTGTGCTTGACGATTAAATACCGGATGAACATTTTCAGTGGATCAATGGTATTATGTCTGTTGAAACTGCCAAATATGGGATTCGTCGGACTAGGTATATTGTATATTATTGATATTCCAAATTTTTAATTATCATGGCACACGTTCAGATACCATTCGCAAAAATTTAATCTTTATTCAGCGTCACAAGAATGTAGGTTATGTCTTTTTTTTTAGTCCTTTGAGCTTTCGACTTAGGAACACCGAGTTCATGCTGTATTTCTCTTAACGAAGTTCTGGGGTTTTGTTCGACATGTTCTAAAACATTTCTAGTATCGCCATCATTATATTTCTCATACGTCCACGCTCTTTTCAAGTGCTACAAAGTTTGGCAAATTGTATTTTAGTCTTCTGAAAATTATCTTGTTCGGCGGATAACGGTTGGAACACATAAAAAAAATAAATAGTCATTTCTTAAATAATAATTTATATCACTTAACTTCTACCTAAACTTATAATATTACTTAATTAATTATTATGCAACAAATGCATATATTATCTAAAATAGTATTCTTACCTATTCTGATACAGCTCACCTGCTTGATCTGCATTTTCTTTGCATTCTATAAAGCTAGCATAATATCATATCTTCTAGTATTCTCAAATTTGGGCACGTTTGCAAGTCAGACAACTTAAATTGTCATAGAGACAATAATGTAATTTGTTTCTTCACTCCACTTGGTTTTTTTATAAAAATTTCTTATAGTTTAATTGGCAAAACAAATGAAAGCCATGACGATCAATATTCAAATTCATGGACATCCGTCGGTACATTTAATTTTTTTTATAGAAAAAATATTTTCTGATTCATACATAAACAAAATAAGCGAAATCTGATGACTTTCAGTATAACTAACATTTGTTTATTTTTTTCTTATTTGTAGGTACACAAGTATTATCTAAAAATAATAACTGATTAGTAATAATTTATCTTTTCTTTCGACGTTCCATGATTTTTTTAGTACAAAAAAAAGTTTATTAACTACATCGAAAAATAAAAACTGACAAATTGTAATAACATTTTTATAATATTAATCCAAATGAACAGATTAGGTAATGAATAGAATCAATTTAATATATTTTGTTAAATAAAGTTAATTTTGAGAATTTAGCGACTTATTGAAGCTGATTGTCATCTGAAGGACTAAACTGTAATCACAATTAATTAGAAAATATTATGTAACGTAACATTACATATAACACAATCCCCTGTATCCTTAAACTAACGTTGTGCGGGAGGGGTATATATTTAGAGACAACGGACACACACCCAATATTCGTGTACAATGAATGTAAACTCTCTCACAGTTAATTCCACTGCCATGACCGGGAATCGAACCTGGAACTTTTTGACGAGAACCAAACTACGTTGCCTCTCGACCATCAGTCATACACATTCTTTCTTCTTTACTCGTAAAATTCCAAATTCAGACTGAGCTCTTCGGCCCACCGTGCGTCTTGTATAAATTTCAATTGATCATAATATGTCTCATTCACTTAACAAAATTTTAGTGAAAATTTTATTGGATTAGTTTTTCAGTTGTAATTTTTAGCCTGAATCCGGCTCTGCTTCCTGTTTACTCTATATTAAGCACTTTGCTTATAAGTTCATTTCCAGCATTTTTTATTATATTCTCTACTAGGTTCCCTTACTGCTTCTTTACCATATCCGAGTAATCGTCTAAAAATTCTTAAAAAATGTGTTTATCATTAAATCTCTATGAGTTTTGCCAAAGATGATTGATCAAAAGATAAAAGTTCGTCCATGTGTCTGTAAATGCGATAACAGACACATTACTTGAGATAAAATTCTTGGCAGACCTCATTAGAAACATAAAGGACAAACTAATTAAATAGATGATTTCGGTTCAGAGGGAGATCTAATGATAGGAAGTTGTTATTGATTTTCCAAAAATTCGTTTTGCGTAGAAATTCATAAGCAGTTTAAAATATTTGAAGCATATTATAGGAGCAACTATTTTTTTATTTTATTTAAATGTTTCATTAATATATTTTCTGAGTTGCCCGAATTTTCAAAATCCTCAAAATGTTCAAAAATAAATTTACACATCAGAATTTTTAACATATTGTTACGTGTTTGCTATCCACACAAACACCTCTACACGTAGATTCGTCTATTGAAAGTCCAGGTAACACTTATTCACTGCTTTATTTACTAATTAACAATTAACAACAATAGATTAATAACTGACTTAACTATAATCACACTTGAACACTTATAAGTCTCTTTCTTATTTCTTCTTTACTCGTTCACGTTCAACTTAAGATTGATTCTCGGCCCACCGTGCGTCTTATTTATACATCCATTCACACGGTCTAGAGTATTCCAGAATATTCCCGGCCGTTCGCATACAATTCCAGTCTCATCTAACCAGTCTACATAGTCCAGTGGCATAACACTGCCCCCTCCTTAAGCCTGAACGTCCCGATCAGGCAATTCGTTGTTGCCTGCATACTTGGCTAGTCTCTCTATATGTACCACCCTCATCTTGGATTTTGGACTTTGCTGAATTCTATATACAACGTCGTTTAGTCTAGTGACGACAGTGTAAGGACCTTCCCAGGGCAGGTGCAGCTTCGGGGACCTGCCTTTCTTTCGTTGTGGGTTATATAGCCAAACCAAATCTCCAGCTTGGAACCCTCCTGAGTTCGCCTTAAGATCATAACGAGCCTTCATGCGATCACTTGCTATGGCAATTCGGTCTCGTACCAGCTCATGAATGTTCCTTAGCCGTTCACCAACTTCATCGGCGTAGTCATTTATGGAAAGTCTTCTGGTGTGCCAAACACCAAGTCACATGACAGTCTAATCTCACGTCCAAACATCACACGAGCCGGCGTCTGTTTTGTTATTTCATGAATGGGGGCCCTGTAGGCCATAAGGAAAAGAGGTAAGTGACGGTCCCAATCTCTCTGATGTTTCTCAACTACTTTGGATAGGTGCTCCTCCATGGTTTTATTATATCTCTCCAGCATTCCGTCTGATTGTGGATGTAGGGTTGTTTTCTCTCTTGTTCTTCTTTTTCTTCCTGGCGTCTTCTCTCTTGGTCTTCTTTTTCTTCTTGTCGTCTCTCTTGTTCTTCCTTTTCTTCCTGTCTTTTTCTTTCTTGATCTTCCATAATTTTCCTTTATTCGTCTTTCTCTTCCTGTCGCTTTCTTTCTTGATCTTCCATAATTTTTTCTCTGTTCGTCTTTCTCTTCTTGTCGTATTCTCTGTTGTTCTTCTTTTTTCTGCCTGTCGTCTTCTTTCTTGATCGTTCATTCGTTCCAACAACGCTGCTAGCAAGTCCTGTGTTTGTTTCTCTGCCATACTTCTTGTTATTGGCATTAACTCACGACACGTAAATCAGTTCAAAATAAAGTTTATTACACTATTACGTCCGTAAAATGTTGATATCACGTCTATTTTAATAATGGAATGTTCCAGAAAAATCTCGAAACAGCACTAGAAAGTCTTATTTAGAGTCTATACTTCTTTTGTGTTGGCAAAATTTACTTATCTCCACTAATTGTGCAATTGAATGTTCGAGAATGTTTACAAATTATCACTAATAAGTCTTGTTTTGAGTCTATAACACGTTTCCGTTAACACAGTTTACGTATCTCCTGTGGTTTCCAAATCGAATGTTCTAGAATTGTCACTAAAAGTCACTTATAGTCTTGTTTTTAAGTCTACAACACGTTCCCGTCGACACAATTCACGTATCTCCTGTAGTTTCCAAATAGTATGTTCTAGAATTTTCCCGAAATTGCACTAGTAGTCCTTTTTCTCAGTCTACAACACGTTATTACTAGCGGCACTCGCGTATTTGCAGCTATTTCTAAATTGAATGTTCTAGAAACTTCTCGAAAATCCACTTTAAAGTCACTATTCAGTCTAGAAATAGTCCTCCAAACACTGTCCAGTAGTTTAATTCTTCGTGTTACCACTAATTTCTGAGAAGAACACTGTAGAACCTTTTCGAATATTCCAGAAATTTCTCTTCCAATTCACTTCCGACACCAAATTGTTACGTGTTTGCTATCCACACAAACACCTCTACACGTAGATTCGTCGATTGAAAGTCCAGGTAACACTTATTCACTGCTTTATTTACTAATTAACAATTAACAACAATAGATTAATTACTGTCTTAACTATAATCACACTTGAACACTTATAAGTCTCTTTCTTATTTCTTCTTTACTCGTTCACGTTCAACTTAAGATTGATTCTCGGCCCACGGTGCGTCTTATTTATACATCCATTCACACGGTCTAGAGTATTCCAGAATATTCCCGGCCGTTCGCATACAATTCCATTCTCATCTAACCAGTCTACACAGTCCAGCGGCATAACAATATTGTAGAGTCAAGTTATAAATCAACAACAAATAATACTAAAAAGATACACATATTACTGTTATACCGGGTGTAACAGGATCATGGAACACCCCCTTTTCTCCTTTAGTTTTGAAGATAATTGATTGAAACTTGGGATATCCTATATACATAATAAGTGGCACTTTTTGACATACAAGTGATTTTTATTTCACTTCCGGTTTCGCCGGAAGTGACACTAACTTTTGATTTTTAAAGATAACACCCTATATATTATTGTATTTTAAAATTCTGCATAATTTTCTGAATCCAACGATACCAGATAAGTGACATTTCAAACATCAATATTTTTTATGATATAATTTTTAGTTTTCTATTTAAGTGTACCACGACAGTTCCGATTTATTCTAAATGACTCGTGTAATGCTAAAAAAAATCGAAATCCCGTCAAAAATACTAAATTACGTGATTTATGAGCAAATAAAATTCATCAAAATGGTTTTTGGGGAAAAACTCAATTTTTTCAAATGGAATCATATTGGTATATTCTGTGGTACCATTTATTAATACTATTAATAACGAATTTATTCATATGTCGTATTAAAATGTGCGATAAGTACAAACAAAATTACAGTTAAAAGAATATAGAAAACATAATTTTGTTCTAATTAAATGTTAAGAAGTAACTAACTAGGTGGCTTTGAAAACAATGAAATATTTAGCTTGTCAAACATTTGTTGGTTTACCGGTGTTTTTATTGTGTCTTTAAAAATTGTTTAAAATTCTTGTTAATTGTGTTCAAAATGCCGTAAATTTATACAAGAGATGAACAAGTGGACATGTTAATTATTTATGGTGAATGTCGAAAAATGCCGTTGCGGCTAAACACCTTTAAGCCGAACGATATCCTGATAGACAACGTCCAGTGAAAAATTATTTTAATCGTGTTGAAAATCAATTCCGAAGTGAGCCCAACAATGATCCCGAAGAAAATTTCATTCTTGACGACGGAACGGAAATTAATGTTTTGGCTCGAGTAGAAGTTGATAAGACTGTTTCTTTAAGGCAAATTGGGTTTGAATTTGAAATCAGTCATCAAACAGTAAGCCGAATTTTGCACAAATACTACTATAAATCTTTTAAATACCAATTGCACCAGCACTTGTACGAAAATGATTACGAACGTAGGATGGAATATTGCACTTGGATTTTGCAGAATAATGTGCATCTAAACAATGATTTTTTGGGAATGATTTTATTTTTGGATAGCAATTGATTACCTTCAACGGAGATTCGGAGAAAACGTAATTATGGTCCTATGAGGAGGCCTCCAAGATCACCTGATTTAACACTCCTTGATTTCTTTGTTTGAGGTCATTTAAAAAATATTGTCTACAAAACCGCCGTTACAACCCATGAAGACCTGGAGCTACGAGTAAGACGCGTAGTTAATAGCATAACGGCCCAGCAATTGGCGAACGTTCTTCGAGAAACAGCTATGCGAGTTCAGAAGTGCATTGACGTTAATGGACAGCATTTTGAATAACTGTTGTAATGTTTTGTGTTAATTTTTTGTATTCCAAAGCCGCATTATGTATAACAAGGTAATTAGAACAAAATTGTAATTTCTTATTATCTTTTAGCTGTAATTTTGTTTGTATTTATCGCACATTTTAATACGACATATGAATAAATTCCCTATTAATAGTACTAATAAATGGTACCACGGTACCAATATGGTTCCATTTGAAAAAATTGAGTTTTGCCAGAAAAACCATTTTGATGAAATTTATTTGCTCATGAATCACGAAATTTATTATTTTTGACGGGATTTTGATTTTTCTAGCATTACACGGGTCATTTAGAATAAATCGGAACCGTCATGGTACACTTAAATGGAAAACTAAAAATTATTTTATAAAAATATTGACGTCTGAAATGACACCTATTTGGCATCGCTGGATTCAGAAAGTTATACAGAAATCAAAAATGCAATGATATACAGAGTGTTTCATTCGGACATGGAAAAAAATCACTTATATTTCAAAAAGTGCCGTTTATTATGTATATAAGATATCCCAAATTTTAATCGATTATCTTCAAAACTAAAGGAGAGAAGGGGGTGTACCATGATTCTGTTATACTCGGTATAAGGCAGTTAAGAAAAAATTTTAAGAAAATATTTAAGAATTCTTTTGTATAATGTTTTGTTTTTGAATCTATATATACCAATTTAACATACGAGTGAGTATATTAAAGATATTATCGCCAAGGATGCCTGGTGGCGATCAAAACATATCCTGATATATTATTTGTCACGCTTTCTTCAATATATTTGTGTATTAATAAATCTATTCATAACAGAACATAAAATGTCGTATTTTATGTTTAAAACCGCTTTATGACCGCGAATCACATCTTTCGTTGCAGCAGATTCTACATAATCATTCTCGTCTTTCAGATATTAATAGGGACAAAATTCAAGAGGATTCCTGTCTGACTACGAGGGTTACCAGTATCATAATAAGGCTCCACCACGTCTAATCCATTTATTGTAAAATCTTCATTTGGATTTGTAATATGTAATGTGATTGATGGAGTTCGGTTATGTTGTAAATACCTATTTTATCTTAGGATTAACAAAATTCATCAATTAATAACAGTAATAGAAATGAAATAAAACCTTAGTTTTGAACAGTTTTGGTAAAATTAACTTTATTCTTACATAATGTAACCTCAAGTGCTGAATATTGACACCCTCTGACCTATAGGTACAGGGTGTTTTATATAAAAATATAACCAATATTACTGCGTTAATCTTGACCTTAATCTTATTTTTTAGTAGTATTTTATACAGGTTTTCCCTACTTAATGAATTCACATTCGTACCTAAAACGTCTCGTAAGATATACGGTGCTGAATTTGAAAATAAAAGAGTATTATTACGCCACTGGACTGTGTAGACTGGAAAGATATTACTAGAATTGGACGAGAATGGCCCGGAATGTTCTGGAATGTTCTAGACCGCGTGAATGGATGTATAAATAAGACGCACGGTGGGCCGAGAATCAGTCTCATGTTGAAAGTGAAAGAGTAAAGAAGAAATAAAATAGATTTATAAATATCTGTTTAATTGTGATTATAATTAAGACATTAATCATTTTTTTCATTTCATTTTTCTTTATTTCATTTCTTTATATACAGCTTTTACAAGAAATTGAAATGTATTGTTGTTAATTGCTAATTAGTAAAAAACGTAATGAATAAGTGTTACCTGGACTTTCAATCAACGAATCTACGTGTATAGGTGTTTATGTGGATAGCAAAATCGTAACAGTATATTTTGCAACAAGAGACGGTTTTTTTTCGTGAGATAAGAATTTGCCCACGAGCGAAGCAAGTTGGGC